>JBBPDA010000126.1:27925429-27935556 GCA_037974385.1 Arnoldichthys spilopterus | reverse complement strand
GTGGAGATTGAGGGGGTTGGGTGGAGAATGATGGTGTTTGGTGGAGAATGATGGTGTTTGGTGGAGAATGATGGCGCGTGTTAAAAAACGAAGATGTACAATCGAGAACGTCCGTATTAACTGGAGAATTATAAGGCTGATGTCTTTGGGCTTAAGAACCGGAGAAGAATTTGCTATGCACTCACTGGCTAACAAGCTGACAACACATCATTACAGCACACCCAGCCAGCTCTCCTCCACTGAGCAATAGAGAAAAACACACAGGTAACAGAAATGCAGCTAATCACGATCCGACTGAGAATCCTTTATATCTCCGCCTGTACTGAGAACACAAACACACACACACACACACACACAGTACGTTGACAGGCAGCTGGGGGAAGCAGAGAACATGTAATTTCCTCTGTTAAAAAAAAAAGTGTGCAGCTGAGAGAGTTGACAAGTGTGTCTGTGTGACCGTGTGTTTGCACACGCAGAAGGGAGAAAGAGGTGTGTGTGTGTGGGCATGCGTGCAGTGTCCAAAAACGGGACGAGGCTTTTTTTAACCATACCATCAGTGGAAGCTGCCACCCGCCTGTCAGACAGCTGCTCACTCGCCCTCTCTCTCTCTCTCTCTCTCTCTCTCTCTCTCTCTCTGACGACAGGTGATGCTTTAATGCTAGTCATCAGTAAATCTCTATGATCCTAATTAAGCTTACTGGAGGCCAAAAACGACTTTATTTCTGCTCGCCGTGCCAAACAAAACACAAAAATCCATCCGCACTTAATCAGGGGGAATCTTTTCTCCTCCACTTTTTTTCTCTCTCGTTCTTCTCTCTCTCTCTCTCTCTGCCGTCTTGTCATTTTCTAGCTTTCTTATTTTCTTCTGCCTCTATCTCTTTTATCTTCTTTCATTCAAGCCCCTACGGAAATCTCAGCCACTTTGATGACCTTGTTTTTTTTTATGTGTCATTTTTTGTCTCTCTTCTAAATTGCTAAATTGATGTTTGTGTGTGTGTGTGTGTGTGTGTGTGTGTGTACGCCAAGGTCACACAGTCAAGGCTTTTTGCAGAAAGATGGTGCCTGTCATCGCAATCACCAACCGCAGCACTCATTCACTTGTCAGTGTCAACACCGAGATAAAGAAAGAACGGAAAGAAGATAGAAAGAAAGAAAAAGAAAGAAGGAAAGAAAAGAAAGCAAGGCAAACGGTAGAGAGCAAGAGAGGGGAGGGGGAGAGCAACCCAAAAATGAACCTGCGCCACCTAGGATACGAACGGTAATGAGAAAGTCCTGTATCAGAATGTGACGAATTGCTGTTGTGTGAGCAGCCACAAATGATTCTCTTTCAATTAAAACCATGACGAGTAAAAACACATGCGACTGTGCAAAATGACACGGACGTGTCTTCGCAAAGCTGCACCGTGTGAGTTCGAGTGTGTGTGCGAGCGCACGTGTGTAAAGAGAGAGAGAAAAAAAATGTTCTGTTAATCACTCCACTTGTTCCAAGTGTGGCGCTTAGGCTAGGGGTTCGGGTTACCATGGCAACGCTTGGAGCAAGCGGTGGCACGGAAGGAAAAAAAAAAACCCACAAAGCAGTAAATGTCACAGTCGCTAATGAAGCAGAATGCTGAAGAGATACTACACCCACATGCTAACTAGGAACACACACACACACACACACACACACAGCAGTGTCGCACTTTGATAGGCTAAATGCTTCATCTTCACAAGAAACGCAAACACTTTAATTCGAACGTCCGAAACTAAAAATAATTTTTGACTGACTGGCTGACTGACTTACTGACTGACTCACTGACTGACTGACTGACTGACTGACTCACTGACTGACTCACTGACTGACTGACTCACTGACTGACTGACTCACTGACTCACTGACTGACTGACTGATTGATTGACAGACTGACTGACTGACTAATTGACAGACTGACTGACTTACTGACTGACTGACTGACTGACTCACTGACTGACTCACTGACTGACTGATTGACTGACAGACTCACTGACTGACTCACTGATTGATTGACAGACTGACTGACTGACTGACAGACTCACTGACTGACTCACTGATTGACAGACTGACTGACTGACTGACTGACTGACTTACTGACTGATTGATTGATTGATTGACAGACTGACTGACTGACTGACTGACTTACTGACTGACTGACTGATTGATTGACAGACTGACTGACTGATTCATCGATCTACTGATTAATTGACTGACTGACTGACTCACTGACTGACTCACTGACTGACTGACTCATTGATCTATTGATTGACTCTGTGACTGACTGACTGAGTGACTCATTGATCTATTGATTGATTGACTGACTGACTGACTGACTGATTGACTGACTGACTCTCTATTAGACTCGCTTATGCGGTTTCTGCCACAGTATTCAAGGTTTACAGCTACAAAGATTGACTAAAGTTCATCACACTGATAAAAACAATGGCAGAGCCTCTGTTTTTATTAGCGTGAGGAACTTTAGTCAAGGTTTGTAGCTGTAAACCCTGAAAACTGTGGCAGAAACCCATAAGCGACTCTGGTCCTGGTGGACTTGAGTCCAGCACAGTTTGGTGATCTTCCTGCTCAAACACACCTGGTTTAACTCACCTGTTCACTGCCAGGTTTAGTGAGTGTGTTTAAGGAGAGAAATCACCAAAGTGTACTGTTCCTCCAGGATACCCTGGTTTATACAGACGAGAAACAAGATTCAGCACATCAACTGTGTCTAAACGAGAGAGAGGGAGAGAGGGAGAGAGAGAGAGAGAGAGAGAGAGAGATAGATTTGGCAGCTGTCAGTTTGCAGCTTGTTTTTGCCATCTCCTTAAAGAGAGTTTCATCCTTTGAGTCAGAAAAGAGATGTCAATTTAGACACACACACACACACACACACACACACACACACACACACACACACACACACACACACACACACACACACACACAGGGTTCATAGCTGAAAGTGTGTTTGTATGGAGTGCACTCATCTGCTCTGTGGTAAAAAAAAACATATACAATATGGGGTTTTATAGCATTACAGTGCAGTCACACACACACACACACACACACACACACACACAGCAGTAGTGTAAGCACTGTCCAGTCCAGTGAAGTAAAGCTATGTGACACACACACACTGTAGTCAGCAGTGAGAGAGAATCGGCCAAAAATCCCACTGACCCTCCTTCCTTTTTCCACTGTTGCCAAGGCAACCAGGGTGGGGCAGGTGACTGTCTGTGTCCACCCTAACATCAAATACCACCCCTCACACATACACATACACACATATACACACACATCTCAACATGCGCCCAGTGATTCTGGAGAAAAGCCACTACACAGTAGGCACATCCTCTGTGTGTGTGTGTGTGTGTGTGTGTGTGTGTGTGTTTTCCTGGCAGGCAGACAGCAGGTGCAGAGGGAAGTGTGTTTCAGACATCAGGAGAGATGATAATGACCTCGAGCTGGACCACCATCAAACCTGCCACAAGTCTGTGTGTGTGTGTGTGTGTGTGTGTGTGTGTGTGTGTGTGTGTGTGTGGTATGACGCAAAGCTTCTGGACAGAAGGTTCTTCATCTGACATCTCCCCATCTGTTCTCCCCCCTCTCTCTCTCTCTCTCTCCTGCTCTCTCTATCGCTCTCTCCATCTTTTTCCGTGTCGATCGTCCAAACCCCCCCCCTCCACCCATCGCTCCCTGCCTATTTCTCTACTTGTCTCCCCTCTCTCTCTCTCTCTCTCTCTCTCACCCTTCCATCTTTTTTCTCTTTCTGTCTTTTTAACTTTCTATGATTGCTTCTCTTCTCTTTTCTTATCTTCTGTCCTCTCTCTCTATCATCTTTCAGTCAGTCGCTTCCTTCTCTCTCTCTCTGGGACCTGCAACTTAATTAATTCACACAGAAACAATTTCAAGGACGTCACTACAGGTATTTTACACACACACACACACACACTCAAAACAGACAACTCAGGTTTTCATAGAGTGAAATGTTGTACACAACAAAAGAGAGAGAGAGAGAGAGAGAGAGAGAGAGAGAGAGAGAGAGAGAGAGAGAGAGAGAAACAGAGAGTGTGAGACAGACAGAGCAAAAGAGAGAGAGACAGACAGAGAAAGAGAGAGAAAGAGAGAGAGAAAGAAAGAAATAGAGACACAGAGACAGAAAAAGAGAGAGACAGAGTCAAAGAGAGAGAGAGAGACAAAGAAAGAGAAAGAGAGAAAGACAGAGCTACAGAGAGAGAGAGAGAGAAAGAGAGAGAGAGAGAGAGAGAAAGACAGAGCGACAGGGAAAGAGACAATGAGAGAGAGAGAGAAATACAGAGAGAGAGAGAGACAAAGACAGAGCGCCAGGGAAAGAGATAGTGAGAGCGAGAGAGAGAGCGAGCGAGAGACACTCCAGTCCCTCAGTGTGCGTTTGCTAACTTCTAATAGAAACTGAACTGCCCTTAAACAGAGACGACAAAGCCGAACGAGTGGACGCCGTGGTTTACAGGAAAGCGGAGTGTGCTTTTTGTTGTCCGCCGCATTATTCTCCACCTCTCTCGTCTCTCAGGCAGAGGACGATCTGAACTCTCTTCTGGCACTTTACTAAGACTAAGTGAGTGGTTGATGAGGAGAAAATGCGGCGCATGTATGAAAACAGGCCACTTCTGCTTTGCCGGTGCACAAACGCTCTGAGTAACGCAGAGTTCAGTCCAGTCACGGCACCGTCTCTTCCCTACCGCGAGCCGCCTGCACATCAGCTTTCCCATTACGACCTGAGCAGGGCTGCAGTGGTGGGTAAACGCACGTGAACGTCCTTTACGCACCTCCTGAATTTCGAAAAATAGCGCGTACGCACCTCCTATGTCGCCTATGCCACGGGCCGCCCCCTGCCAAAGCTTTAGCTCACGTTAGCATCATGCTAAAGACTCGACAAGAGACGGTATTAGCATAATGACAGTTACCCTTTAGCCTCTAAGTGGCTCTTGGACACAAAAACATGTGCATTCGATTTTTTCGCCAACGTATCACTTTACAGAGCCAGTGCACAAGTGGTGGGTAGTGAGCAGCGCTGCTGTTATGACTCACTGTGAGATTAGTTTATGGCCTGAGTCAGGGTTTAGCACCATTTAGCCCTCACACACACACAGAGAGAGAGAGAGAAAAGTCTTGTGTCGTTATTTAGCGCCGTTAGCTAAGCGCTGCGTCCCCATAAGTGCAGTTATTAGAGCAGTGTGTGTTAGTGGATGGGAGTTTGGTTTGTAATGGGGGAGGTGAACGCGTTCATTTACTGTTTATGGGTTGGAAAAACATCGTCATGGCTGCCAATTAACGTAGGAACAGATGGCTGAGTTCACGATACATCAGCGATACATCTCTCTCTTTCTCTCTCTCCCTCCCTCCCTCTCTCTCTCTCTCTCTCCGCTACTCTTCCGTTCAGTCTCGAGAACGTTTTCACACGCGGTTTTGCAGGAACAGAAGGAAACTGGCGAGAGAGAAGCGAGAGAGAGAGGGAGAGAGAGAGAAGCGAGAGAGAGAGAGGGAGGGAGAAAGAGAAAGAGAGAGAGAGAGAGAGAGGGAGGGAGGAGGGATAAAGGGAAGCTAAGAAGAACATGACAGTCAATAAAATAAACAACGCTGCCCGAGTGCTCAGCGTCCAGCCTCCAGCCACGCTGAGCTAGCCAAATTACACCTGTGAGACACACACACACACACACACACACACACACACACACACACTACACAAACACTGTCATGACCCAATGAAAAGAAATTGCTCTGAACAGACTGCTTTGGAGCTCATAGCGGAAGTGAGCCATATGTTGGCAATATGCTAAAAGAGAAGCAGCGTTGACATCACACACACACACACACACACACACACACACTTTGTGTGAATACCTCAGGATATGGTGGATATATACGTTATTATGCTATATGCTCTCTCTAAATGCACTATGTATTTTGTAAGAGCCTTTAAACAGTATGCATAGTACTGTGCAAAAGTTTGTGCTCCCCCATCCACTCACGTGTGTAGAACACAAGAACACGTTTCTGCACATTCTATGGCACAATTACTGCTTTTTTGCTCAGGAAATGATGAAACGTTGGAACGTGCAGCATTTTTTGTAGATTTTATGGTACATTTGGCTACATTTTTGTTAAATCGGACACTAAAAACACTGAAAAAGTGAAAGTGACTCCATCACACAAAGTGCACCATCATGAAATGTGACCTCTGCATTTAACCCATCTCATGTGGAGCAGCTGGGAGCAGTGTAGGGGCCGGTACCTTGTTTAAAGCCTGAGGCCGGGACTTGAACCTGCAACCCTCTGATCACAGTGTGTTCCCTATAGTGTGTGTGTTACGGTCGCACAGTGTGCAAAACGATGTTACTTGACTTTTCTGCACCCAGTTCTAATCTTAGCCTCAGGAAACCAAAGAGCAACGAAAAATGCCCAAAAAATGCCCAAAACGTCACAAGTTTTAAAGTGAAAGTGACTCTTTGTCACTGTGAACACGCTCAACCACCACAACGAAACGTGACCTCAGCATTTAACCCATCACACGTGCACACGTGGAGCAGCTGGCAGCTACCAACAGCGCCCGGGGAGCAGTGTAGTGGGACGGTACCTTACTCAAGGGAACCTCAATGGAGTCCAGGGACTCGAACCTGCGACCTTCAGTCCCAAGGGCAGTGTCCTAACCACTAGGCCTCCACTGCCCTGCACTGGGCATGTAGGACAGTCTCGTTTTGCTCTGTTTTTTTTTACAAAGTCAGAACTTTGCAGCCTGAAAATGTGCAAAAATGTACACACACACACACACACACACACACACACACAGTGGCACAGAACCTCAAAGCAAGTGACACTGCAGTGCAGAATAAGTAATAAACTCACACGCGCGTGCGCTGTACTGCACCACTAAGTCTATTGGAGTGAAAAGTGTAACGTGTGCATGTGTGTGTGTGTGTGTGTGTGTGTGTGTGTGTGTGTGCGCATCAAAGTCCGTGACCATGTTAATACTGTGTGCTCATGTGTGTGATAAGCAGTTATGAAGTGCACTGTGTGTGCGTGGGCACGGAGCACAGGTGCTCGGTCGCTGCATTTGATGCTTTGTGCGTGTGTGGAGCACTTTATCCACGGCCCGACGCTCCTGAAAGGAGGAGAGAGGGAGAGAGAAAGAAGGAGAGAGCACACTTGTCTAACCGCCGCATTGATCTCTCGCTCACGGAGAGCGCAGGGGAAGAGAGAGAGAGGCGGGAGAGACGCATTAGAATGCAATATTAGACACAGGGACTAAACGCAGGACCCGTTACTGCAGGTGTGTGTGTGTGTGTGTGTGTGTGTGTGGGTGGGTGGTAGGGCTGCCTGACAGTGGTGTAACTGCCGGGGCGATGGGTCTGGGGCCTGTAGCTAATGCTTTATACACAATTTTACACCCATAACCCAGTGGAAAAGCCTAATAAATGTAAGGAAAAGTTCATTAAAAACCAGGTTTAGTTTCCCACTGTAGCGTTTATTGTAGTCAGGACACGTGTGATGTACAACGTTTATTTTTATTATTATTATTTTTTATTATGTGCTGGAGCTGCAACGCTTATGTAGCTAATAACCTAAAAATGATTAGGTGAAAATAAATAAATAAATACATAAAATAATCATTACATAATTTTTTTAATGGAATAAATAATAAAATAAAATAAAATAAATAATAAAAAACATTTTTATATTAAAATCAGCAAAAAAGTTCTGGTTTTGAAAGGCATGTCTGTAAATCAAGTGACAATTTGGGGTAAAAAAAAATAATAATCTGCAAACACTGTGTAGAAACAGCCTATGCAGGTGAGCTGTACCCGAATCAAGGGCGCCGTTTTAGCCCAAACTTAGCATCTCAGCGTCTTTGCTGTGGTGTGGAAGGTGAAACATCCTGCTCAAATACATTGCATCAGTATAATAAACCGCTATGTGTATGTGCGGTGAGTATTTGTCATTGTGAACACACCCCATCATGCAAAATGCCCAACGAAATGTGACCTCTGCATTTAACCCATCCACACGTGGAGCAGCGGGCAGCTGTCAACAGCACCCGGGGAGCAATGTAGCGGGACGGTACCTTACTCAAGGGAACCTCAGTGGTGCCCGGGCTGGGACTTGAACCTGCGACCCTCCGATCACATGGGAAAGTCCTTAACCACTGGGCCTCCACTGCCCACTGTAGTTATGGGATGCGTAGTTCTCCATGTTTACAGGTAATCGTATGTCATACAGTGTGAAAACACTTCGGGACGTCGGTTCGAGTGGACTCGGTATTGCAAATGCGTGACGGTGTAAAGTAAAGTGGGCAGTGGAGGCCTAGCGGTTAACACGCTGCCTTTGAGACCTGAAGGTTGCAGGTTCGACCACTGAGGTACTCTTGACGAGGTACCGTCCCACTACACTGCTCCCCGGGCGCTGTTGGTAGCTGCCCGCTGCTCCACGTGTGCACGTGTGATGGGTTAAATGCAGAGGTCACATCTCATTGTGGTGCTCGAGTGTGTTCACAATGACAAACAGTTACTTTCACGTCATTAAACTCTACATTAGCCTCGTAGCTCCAGTTTAAACCTAAAAAAGCAAACCTCAGGCACCAAACAGGCCTTGGCCGATCAGCGGAGCTTGTGCTAAGGGAGGAGAACTGCATGCTTCGTTTTTCGGCGGAACCGTTGCTGCATTAGCGCAGCAGTTAGCGTCATGCCAACGTTCAGAACGGGCGCAAAGCGTCTCCATCAGGGCGGATTTGATGGGTTTTGAAGAGGCATAATTGCAGCAGCAGATGGCCTAAGCTTGGAAGGCCCTTTTTTCTCTGAGACTATGAAAGGCAGCATGTGGGCTGGAGGGAAGGCATGGAGCCTCCAGTCTCCAGAGGAACCGCACCGAGGGCAAAGCTGTGATTCATGCACACTCGTGTACATCAGCACAACGAGCCGATTTCATCAGAGTCACCACGCGCTGCGTTGAGGCACCTCCCTTGTACTTTCCACCTCTAGCCACTTTCCTTCACTGTAGCCCCGGTACCGATGCACGACTAATCAGCCCCTCCCACCCCATTCATCATTGGTCCGTTTCTGAGCGTAGGGCCTTTGTTGACGATGGGTGTACCGATGCATCGATCAAAAAAGTGCATAATCTGATGCATGTGTCCTGTGCATTTAACGCCTCCATGGCATGTACCCCGGGAGCAGCCAAGGGGGTTAGGTGTCTTGCCCGAGGTCACTTCGGCCGCGGATGTGGGAGGGGGAGAGCACCAGTGCTCCCTCCGAACGCAAGCCCTCTTTACATTACCACTGTGGACCAGATGTTCCACAGTGGTGACACTGGCATGGTTGTGCGTATATCGGGCACAATGCCAGCGCTAGGTTGGGAGTCGTCCACCACCAGAAAAATCTAGCGAGGAGCAGCTCTGTGAAGTGTCATTGTGAACACACCCCGTCACACCACCTCAAGGGAACCTCAGTGGTGGGGAACCTGCAGCCTTCCGACCACAATGGGCCTCCACCGCCCACTGTGGAGACCAGCTGACCTTTGCTGAAGGCATCTGGGCTTCTGATAAAGTGGACGCGGAGTGTCGCCATGGCGTAGGAAATGCCGTGTTTCTTGGCTCAGGTGGTGGAAGAGCTGCTGAAAATGGCAAAGAGGCCTCACAAACAAGAGCGAGGGCTGTTAATCCACCCTCTCAGCATCTGAGCGCCACGACGGGGTAATGCAATAATGGCTGAACTGCTGTAGACTTGGAGTTCATGGGCTGACGACTTCATCAAGCGCACACACCGCCTCGGGGCAAAAAAAAATCTTTTTCTCCTGAAACAATCTCGGGATATTATTTGTGCCGTTTTTTTTTTTGTCCATATTTTTTATTGCAACCCCATAACGTCGATGCCGACAATAAAAACCGAAGAGCTACTGTTTGCCCAAATGTCTCCACAATCCTGCAGAAAGGAAAGAACCCAACAGCACGGCCTGTATATAGCACCTGTACATTAGAATACGTACCCCTATGAAAGTGAAAGTGACTATTAGTCATTGTGAACACACCACAACGAAATGTGACCTCTGCATTTAACCCATCACACGTGCACACGTGGAGCAGCGGGCA
>JBBPDA010000126.1:27707998-27721084 GCA_037974385.1 Arnoldichthys spilopterus | reverse complement strand
GCAAGAAAATGTATCTACACAGTGTTTTACAGTAGAATATTTTACAGTTTTCTTGAAAATAAAGTTTGAATATTGTGAAAATGTTTTACTCAATGTAATTTTTTTTTAAATTCAGAAAATACACTTTTAATCTTCTTGAAATCATTGGAGAGCATCAAAACACAGTCCAAATAAGTCATTACAGTCCAAATTAGACATAAAACAGCATATGAAATTTTGAGCAAAATTGCAAAAATAGGTAATAGCCTTACCTTCATGTGCATTTTTGGGACATCTTAAAATGTACATATTTATTTCAATAACACACTTAAATGAGCAAGAAAATGTTTCTACACAATGTTTTACAGTAGAATATTTGACAGTTTTCTTAAAAAAAGAACTTCAAATATTGGGAAAATTGTTGTCTCCATGTATATACTTTTTTTGCAATTTTCTATTCAGATAATACACTTTTAATCTTCTTGAAATCATTGGAGAGCATAAAACAGTCCAAATAAGCCATTACAGTCCAAATTAGGCATAATATGGCACATGAGTTTTTGACCAAAAATGCAAAAATAGGTAAGGCTCCTTACCTTCATGTGCATTTTTGGGACATCTTAAAATGAAAATATTTATGACAATAACACACTTAAATGAGCAAGAAAATCTCTGTTCATAATTTTTTGCTGTACAATATTTCACTTTATTTTAAAAATAAAGTTTGAATATTGTGCAAAAATTGTGATGTTGATGTTTGTTAGGCAGTGGTGGCCTAGTGGTTAGGACGCTGCCTTTAGGGCCTGAAGGTCGCCGGTTTGAATCCTGGCCCGCGCACTACTGAGGTACCCTTGAGCAAGGTACCGTCCCACTACACTGCTCCCTGAGAGCTGTTGGTAGCTGCCCGCTGCTCCACGTGTGCACGTGTGATGGGTTAAATGCAGAGGCCACATTTCGTTGTGGTGCTTGAGTGGGTTCACAATGACAAATAGTCTCTTTCATTATTTTTAATGCATTTTTTAATAGAATAGAATAGAATAGAACTTTATTGATCCCCTATTGGGGAAATTGACTTGCCACAGCAGCTGAGAAAGATACAGATATATATATACACATTCTTATATATATATTTATTTATATATGCACACACTTATATATATGTACATACACATTTACATACTAAAAGAGTATAAATACATAAAATAAATCACTATAAAATAGAAATCTTACTATATACACACACAAACATGCAGTCTTAACCAAAGAGTTTGTTTTTTTTTGTACAAAAAAAGGTGTACCAGTGTATGAGTGAATGAGTGCACAGAAAAATATTGCACATTGCATAGTGGTTGCGTTGCATTATGAATAGCATAATGATGATGAGCATATTGGTTACCTATATTGCACCGATACAAATATAGCTGTGTGTGGGTTTTTTTTGTTGTTGTTTTTTTTCCCTTATGTAGTTCATCTAGTTTAATTCAGAAAATACACTTTTATTCTTCTTAAAATTGTTGGAGAGCACCAAAACATAGTCCAAACAGGCCATTACAGTCCAAATTTGGCAAAAAACTGCACATGAGTTTTTGACCAAAATTGCAAAAATACGTAAGGCCTTACCTTCGTGTGCATTTTTTGGACATCTTAAAATGAACATATTTATTACAAAAATGCATTTACATCAACAGGAAAATGTCTATAAGTGAAGTGACAAGTGACTATTTGTCATTGTGAACACAGTCAAGCACCCCAAAAAATTTTTGACCTCTGCATTTAACCCATCACACATGCACACGTGGAGCAGCGGGCAGCTTCATTCATTGGAGAGCATCAGAACACAGTGAAAACAAGCCATTACAGTCCACATTTGACAAAAATTGCAAAGTAATGTAAGGCTATAGCCCTCTTATTCATATGGCTGATCAGTGTACATCTCTGTGTCAGTGTTACTGTCACACATATGCAAGTCACTCACATACAGAGCAGTACAGAGCACAGTTGCTTCCTAATTTTAAAGATGTCACGTTGATGATGTTCATGCTTTTCAGCAAGCGTCCAACAATTTCTGAAAAAAAAATAAACGTTATACTTTCCATTTTCTTTGTTTGCTGTCCTCATTTCATTGTGTGGGCGTGAACCCCAGCAGATTGCATATTCATCACCACCTTTTCATTGACAGACCCTTCATCAAACCTAACACTCCTGTTTTGTTTCAGATACGGAGCAGACGCATTTTAGAAGCCCACATTTACATGTACGATTTGCAGGGAACACCGAAAACCTAGAGATGAGCTCATTAAAGTATAGAAATATATAAGTATAGGTTATTCAAAATTATCTGAAAAAAGGCTTTAGGCAAATCTACATAGGAACACAGTTTTGTTTAAAAACCTCTGCAAACTAATGGGCAATGTCAGGGATATTAGGCATATTATTTAGGCTTTAATTTGACATATTAACTGAAGGATTTGCCCTAAAAGAAAACACTAAATACAAAGTAATGGACATTAGACAAGCTTACAAGTCTCACAAGCTTCAAAGTTTACAGCTGCTATAAGAAGCATTAAATCCCTTGGAAAATTAATTTTATTTGAAATGTATATATGCTAATAGAATGTAGAATTATGCCAGCACTGTCATCACTGCTGATGCATCTTCTTGATAAAATTAAACGTTTTTTTTTTGTTTGTTTTTTGTTCCTTTTTTGGTATGTAAGGCAAAAAACATTGACTCCAGAAGAGAAGTTGTTCACCTACAAAGAAATCATTGAACTAAGGAGAGAGAGAGAGAGAGAGAGAGAGAGATACAAAGAGAGTAAGAAATGATATTGTTGTAAACTCTACAATTCTTTCTCGATGTGATGTGGATGAGCGTTTTCCACAGTTCATGAATATGGATTGTACAGTAGACCTCAGTCACTGTAGTCAGTCTAAGATAATACCAAGTGAGATGTAGTATCAAACATTTTGTTAGCCAAGTTGCATTCGCAGTAGCTAAAACTCTCTTGGGCAAGCTTTTGCTGTGTTACTGTTAACACAAGCGCGTGAGTGAGCTGCAGTTAAGCAAATTGTCAGAAGAAAGGTTTTTATTAAACATTATTGTTATTAAAATATTAAAAAGTTATATTCAATAAAAAATTAAGCAAATCAATTAAAATAGGGTTGCACTGACACGACAACGTAGTCAATTACATACAGTATATTTGTTGACGCAAATAATCTGCGACGTTGCATCGGAAACAACATGGCTGCACCTAGTAACAGCAAACATACGGATTCTCCGGAGCCACAAACAGCAAAAAAGCTGGCACAAAGCAGTGTGGGAATATTTTATTCATAAGGCTTAGGATATGGTGGTTTGCCGACTGTGCAAGATGCAGTAAGCTTGTCACAGCAGTACGACAGCTATGCACGAACATTTGAGAAGAAAACACCCTGGAGCTGAGTGTGACGCATCAAAACACCATATGTTCTGTTAACCCTTCATCCTGTTCCCGCCGAGGAATGTTTAATACATAATATGATGTTAGTAGTAGCGCAACGCTGCATTAGTCAGTTCTCCTGTTATAAACCCACGGCTGTAACTAATGCTAAGCATCGTCTAAAGCTGTTCTCAGGCCGACCGCGTTAGAGGCTATAGTTTCTGTTCACTCAGGCTCACATTGTCATGTACGAGTGACTCACTCACTTAGACGATGGAGTATTACCAACGGCTCCAAACGTCCATGAAATAGTCAAGTCAAGTTTGTATTTGTATAGCGCTTTTTACAACTGATGTTGTACAGAAGCCGGGTCTGAGCCCCCAAAGAGCCAAGGGCTACAGAGGCAAGGAAAAACTCCCTAGCAGTAGGAAGAAACCTTGGGAGGAACCAAGGCTCAGAAGGGGGAACCCGTCCTCCTCTGGTTGACACCGGATTGCAAAAACAAGCAGGAGAAAAGAAAGAAAATAATAAAATGTATATAAAAATAATACTTCTTATTATAGCAGCAGTGTAGAAGTGCCATGATGACTTTAGATCAGGTCTTTGGCAGAAGGGGGTGTTCATATGGACTCCTCAGAAGGACCGAGTGGGTTTAAAGGTCCAGATAGCAGAATGGGGCAGGATCGCTGGTATCTCAGCAGGGTAGCTCAAAAGGAAGAGGGGGGAGAGAGAGAGAGAGAGAGAGAGAGAGAGAAAGAAAGAGAGAAAGAGAGAGAGAAAGAAAGAGAGAAAGAGAGAGAGAAAGAGAGAGAGAAAGAGAGAGAGAAAGAGAGAGAGAGAGAGAGAGATTGTTAGATAAACTGTATTAACAGGCCATGTAGCATTTTACCTCAGCCATCGCATTTAACACTCTATTTTCTCGAGGTTCGATCCCCGGGTCGGCCACGGGTGCCTTTCTGTGCGGCGTTTGCGAGCTCTCCCCGTGTTCGCATGGGTTTCCTCTGGGTTCTCCGGTTTCCTCCCACAGCCCAAAGGCTTCAGTAGGTTGATGGGACGCTCTAAAAATTGCCCGTAGGTGTGAATGTGTGTATGAAGGGCAATGGATTGGCTCCAGCTTCTCCGCGACCCAGAAACAGAACAAGCGGTTTAGATAATTGATGGATGGATGGATGTTGATGCTATATCTGCCAGCAGTTCTGCTGTATGCTACTCGTTCGAACATGATAACACAGCAGTTTTTACAGTTTCAAACCATTTTCCTCAGCTAAAGGAGAAAGATCTATTAGCATGTATACACTCCAGCCCGGTCTGCAAAAGGCTCAGTGCAAGCACAGAAAAATATGCAAATGTATTTAATACCGATTTATTTTTTGCCTTGAAATCTCTCTGGATACTCAGTTGTAAATTGCGTCCTCTCCCAAGCATGTTATTGTGGCACAGACAGGAAAAAGAATAGAGTTTCATAATTGATCAGTTGTTGCTAGATTGTTTCACAGCTGCAGCTGTGATCAACAAAATCTCATAAGTGCTTGAGTGCTTCAGCAGTGTAGATCATCATGTTCCTCTGGTCCATTTTTTTTCTCCCTCCCTTCCTCTTTCTCTCTCAGCAGTCAAGGTGATTTGGGGGTGCTGGTGCCAGATTCTCCTCAATAAGGCCACAGGATGTTCCTACAGAAGACTCCTACAGAGAAGCATATGGCAGATCAGCAGCGGAGGTTTGCGAGGGTACCAGCACTTCAGAAAAATGTCACATTCCAAGCCATAATGCTGGCACATCAGTGTTTCCTGACATCAGTGAGTGCTCGTTGTGGATGAGTGGGCAGTGGAGGCCTAGTGGTTAGAACCTTGCCCTTGTGAACTGAAGGTCGCAGATTTAAGTTGCAGCCTGTGCATCACTGAGCCCTTGAGCAAAGGACAATCCCACTACACTGCTCCCCGGGCGCTGTTGATAGCTGCCTGCTGGTACATGTGTGCATGTGTGATGGGTTAAATGCAGAGGTCATATTTCGTTGTGATGCTTGAGTTTGTTCACAGTGACAAATAGTTACTTTCACTTCAACAGAGAACCGGTGTGTGCAAAGCAGTTAACCTTGCAGTGTCCTGGACCAATTACGCCAGTTAGGTTTAGGTAAGTAAAGCTTAAGTTATTTAGCGGAATCTTTATCTAATGTTAGTAGTTTAGTAGTGGTAACACTTTACTTGAATCCTGCTTCATTACACTGACATAACCCTGCTATAAACATGGTCATGAACTGTCAGTAACTGACATGATAAGGTGGATGTTGTGACCTGTGACATGGTACATATAGAAAAGAACAGTAGGCCTCATTCACCAACTTTTCCTACACATTCTGATATTCACCAATATTTTCTCCTCTGAGATTTGTTCTTAGCTAAGAACAAAAGCTACACACACTCAAGAGCACACTTATGCACATTTAATTGTGAACATTTTTGTATAAAATAGGTAATTGCATTTATTCAGTTCTAGAGTGGGATAATGCTATAGGATTTCAATTACAACATTTTTTTTGCATTTATATGATTGCATTTATTTATTAATGTAAATAAATAATTATATTTTTTTGCATTTATATTTTGCCTATTTATTAATATCAATAATGAATTATATTGTTTAACATTTATACCATTTTATTTATTTATTATTAATAATTAATTCAATAATTTAGCCTTTATAATATTTTATTTATGAATGTTAATATTTAATTAAATTATTTAGCAAAGCATTATAGTGCTTTAAAACTAACACTACCCTAAAACTTCAGTTTACATCAGTGATGCTGGTTAGGAACCATGCCATCTTATAATCAGTGATTAATCACACTATTTACAGGCCCAGAGCCAGTTGGTTTCTGCACCCTAGGCCTATGTTAATAAGGAGCTACTGGCACCTGTTCTCAATTTACAAGGACATTTGGATTCATCATTATGAAAACTGTTCTGTGGTATAAGAACATCTGATGTAGACTATGGGAAGGAGGAAAGAAGTCTTCACGAGGAAAGAGAGGGCTGTGAAAAAAAGCAGACGTCAAAGTGAAAGCCAGCATGTGTGGGGAGTGGGGACTACTCACCTGACTGCACCTACAGTGGCGTTTTTATGGTGCCTCCAGGCAGCCAGAAGAGTAGTGTCAGATGGTCTCGTTATGCAGCTCCAGCCCTGCGTATTTGGCTGGCTCCATCCCAGAGCCATGCAGAGAAGACTGTCCAAGACATGGGTGCTGAAATCTCCATGGGAGCTTTCAGCACCTTGGAGAGTGGATGGCTGCTGGGAAAATTCACCTTGCACTTCTAGCCGCAGTGTTCCACAAGTGAAGTGAAGTGAAAGTGACTCTTTGTCATTGTGAACACACACAAGCACCACAACGAAATGTGACCTCTGCACTTAACCCATCACACGTGCACACGTGGAGCCACCAACGGCGCCCGGGGAGTGGGACGGTACCTCAGTAGTGCCCTGGCCGGGACTCGAACCTGCGACCTTCAGGTCCCAAAGGCAGAGTCCTAACCACTAGGCCACCACTGCCCACCACAACCGTTCATCTCCCTGGGTGTAGCCATAGACCCTCACCCCTTCGCCTGCTCCTCTTACTCTGTGATGAGGCCGTAAAAACCGCATTATCCGATTAGTTAAGACACTGCCAACTTTGTGGTGTTATTAGACAGCGTAATTAGATTGGGTTGAATGGTAATAGAGACTCAACAGGGGTAGCTCTTGTGCTAGTCGCGCTAAATCTTCTTTTTCACTCGAGGCCGAAAAGAACACAGACATGTTTAAGCAGCTTAGAATAATAGAATAATTCCACTTCAGCCATCAACACACGCAACACACCAATTAACCTCTCAGTGCCACAGCACTTCACACACTGTCTAATACCATCAAAACAATCAACAGCTAGATGGCACACATCTCCAACATCACTGTTGACACACGCTGCTGCCTCATCCCAAGTAAATGTGTGTGTGTTTATGTGTGTGTTTATGTGTGTGTGTGTGTGTGTGTGTAGTTGCTACCAATTTTGTACTGTTTACCCAACTGACTGGGAATTAAAATACTCCAGACACACGAGAAATGTCCTTCATGAAGATAAAGCAATTCATAAACAAGTCACACTGCAAACAAGTCAGTGCGCCTTTAATTGGTCAGAAGGATCCTTTGCAAATGAACGGCATTTAAAGAGATAGCAAACAGCAAGCTCCAAATTAAAAACCCTAAAAACCTCATGCCTGAGCACTTAATGAGGCAGGATAAAACTTGACTGCCACAGCAAAGTCATCAATTACACATTACACACTCTGACCCCGCAAACTTCTGCAAAAAAAAACATTGCATTTCTGAGTTTGGAAATCATAATTACAACAAGACTCCCATTCAGGGAAGTCTAGGACAAAAAGTAGCTTAAAAAATGGACAGCTTATTAAAAAGCATTGTCTTTATGGTTGAATTTTCTCAAAAAGAGAAGTGAGAACAGAGTGTACAGCGGTTTACATTAATGATGGCAGTTACGCAGGGTTGTGGGCTCCATATCAGCACAGAACAGCAAGCAAGTTAATGTGAAGGGAAAGTGATTATTTGTCATTGTGAACACACTCAAGCACCACAATTAAATGTGACCTCTGCAATTATCCCATCAGTAGTGCCCAGGTCAGGACTCGAACCTGTGACCTTTAGGTCCCAAGGGCAATATCCTAAATACTAGGCTCCCACTGCCTACCTTTGTTTTTTTTTTGTTTTTTTTAAATGTATTTTAATTTAAAAAAAAATTTTCATTAGACCTTAACTGACTCTCGTTATGTCATAAATGTGGGATTATCACAGTCCTGGCCAATCAGCACAACCAAGACGAAAAGAGAACAAAATGGTCTGTTGCAGTAACCCCTCTGGTTTTTTTTTTTTGGTTTTTTTTTCTTTAACTTTCTTAGATGAAAGTGAAACTGACTATTTGTCATTGTGAACACATTCCAGCACCACAACGAAATGTGACCTCTGCATTTAACCCATCACACGTGCACACGTGGAGCAGCGGGCAGCTACCAACAGCGCCCGGGGAGCAGTGTAGTGGGACGGTACCTTACTCAAGGGCACCTCAGTAGTGCCCAGGCCAGGAATCGAACCTGTGACCTTCAGGTCCCAACGGCAGTGTCCTAACCACTAGGCCACCACTGCAAATGTTTTAATGTAAACCCTTAATTTGATGCGTTTGGTGTTTCCTCTTTCCTCTGTGAGCAGTGGTGGCTTAGGGTTAGGGGCCCTTGTGATTGGAGGGTTCCGGCCCAGGTATCACTAAGGTACCGTCCCTCTATACTGTTCCACGGGTGATGTTGATAGCTGCCCACTGCTCCACGTGTGGATGGGTCACATTTCATTGTGGTCAATATTACAAATAGTCAGTTTCAGATTTCAGATTGATCACGTGACTCTTGAAATGCTCCTTCCTCTGCTTGACCTGCATCATTGCCTTTTTATGGTGGTAGCTGTGGCGTGGTCTACAGGAGCTGCTCTACACTCTGAAACCGGGAACTCTCAAAACTGTGACCCTGGTCAATGTGCAACTCAAGGGAGACTCCAAATCAGGAACTAAAGTAATGCACAAACTTCCTGAGCAGTCTGCCCTTTGGTCAAGAACAGGAAAGGTTTTTTGGGGTAAACTGGTCAATTTTGTAATGCAAATGTTCCAGGGGGGTTCCAACTTAGTAGCGTTCAAGTTTTAGCTTGTTTCACTGACCCTGTAGTACTGGCATCTCTTCAAAAACAGAAGGACATCCTCATCGATTCCACACCAATAGTAGCTAGGTTGTAAGCACCCATGGTGCTTCCTTCCACAAGATTATAAGAGGAGGAAGGTTTGTGGCAAACCCACAGGACCTCTTCTTGCATGGAAGCTGGAACTAATAGCAGCAAAACTGTTGAGCCACCAGGAATAGTAGAAAAATCCTTACCTCAGCATGACCTGAGGCCAACAAAGCAGCAGCATTCTTTAGCAGGAAGTGTTACAGACTACCATCTGTGGAGTGTCAAGAAGATGGGATATGCTTTCTGGAGTTTGACGAACTCTTTAAAGTTTCTTAGAAAAGTGTCCAATGTAAAAAAGTGTCTCCAGAATGGACGCATTTGATTGGCCTGTTGTTGATGAACTCAAATCCTCACTTCCAATGGCAACATCATCTTCAGACCTAGCCTACTGCTGAAGTCTTTGGCAGAACTGTTAAAGTCACTTTGGCTTAACTCAGTGAACCAGCTGACCTTCAAGATATTTGAAGTCGATAATCCAGGTGAGAACGCCATGAACTGTTCACAGCAAGAACTTGCTGTCAGTGGGTAGTAGCGGAATCTGCTGGTTGCTGGCTGCTGGTATATGTTACAATACTCTACTTTTCTCCCCACTGCAGTTGTGACAGAACAGCTTGAGTGTGTCATTGCCTCTGACAGTGGCACATTACAGTTTGGTGTAGAATGCTGGTCATGCCTCTTCAAGAAGTATCTTGGAAGCTAGCTAGCACCAATTTGTTGCTTATTATTTTATCTGTTTTTTGGGGGTTCACAGTGTTGGCAGGGTTTGTTATGGTGTGTAACTCAGCTAGTGGTATTGTAGAAGAATGACAGCTGTTGGGTTTAGCTTTACAGACAGAAGAACAGCCATGTACTACAAAGCACTGCTGTACATTGCTCTGAATAAGAGCGTCTGCTAAATGCTGTAAATGTAAATGTCTTAGATTGGCATTCTGATTTTGAAGAATTTTTTTAGGGAATGACAAGATTTGTTTTATAATGATCGTGCTTGTAGAAGAAGGATGGTTTGTCCTGAAAAACAATGGTGCTTTTGAGAGAGTGAGAGTGAGAGAGTGAGAAGTGTTTGTTGGAGCGTGATGGCGTTTGTTGAAGAACAATGATGTGTCTTGGAAAATGATCATATTTAGTGTGGAATGATGGTCTTTGATAGAGAAAAATTGCGTTTGGTGAAGAACGATGCCATTTATTGAGAACGAGGGTTGGAGAGTGATGAAGTTTACAGAAGAACCATCACATATGTTGGAGAGTGAGAGGTGTTTGACGGAGAATAATGGTGTTGGGTGAATAACGATGGTGTTTACATGAGAATTCCTATTTTACTAAAATTCTTGAATGACAGTGTTTAATTGCAGTGTTGGTGTTTGGCGAACACTTTTGGGTTGGTGTGGATCTTATTGCTTTTTGCTTTCACTTCCAAAGCCGAGTGAAGGCTGGAAATCTTCGGTAAACAACAAAGACGGACAGCCCCATAGCTCACCCACACTTCAAATTTAAAATCCAGACAATATGAAATAGTTTGGTCTTTTAAAGGCGGTAAATCTCCTTCTAATATCGGCGGGCAGTTGAGTGACACGGGGTTGTCAGTGGCGGTAATTAGTGTGTGTGACGTGTGTTTGGCTAAAGATGAGTAATTGCTCGTCAGCTCGAGAGGCCGGCTCCTGATAAAGCACTCATTCTCTCTGGCTTATCTTGGGGTCAGGGATGAAAAGTGTGGAGGGAGAGGAGGGCAGGGAAGATAAAATGGGATTGACAAGCCAGTAGTCGGGCTAAATGCTAATGTGCCAGGTGACATTTAACTGCGCCGTGACACATAGACTTGGCATGCCGCAGTTGGTGTCTCTCCCACTTTCTCTCCCTCTCTCTCATTCTAACACACAGACACAGACATATATATATATATACGTACCAGTTTGCCACCAGTGCCCAGTGAGGTCCACGTTCTGAGTTAATCATGTTAAGTTAATATTTAAAAATTCAAAAGTTGCTGCTGAAAAGTTGCCTCATCTATGCTCTGTCCGCGAATGTGTTCTTTGAGCTATGGTTGCCAGGTTGGACAAGCTTTACAGAATGTTGACAAACATCCTAATCAATTTATTTATTTCAAATTCAGCACTTTGACGTTAATGTGCTCCACTAAGCTAAGCTAAAGTTGAAGTTAAAGAAAACTAGGCAATGAAAACAACAAAAACTATCAATCTGCAGTTCCCATTGCCTCATAAAATGGGCATGGTTGAGACATTCCTGTTAGCAAGCTAGCTACTTTGCTAAACATAAACAGCCAAAACACAAAACTGATCCTAATTATATTCGATTATTATATACTAGCAAATAACATGCTGCACATTTATCTTTAGCAAAATATGTAGATAGCTGGTACGACTGGCAGCAGTGAGGGGACGTGTGACCAGCTGTGGTTAGCCATGAAGCTAACATAGTTATCAAGTCTACCACAAACAATACAAAACAAAAATGAAAATCATTACATTGGAAAATTACATAAGAGCAGCATTACACACACTGATCTGTAGCAAGAGTATGTTACTGCAGTTCTTGGTGGCAGTAGGGGTTGTGACAAACAGCTACAGTTAGCCAAGAATTTAACATTCCTTAAAAAGCTGGATGTGGTTTGGTTTACGTATATAAAATTTAAGTGATGTAGTAACAATTTGGGCTATTTTGGGTGACGAGTGAGTTCTAGTGTTTGTTGACAATTACAGCTGCAGTTCAGAGCTAAGGGTTCTGTTCTCTGGACAGCAGCATATTGTTTGCTGATTGTCTACATCTGAGGAAAAAATGGGAAGATTAAAAAAATATTTTTTCATCTGAAAAGAAGAAGAGTGAGACCTTTCATCAAAAATGGACATTAACATTTTGAGTGAAATCGGTTTCTCATTATGTTGAGTGCCATTTTGCTGGCATTCTGTAAATCTCTTGTGAAAGTGACTCTTTGTCATTGGGAACACACTCAAGCACCACAACGAAATGTAACTTCTGCATTTAACCCATCACACAGGCACACGTGGAGCAGTGGGCAGCTACCAACAGCACTGGGAAGCAGAGTAGGGGGACGGTACCTTGCTGAAGGGTACCTCAGTATTGCCTGGGCTGGGACTCGAACCTGCGACCTTCAGGTCCCAAAGGCAGTGTCCTAACCACTAGGCCACCACTGCCCAATCTAGCAACAAAAAAAAATGCACTAGGTGGTCAGAGAACAGGTTCATTCTGGTTAACGTGGTGTAAAAATCCACAAGAGTTCTGTAAACGTTTCGCATACCAGTTGCTATAGGAACAATTATGCCAATTCATACTTCCTAATAACACACACACACACACACAGAGTTAAAAGCCATTAAAACTTTTTAAAAAGATCACAGGAAACATTCATGTTTTTAAAAACAGGTTACACAATGTTACACATTTTATGTTCCAGGCTCCTGATTGTCTAAGTTTTATATTCCAACTGCTTATATCTAAATCCTATACAAACATGGCTCTATTTATCACAAACTTGGATCTAATGACCACAAGTTTTTACATTTATAGTGGCAAAACAGGCAATTTTTTTATATTTTCTGGACAGTTCCAGAAACTTTCTCAACTTTGGGGCAGTGGTGGCCTAGTGGTTAGGACTGCCGTATTCACACTAATTTATTTTCAAATATGAAAAATGTTTGAAGTGCCTACCCTCCCACTCCCACTACGTGGGCAGTGGTGGCCTAGTGGTTAGGACACTGCCTTTGAGACCTGAAGGTCTCAGGTTCCCGGCCCTACTGAGGTTCCCTTGAGTAAGGTACCGTCCCGCTACACTGCTCCCCGGGCGCTGTTGGTAGCTGCCCGCTTGTGCACGTGTGATGGGTTAAATGCAGAGGTCACATTT
>JBBPDA010000126.1:27672719-27699485 GCA_037974385.1 Arnoldichthys spilopterus | reverse complement strand
GCAAGGCAACTGGGTGTAAACCCTCTCCGCAGGGCAACTGGGTATTAACCCTTTCCGCAAGGCAACTGGGTATTAACCCTTTCCGCAAGGCAACTGGGTATAAACCCTTTCCGCAAGGCAACTGGGTATAAACCCTCTCCGCAAGGAAACTGGGTATAAACCCTCTCCGCAAGGAAACTGGGTATAAACCCTCTCCGCAAGGCAATTGGGTATTAACCCTCTCCGCAAGGCAACTGGGTATAAACCCTCTCCGCAAGGCAACTGGGTATTAACCCTTTCCCCAAGGCAACCAGCTATGTTCCCTTTCCCCAAGGCAACCAGCTATGTTCCCTTTCTGCAAGGCAACCAGCTATGTTCTCTTTCCCCAAGGCAACTAGCTATGTTCCCTTTCTGCAAGGCAACCAGCTATGTTCCCTTTCTGCAAGGCAACCATGTATGTACCCTTTTTGCAAGGGAACCAGATTTGTACCTTTTCTGCCAGCCAACCAGGTATGTACCCATTCCACAGGGGAACGGGGTATGAACCCTTACTGCAAGGCTACCGGTGTACACTTTCTGCAAGGCAACCAGGTATTTACCTTTTCTGCCAGGCAATTTGGTATGAGCCCTTTCTACACACCAGTCAGTCACACATGTACATTTTCTGCTAGCCAAACAGGTATCAACCCTTTCTGTAAGGCAGCCCTTTATGTACCCTTTCTGCAAGTAAACCAGGTATGTATTTCTGCAAGGCTTGGTAGGATGGGTGTGAGCTGTTTCTGCATGTTACTTTTATGTATTAGGGCTTGTTTTTCTTCCTCTGTCCTGGCTAATGCAATCAGAAGTGTAAGTTGCTTTAAATTTGCTTGTTTGTTCATTTTTTTTTTTGCTAAGAGGTACTTTAAAAGCTTTCATGTACATATGATTTGCATTAAGCACACTGTTATGCAGGTATGGGGCAATTCAAGAAAACCACTACATGGTTATGAGCCAGGAGTTAGCCTCTTTGGTGGAAAAGAAAATGAAAAAAAAAGTAATTTCATGGTATACTCTTTCAAAAATAGGTTTAAATTTATACACACCAAAAATAAAAATGATGAGTAACTTAAACATTGCATCTTTTATTATAATGTATTTATTCTCAGTGGAGAAAAAACTATTTTGACATTACTGACATCAACATCAGCTCCAGTACCCAATAGGAAGCCCCCATGATACAATATCAGTTAAATTAATATAAAAATGACATTTCTTAGATGTTTAAATGTCATCCTTCAAATTAATTTTAGGATTTTCTACAGTGTCATATTTTTAATGAATTTGATTGTAGATGATTGTACTGCATCCCATTTTTTTTATTTATCCAGGGTGGCTACAAGGAAATTTGGTTGTGTAGAAGAAACACAATGCAGAACAGATCTAGAGAAAAAACAGCTAGAGAAAGTAACTTTTCCCTAAGAATCAAATTATGAGTGTACATTATTTGTAATGTAAATATCAGTTTCACCTTACATTTGATCTCTTTATTAACTCTTTTAATTTAAGTTACAAATAAATTAATTTAAAATTAATTTAAAAAATAGTTCTACAAAATTTGCATCTTAATTTTTTTCTTTTAGCATTTGTGTTGATGGAACTTATTTTATTCATGTGCATAGAATTTTGTTTTACAATAAAATAATATACACTGTAAAAAGTGTTACAGGGAAGAAGTTAGTTTGATGTGTTTTGAGGAATTAATGTAGAACATAATGTGGAATAAATTTAGCATTTTTAATTAAAAGTAACACATTCCATTATTAAAATTAAAACATTTATTTGAGATGGAAAAACCCAGTTAAACTGATTGATAGCACACAAATTTTTAAAAGTTGAATGGACTTTTTTCCAAATAGTATAAGTTGCCATATTTTTGATAAGCAAGCAAGTTATGGCTGAAGACTGGAAGAGACTCTGAAGACAGATCGTTTACAAATGGAAGAAACTCGCGACCATTGGTGGCCTTTCTACAAAAGATTAGTGCTAAATCATGCTGGGAAAAAGACCTAAGTGACAAAGTATCCTAGGGTGACCACTAAGGATCTGTATTCATGTCCTGTACTTAATACAATCTGCAATACAACATGAGCTTACCATTAGAAAAACATTGAACACTGAACTGTGGATAGATTGTGACAGATAAATTTTTTTGGCAAATATACAACAAACTTATGACAAAAAAAGCACTATATATCAACCCAAAATACCCCATGGCATTTGTGAAGCATGGTGGAGACAGTGTTACCCATTATCAGAGTTTTATACTAAAAGTAGACAAAGACTAAATATTACAGATCTGTGACTGGCAAAGTCAGCCTGTCTTACTTCAGGAGCAGGGTTCTATCAAAGTCTGGTCTTCTCAAAACATTTGTGGAGGTGTATCACAACACAAGCAAAAGAGAATTTTAAGGACCTCAGAAAAAGAGCTGTTGATGCTCATCATGCTGGAAAATGTGTCAAATCTTCTCTCACCTCTAAATACTTTGGACTCCACTGGTCCACAGCCAGACAGATTTTGTACAAACAGAGAAACTTTGCTACAAAGGTCAGCCATGTCTCATCATTGCTTGCAAAGACTGAGCCTTGGTGGATGTTCTTTTATAGCTGTTAGCAGCTCATCTGCTTATTGTGGAATGTTTCAAAACAGTGTACCATGAATATTCAATAAATGTTTCATGCAATATTTTATTTAAAATTCAAAATGTATTAAATCATCATCAAAATACATGTTTTTCAACCAAAATATTAAAAGTCAATAATTTTGTTAGTTAGAATAAATAAAGATAATGTAAAAATTCCAGGTTTGTTCATAGAAAATTTTTAGAAAATTTAGAAAAAAACTAATATCATATATTTGTGAGATCTCAGACGCCGAATCTGGATTCTCCTGCACTTGCTGCTCCAAATCCTGAGTCCTAGTCCAGAGGTCAAGCTCAACAGCAATCACACAGATCATCCTCATCTGAAAATTAGACTACTTAAGCATGAAGTAAACTTCCTGCTTCGCAAAGTATTGTTTTTGCCCTGCAAATTCTACTGAGCGTTTTTTTTCTCTCATCTCTGTTTCATGGATTTTGACTTTTGCCTGGCTTTTTACGTTTTGTATTTTTGGATTGCCCATTAAACACTGCATTTAAGCCTCTGACTTGTTTCATCACAATACTCGGTCATATATATTCATTTTAAAATCCACTTACTCTGTAGTCTAGAACTCAACTGTCCCTGTCCCATTCATTATGTTCTTATTATGTTTTAGAATTGGTGGAACTGTTATGAATCCCTTGAGACACGTGAAGTAAGTGCATGCAGTCGGCAAACGAATCCACGGCAATCTGCATGAGGTTCCAACGTAACAGGCCAGCTGGTATTGTTCAATTAAAGGCAACCCACTGGGAAGCCATCGTTTGGCCTCAAAACACAGTACACCGGTGAATAAACCCAACGGAAAGCCATCTTTACAAAACAGGAGGGTTATAAATAAACTAGGCTCACCCCAGATCTGTCAGAGATGGGGTGAAAGGACAGCATATCCAGTGAAAATAGAAACACTATCACTCTCTGATCACACTCAGCCACCAACAGAAAACATTAAAGCTCAGGAAAGACAGTGACACCAGCTAATAGAGCTGCATATCAAAATAGGGCAAAACTGGGGAGAGGCTCAGGCAGTTATATGGCTTTTATTGTTCTCTCTCTTTTTCTCTATGTGTGTCTCTCACTCATATAAAATTGAGCTTGAAAGTTGTTGAACCCTTTAAATTGCTGTATATTTTTATGAGTGTGACCTAAAACATGATCTGATTTTCAAACAGGTTCTAAAAGTACATGAAGTGACATGAAATATCATCAAACAAGTAAAACAAAAAGAATTATATTTGGTTATGTATTTATCGGAAGAAAAACATCCAAAATAGCATGTGGCAAAAGTAAGTGAACCCTTAGAATTATGAATCAGAATTATTAAATCAGAGTCGGGTGTTTTCAATCAATGAGATAATCAGGTGTGTGTGGGAGACCCTGTTTTATTAAAAGATCACACATACAACACATTTGTGAATGTGTATCATGGCTCGAACAAAGGAGGTGTCTGAGGGCCTCAGAAAAAGACATGTTGATGCCCATAAAGCTGGAAAAGGTTGCAAGATCATCTCTAAAGGGTTTGGACTCAACCAATCAACAGATTGTGTACAAATGAAGGAAATTTAAGACTGTTACCCTATGCAGAGGTGATCAAGCATTAAAGATAACCAAATTGCTGAAAAGGTTCATGCTGGCTATGACAAAAAGGTGTCAGAACACTCAGTGCATCACAGTTTGCTGAGTATATAGGTCACACAGACCCATGTCTACTGCTGATTGCACCTACAACGGGCAAGTGATCATCAGAACTACACCATGCAGCAGTGGAAGAAGGTGGCCTGGTCTAATTTTACATCACATGGAAGGTCGAGTGGCACCAGGTGACAACTTCACAGGTGAAGTGAAGTTGCACTGGCAGAAGAAGAACGATACTCTGACCACAGAGAAACTTTGGGACTAGACATTCATATGGACGAACCACCTACCTAAACCTTGCTGCAGACCAGTAAACACCACCATGAAGACCCATTCATGGTGATGGTTAACAGTAGGTTTGCCAGGTTTTTAGCCTTTAAGAGTCTGAACAATTTTTCTTCATGTTAAGATCAATACACTTAAATTAAGGATAAAAGTTTGATCTTTGTGGTTGTATGCATGGTGTAAGAACAGTTTAGCATTGAATCAGAATTTAGAATTGCATCAGAACTTTACCGTTTCTGCAAGCTTCATATACAGTATGTAAACCAAGTGGTGTTTCCAATCAAATGCTGCTAATACTGTTAGCATTGTCAAAAGTAAGTTGCATTGCTAAAAGAGGAATTTGAGTTTCATATGACCATGTTCATAGACAGTCAGAAACCCCAAACGCAATTCTAGTAGGGATTACTTAACAACACTATTTGAAGCAAGTGTGTACCGATGTAGCTAGGCATTGCTAAGACTCAACATTGGTCTGTTTGTTACATACATACATAGTCATACAAATGCAACATGTAGTGAAATGTACCCCGATCGTTCCAGAGTCTGTGCAGTTTTTAAATAATAAAGATATAATATAATAAAGGTATAAAGAAATTAAGAAGCTAAATCCAAAGCTTAGCTAAATGGTTGTTGTTAGCTACGTTAGCCTTGTAGCTCTAGCTCAAAGGTAAAGAAGTGAACTTCAGCCACCAGACATGTCATGGCTGATTGACTACATTTTGGGTAAACTGTGTAAATTACTATTATTATTATTATTATTATTATATTTATTTTTTAGCAGAACATACAGCAAGTCAAAACGTGCTAATTTGTGTGTTTCATATTGTTCCTTGACTGTTAAATTACAGCAGTTGGCAAGCTGCCCATGCATTTCAGAACACTTGATAACGCGTTTCTAATCCCACAACATTTCTACTCACAGAACACACTGTGACGTGAGCAGTGAGCAGCTCAAATTGATTCACTCTGTTCTACGACTAAATATTTGTCGTGCCATTTCCCATGCGGTGCTTTCTAAACTCCAATTGATTTAGCAAAAAGCTAACTCAGTATGATAATTAACTTGCGCATCAAGTTAATCAAGCAGGAACTGGGAAAAAACTAAACTGCGCAGTGCTGGAGACCTATTAGCTACAATTTTGAATACCAAACGACTCATGGAAGATCACACTGAAAAGAAGAAAACTTTTTTTTAGATGTGGATTGAGCTGTTTATCTTTTAATAGTGCAAGAATAGTTTTAACCTTTGAAATGTAAAACATAAATGTACAGTAGACTGACAGAAATGTCCAGTACACTTTAAAAACATTGCAACTTTAAATTCCAATTCAAGTTGCAGCAAATTTAAATTACACATTAAATGATAAGTGTATACATTTATAATGTGTACTATAAACTTCAGTTTGGAAACTTTTATTGAAACTTTAAAAATGTTTTTCCTTCTCCTGTGAAGTCACATTTTGGAGATACAAGGTCCTTAGTACTCGGAGCAATGATTCGCAATGATACTCTTCTAGCTTTGCCAGGTTTTGAAGTGTGACGTAGGATTTGTATGACCTGTTTTTTTGCTGTGGTCTGGAATTTTAATTATACACACTTCATATGGTTTTCGCTTGGGGTGAATTTGGTCAATTGATACCGTTGTATTTAAAGCCTTATAACTTCAGATCAGAATATTATAGAAACATCAACGGAAAATTAGCCCAGTTTAGACTGTTATTGTTTTTGTTTTGGATGAACCATTTCAGATTTTTTTCCTTTCTCCTACTTCAAGAAAAGTATAGGCTGAATGACCTACTGTTATTCAGAGAGTTTCAAAAAACTCTATGGCCTTTATTTTGAGGACCTAACAAAAAATGTAAAGCGCAATCCGCAAGTAAAATTTATGGGCGTGTCCAAATCAATTTTGCTGTTTTGACGGCAGAAATATCAGACTTCATGCCAGCACGAGGCACAAAAAGGTTGTCCTAACATTTTAAATGAAGCCAATCGGAATGGTGCATGAGCTATGGCAGATTTCTATTTTAATGGCATGTTTACCTGGCAAACTAAATCCGTTTTTGGTGAGGAAATGGACCTGTTCGTGAAAATGTGCAAGTACATCATTCACGTGAGCAGCGCTGTTCCACCCAAGCCTTTCAGGAGCCATAAGTGCATTTCAGCCCCGTACCTCTGTCTATAATAAGCATCGTGCACCTGCACTTTACTAAAACATGCCACTTAAATATGATTTTACAATACGCCACTTACTTTAGATATGGATTTTGTTGGTCAAATGCACAATGTTATTTCACTGCCTTAAAATAGTAATAGAGAAATGTGCCAGAATGAAACTAGCAAAAACACTTTGCTTCGTGCTTCCTGCTGGTGTACAATGTGTACATTTTATTACAGATATGCCCAAATTCCAAACCGAATAGAACTGCGAAGAGGCAAAGTGTTCAGTGTATTAAATATGATATAAATTGGATAGAATTATATGTATAGTATGGACAAATATGCAGTTGGTTGTATAACTATTCAGTAGATGTGGAAATATGCAGTTGGTGTATGTACAGTAGAAATAAGGTTTTGTGCAAAGTGAGTTACCAATTTTTAACAAAGATGAAATATAAATATAAAAAGTCCAGAATGAGTGCAATATGTTTATTTCTGTGAGTTCAGCAGGGTCACAGCCTCAGAGAAGAAGCTCTTCCTGAGCCTGCTGTTTTGGAAACGGAGGCTCCTGTAATGCCTGCCAGATGGAAGGACTGTATAGGTCCATGGTTGGGGTTGGATGCATCCTTGATAATTCTTTCCGCCCTGCTGAAGCAGCATTTGATGTAAATGTTATTGTTTTTTATTACATATTTATTTAAATTGTGTGTGTGTTTACCCATGACCACTGCTAATGTGAATAAAATTACGCAAATCACCATGCCGTCTCTATAGACAACCAACGACAGTAGAATGGGTTATATAGAACAGTTCAATGACTTTAAAGGTACCGTCATAGGATGTCACCTTATGCCACACATCAGCTAGTAGCAGCTAGCTAGTTCTGCTAGACCTGCCCTGGTCAACTGTAAGTGTTTTTACTGTGAAATGGAAGCATTTAGGAACAGCAGCAGCTTAGCCATGAAGCATTAGACCACACAAACTTGCAAAGCTGGGCTGCTGAGTGCTGAAGCTCATAAAACGTACTTATCCTCTGTTCCATCATTCGATACAGAGGCCCTGTAATGAGTTTCCATTGCAAAATGCATTTCCATGGCCGGATGGCTTTCCATGGCCATGAAATGGGTTTCCATGGCTGAGCTGCTACACACAAGCCTACTCTGGACTCTGGAGCAGTGAAAACGTGATCTCTGGAGTGATGCATCACGCTTCACTGTTTGGCAGTCTAATGGTCAAATCTGGGTTTGGAGGATTCCAGGAGAGCACTTCCTATCAGAATGCAGTTTCAACAGTAAAGTCTAATGGAGGAGGGATAAAGGTCTCGGGCTGTTTTTTTCAGGATTGGCCTTGACCTCCTACTAAATGTTACAGCAAACAAAGACATTTTAAACAATTAAATGCATCGAATATTGTGGCAACACTTTGCTGTTCCAACATGATTGTGCACCTGTGCATTAAAGCAAGGTCCATTATTTGAGTTTGCGGTGGAGGAACGCCAGTGGCCTGCACAGAGTTCTGACCTCAACCCAGCAGAACACCTTTGGCATCATTTTGCAATAGGGGTGCAAGCCAGACCTTGTCCAACATCAGTGGCTCGCCTCACAAATGCTCCTTTGACCGAATGGGCCCAAATTCCCACAGCCAGATTTTCACTAAGCTTTCTGAGAGCAGTGGAGATAGATGCAAAGGGGGTGTCAATATTAATGCCCATGGTTTGGGAACAACATGTCCCACAAGTTCATATGTGTAATGGTCATGTGTCCATATACGTTTGGTCATTAGTTTACTTATCAACGTTGACTAAAACGTAGTACTTTTAAGGATGGACTATTTCAAATTATTGCATGTCACTATACTATGGCATGTATACTGTGTGGTTTTCTGTACGTTGGAGTGTACTATGAACCTTTATAGGCAAAATCAGGCCAAGTTATAAAGGGTTCACTACAGTATAGGCTCTGTTTCTGTACTTTTAAGCATAATATAAATTCTACCTGTATAAGCAAAGATACAGTACACTCTTTGATCTCTGCCAGGTTTTGTTACGTGAATGGGTATATCGAAGGTGCCCACTAAGGCACAAAAACTCCTTTACTTTAGTTTAACTGCTGTATTTTATTCAGGATCTTTTTTTGTGTGATTCACTTGGAGGGGTTTTGAAAACTGCAGTAGCTTCAGCGATTACACTCACCTTGGATTTGAACCCTCAGTGCCTGTAGCTTGCAGCTGAATGCCTAAACTTGGCTATACAGATAAAGCTACCGAGTCTTCCTTTATGGCTCGGCTCCGTTAGCTCTGTTAGTGGCAGAGCCCCAACCTACTGTTCACGCAAAATGTTTCTTGTAGAGCTGCTTGTTGGTCATCTTGTGTGCTTGTAGGAGGAGTGGGATTTTGGCTGATATTGTGAGGCTTTTAAAAATGTTCTGTAGAGCAAAGAGCTGTAATGCTCGTCTCTCTAAAAAGATAGAAACCACCAGAGTTGTGGAACATGTGGAACAAGGATGTGGGAAGGACATATTAAAGGTCTCATGTGCGCCACATTTAGTTTAGAGAAACCAAACTACTCAAAGTTTTTGGAACGAATGTGTTGTCATGATGATTAACACATTATTTATGTAATTTACCTATATAGTTAGTTCTACATCTATTGGTAGCCTTGTTAAAAATGCTCAAGAAAGGTCATGAAAAAAAATTATGATTAATTACTTCAGTCTTTAAAATATACAGCAATTAAAGGAAAAATTTTATCACATTTTCAGTGTGGGAGATGTTCCTTCATGACCTTTGCCCTTCTTTACCAAGGGTGCTAGTTATTATGGAACTCACTGTTTCTGCCTATTCAGACTACAGCAGTTTAGTCCTGTTATTTCACATTGAACGTATGTGTTTCACCTTATAATGCACATTTTCAAACAAGCAAATAATTTTAAAAATGGTCCCTTCTACACAATTTTAGCACAGTCATGCTATATATTCTGGTTTCTACTAGTTACCGCACTTTCTACATCGCTGAGCTTTTTCATTTTATTACTTCTTTTTAGATTTCAATCGAACGAGCAGGATGAAGTGACAATAATGAACGCAAATTAGGACAGACACTAGTTTTACCCGTTTTAGAGTAGGTGCAGTGCCTTAACAGTGGAATATCTGGCAAAAGAGGGTTGGAAAAAGCAAGTGATGGTCGTAATATATCGTAGACAGAGAATGATCAGAGCTGAACAGATGACTGAGAGAAGGAAAGGAGATTTCAGAAGAAGATGTAGACAGAAAATGACAAAGAACAGATCACAGGTACACAGAAGAACAGCATGTACAATTGTTCCTGTAGGTTATGATGGTTCTGGGGCATGCTTTTAGTCATATGAGTCATATTTTCAGCTCAGATGTCTCACATTTCTCTCCCCCCCCCCTCCCTAGATATTCATTAATGTCATTAACACCTCTGCAAGTGAGACATATAGGAAATGGGCGGCAATGAATGATGGAGGAGTTAAATAAAGATAAAGAACATTACTGATACCAGGTGGCTGAACTGGGTATTGCAGCTTGTGGTTGAAGAGCTTAAAGTGCCAAGATCTTTGTTTCCCCAAACCATTAGACAGTCAAATTAGACATTATGGTCAAAGTGATACTGGATCTACCATCTGGATCTGGCTGAATGTGTCTGTTTTGTGATGAATCAGAATCTTGCCACATATCCCATGTAGCACGCTAATCAGACCAGAGAAGTACATTCTGAAGTGAAAGTGACTATTCGTCATTGTGAACACACTCAATCACACGTGCACATGTGGAGCGGCGGGCGGCTATCAACAGCGCCCGGGGAGCAGTGTAGCGGGATGGTACCTTGCTCAAGGGAACCTCAGTGGTGCCAGGGCCCGGGACTCGAACCTGCGACCATCGGGTCCCAAAGGCAGCGTCCTAACCACTTGGCCACCACTGCCCAATAGTAGGAATGACTATTCATTTTTAAGATAAGGTATGGCATAATGAAGAAAGGAATAATACAGTAAAATATCTGCCATTGTCAGCCTCTCTCACAGTCAGAGACAATAGTGCATTCTGTCAACAGACCAGTGCGTTCACATCCCTGACTCTCTTAAAACAGACCTTTCTTGGGCGTGGAAAGAAAAAAAAAAAAAGACTGAGAAAAAGAGAAGTGGTGACAATTCTGCACACTTTTAGACTGCACTAACCACAGCCCCGCAAACCACTTGCAGTCAATCAGGTTCTTCTGTCTGGGCACAAATGAAAACTTCAAAGACATGCAAATGTGCATCGAAAGAAAAGGTGAAGGCAAAAAGAGAAAGAACCAGTCCAGGACATTCAATCAGATCTAAAAAGGAAGAGTTTTCTGCATAGACACACACTGATTAGACCTGCACAGTTATAAATAAACAGTTATTTTTCAACAATTATTGAATTCATTGATAAACCATTACACCTTCTGCCATTTCCTCTCACCTTACTGCGGCCATCTTTCAAAATTCCTTCTGGGAAAAAAAATTGTGTTTGCATTGTGTACTGCAAAGACTGCTTATGTTCTTAACAACAACAACAACAACAACAATAACAACGTATACATCCAAAAAGTGCCAAGTGCATATTTATCCCTACCCTTGGTTACATATTTAACTTTCTCATCTTCATCACTTAGCATTATATCCATCAGCTTCATCAGATATTTCTATGTTTCAGCTGTGACAGTTTAATGTGTTGTAACTGCTTAATAAGGTGTTTATAAAATAATTAACATCATTTTCATTAATAATTAACCATAACCCATAAACCCCCAAACCCAAGGATGGTTTACTGTCCATCCATCCATCCATTTTCCAAACCGCTTCTTCCGTTTCCAGGTCGCGGGGAAGCTGGAGCCAATCCCAGCTGACTGCGGGCCTAAGGCGGGGTTCACCCAGGACAGGAGGCCAACCCATCAAAGGGCAACACATAGAAAGAGAACCATTCATAGACACATTCACACCTACAGGCAATTTTTATATATAGTATCCAATCCACCTACTGCAGCCTTTGGACAGTGGGAGGAAACCGGAGAACCCGGAGAAAACACACACGAACACAGGGAGAGCTTGCAAACTCCGACAGAAAGGAACCAGTGCCCGACCCGGGGATCGAACCCAGGACCTTCTTGCTGTGAGGAGAGAGCACTAACCACTGCAACACCGTTGCGCCCAGATGGTTTACTGTAAAAATGTCAATAAAATAAATAAATGCAAAAACTGCATATAACATTTATTTTAGTTGGTTTTATGCCTTTTTTTGTGGCAAAATAAACAAAACAGTGCAGTTACAACAATATAACACAAGAACCATTATTCGAAACATTTACTGGCCTGAATGAATGTTTCAAGCGAACAATACATCAACTGTTTTGTAAAAATAAACATCACTGATCGCTACTAACCACGGCAACTTTAACCCTGATTAGTGCTCGCATAAGTGAAAAGAAACGGCTACGCTTCAAGAAATGTGGTCTAGATCAGCATAATGACCTCTTCAGCAGAGCTGCGACCAGAATAAGAAGATTGTTAGGCGCGACTATGAGTTACTATGCTGATGTTTGTGGCAGAATGTGACTAAGGCTGGCCGTTGCTAGGTGTTGAGAAGCTCTCTCAGTACAATCTGCCTCAGCACCTGTGCACTGCGAGCACATTGTGCCATTTCTTCAACATATAATGGTAGTCATTTAAATTAGATCAATTTTATTTTTTTACTACAGCAAAACTTTGCCTTTCGGTTCTACTTGGTATGTAAGTAATTCTACATAATACGCATCCAACATCCACCAATCAGCCATTCCATTAACACCACTGACAAGTGAAGTGAATAACAATTGCCTTGTTCTTTCATTACAATGGCACCTGTCAGGGGGGTGAAATATATGAGGCAGCAAGTGAACAGTCAGTTCTTAAAGTAGTGCTGGAAGCAGGGGAGTAAAGATCTAAGCCGCTTTGACAAGGGCCTTATTGTGATGTTCTAGATGACTGAGGCAGAGCATCTCCAAAACAACAGGTCTTGTGGAGTCTTCCAGGTATGCATTATATAGAACCTACCAAATGCAATCAGAGGAAGGATAGGGTAATGGGCACTCAAGGCTTGCCCATGTGGTCTAAACCCACAGAAGAGCTACTGTGGTTTAAAAGTTGATGCTGACTGATAGAAAGGGGTCAGAACAGTCAGAGCTGCTCCAGCAGCAAGAGGGACCTACTCTATATTAAGCAAGTGGTGATAATGTTATGGCTGATCTTTGTATATAACACAAAAAGACAAGTGAAAATACATATAGATTATTTAAAGGTTCCAGATGGCCTTTACATTGTGTGATTTCATGGTGAATGGACCTGCAATGGTCCACAAAAAATACTGTAACTACACGAGTGAAACCACATTCATGTCAATGGGATTTGCAACAGTGACCATTTTTGCGGTGAAAAATTCCACAAATTCCATAGCGCAAGTGCTTTGGCTTCGTTGACCTGTGAAGGGGCAGCAGCTTTTCATATAGCAACCCTTACGCTATCAAAAATAGAAAATTAACTTTTGCGGTTATACTGTTTGCAGTAGAAGAGTTAGCCTGCTCGCTCACCGCACTGTTAGCTTCTTGGCTAACTGCTACTTGCACACAAGTCATGCCGGTTACATGCACTTTTCCCTGATATTATCCAAAATAAATGATCTTCCCTTTCGTGAGTGATTGTCATTGTGAACACACCACAGCACAGCACGCACCACAACCAGATGTGACCTCTGCATTTAACCCATCCGTGTAGGAGCAGTGGGCAGCTGACATGGGCAGTGCCCGTGGAGCAGCGCTTGGGGACGGTACCTTGCTCACAGGTACCTACTTGTACCGGTCTGGGATTTGAACTGGCGACCTTCTCACTAACTGTCCCCTAGTGTTTTTACTGTGCCAGCTTCCTATGGTCCTATGGTCCTTGGCTAACTACTGCCACACAAGTCGCTGCACTGACACAACCCATGCCAGTGATCTATGTCAATTTGCTGCAGATGATTCTCCAGTGCTATAATCTCAGGGTATGATTATCTGAATAGAACAGAAAACCTTTATTCTCATCGCACAAGTAGATCAAGATTAAGATTGCAGCTTCTGTACACAACAGAAGTAAAAATAAAACAGCATTTAGCATTTTACAAAAACCAACAGTGTGATGAGTAACGGCAATGGAACAGAAGCAGAACAGCAGCAGTGACCGTGTCGGGGATTAAAGAACGTAAACGTGTTAAGTAAAAATATAATAACCGTAGATAAATGGCAGTAAGTAGTTAATAAGGTACAGACTGAGTGACAACAGTAGAAATAGTTTACACACATGTTCTGCAGTTCTTGTTTGGTGAAACAGCAATGACAGTAACAATACTAAAAGGACTAATAAAAGTGCAAATGGCTCAGATGTGCAAAAAATGGCCATTTTTGACACTATTTCTGCTTTAGAGATACAACCTTTTGTTAGGACACCAACAATGACATAAGATGTCAATTTTATTCTTAAAAACTGCTCCATATAGTACCAAAAAAGATTCTGCCATGGAATTCTTCTTAGTGTTGTATGGTTTGCTCATTGCTGAAAGGTTCTTTAAGTAATCCTTCTCATTATAGATCTGTAGAACACTATAAGAACCACAATTTTAAAGGTATTATATATATTATAAAGATATATATAATATATAGATATATATATACATTCTCTTTTTTGACTTTAAGAACTTTAACCTTGGGAAGAACCTCAACATTTGGTAAAAACTTGCCAAGTTCTTTTACACACCAGACTATGAGAAAGACGTCTGCACACTATTTCGCCAAGGTTCTCAACCAGAAAAACCGACAGGGGACCTCATACACTACATAAACACTACATACAGGTGTACTGTTATTGTCTACATTTACACATTATGTTCTATTTTTCTTTAATATAAATGTATTCATTTATACATTTATTACTTTAGATTTAGCTTCTTAATTTCTTTTAATTTATTTTACGTGTTACTTTCTGTTTAAATGTCAGGAGCAATCAGGGCACATATTCCTGTATAGCTATGTATGTGATGAATAATCAATTCTGACATAAGAATTAATTATAACTACAAGAACATATTTTTTGATTCACAGGGCCCAAAATTTGTAGTGGCACCCCTGCCCGTGCTCCGCGAGGTTTGGAGAAGTGCCCCAAGTTGTAAATAGGAGCAGCCACTTGTACAGTATGTATACTGTATGTGTATTTAATAGGCTACATTAAAAATATACACAACATACAAAAGCAACTAATAGTGCAAACCATCAACTGAGAAGTGACCCGGTACAGAATGATGGTTAGGATGAAATCGGGCTTTGCACCGTGTTGCCTGAAAAGCATGAAATAAAATCTTGATTGTGAAATGCGTGTGTACAAATGTCCTCATTACGATAGGAATACAGGAAAATCTGCTGAAATGAGGACATTTTGGACCAACTGGGGCTTATTAGAGAGTTTGGGTTTTTAATTGCCCGTCGGTTGAAACCGGATCAATGGCCGACTTATTGAAGACAATTCGTCTGGCCTGGACACACGTGTATTTAACTACTTGAATGTCCTCATAATGATAGGAATACAGGAAAATTTGTCAAAGTGGGGGAGATTTTGCTGGCCCTCATAAGGAAGCATGCGATTTTCTCCAAAAATGCAGCCTATTAGGAAAAACAAAGAGCCAAAAGATTGTCTTTTGTTTATTGAGGTTAAGGCCAGGGGTAGGTTTAGATGTAGTGTTGCTGGAATACAGCATTACACAAGTCAATGGAATGTACTGACAATGATAGCAATACCAACCTGTGTGTGTCTAACTCCCTGTTACACCCTCATTCCCTTTGTGGTTAAACATATAGACATTTTATCTTCTTTCAGCCAGAATTTCTATGAAATTCTTCGTTTGGACTTCCCATTCAAACGGCTTCCCAAGGCTGGTCAGTCAGGCTTCCACCTTCAGCTCTATAGCAGCGGCGTGACTTGCTGTGAATGGCTCCTGGAGACAGAATAAATGTGTGTTTCTCTCTGAATGCAGCAACTGGAGACACATTTGGGGCTTTAAAATGCCTCGCCGCTGTCATAAGCTCGCGAGCAGTTTGATACTTTTCTCTCATTACTGAGAGGCACAAGTCCCATGAGTGCAATAGGAACATTCGATGACACGAGATGACCTCTAGCGCGCACACACACACACACACACACACACACACACACATCCCTATTAAAGGTGGGGACTGCTTATTGACAGCAGGGTGCAATCAGACCTCACATAGACAGATATATATCTGCAGACTGGTGCCCATTACTCGCTCGGCCGTGGCTCACCCGTTGAGCTGGAGGTCCTGGCGAAAAAAAAAGCAGCAATCCCATTAAAAAGCCGCGAAACCAATCAAACCGCTGGGCTCATGCTCACTCTTCCAGCCACTGGCCCGGTAATTGCCCGCAGACCAATTGGAGCTTATTAGAGAGTTTGGGTTTTTAATTGCCTGCCGGTTGGAACCGGATCAATGGCCGACTTATTAAAGACGATTCGTCCGGCCTGGACACACACACACACACACAATCAGGACGCAGAGGACAGGCCGAGGGTCTCACACACCTTTGATAAGTGTGTGCTCGTTAATGTGTCTCCTCAGACTTTCCACATTTCCACCTTCTACTTCTCTCTCTCTCTCTCTCTCTCTCTCTCCCCGTCTCTCGCCCACTCTGTCTCGCTCTCATTCTTTCACACTGGCTCGCTCTCTGTTTTATGACACTTGGCCTCTTTCTCTCTCTCACACACACACACACACACATTCTCACTGTCTCTCACCCATTGTCTGTCGCTCTCATTCTTTCACTCCTGCTTGGGATGTCTTGCATTTTTTAAGAAATCTGGTCTCTCTGCCTGCCCCCCCCCCATGTCACTACCAGACTCTCTTGTTGTCTCACTTGTTCTTTTACTCTTTTTCGAATGACTTTCATTCTCTCTCTCTCTCTCTCTCCCTCGTTTCTTACCTACTGTCTCTCTTGCTTCTTCTCAGCCACTATCTCACATTTTCTTTTCCTCATATCATTCCCAGCTTTGACGTTTTCTGTTTTTTCCCCCTTCCGTGTCCTATTCTTTTACTCTTCCCTTCTTTTTGGGGGTTTGTCTCTCTCTCTCTCTCTCTCTCTCTCTCTCTCATAAAATTCAGTCTTTTACTTTTGTCTCTCGCCCACTGCCTGTCTCACTCTAATTCCCTCATTCTTGCGCTCTGTCTCCCAGCTATTATCTCGCTCTCACCGTCTCGCTCTCACTGTCTCGCTCACTCTTTCGCTCCGGCTGACTTTCTTTTTGCTAATCGGTCTGTCTCTCGCTCTCTCACACATGGTCCGTCTGTCTTTGTCTCTCGCACAGTATAATATTACTTTTAACTCTTTCATCCCTGACCTTCTCGCTCAATGCTGCATTCAGTGTCTCTCTCTCTCTCTCTCTCTCTCTCTCTCTCTCTCTCTCTCTCTCTCCCCCTGTTATCCACTCTTGCCGAGGTGTTGTACACTCCTTTTCTGTCAGCGGTATTGTTGCGCCGAGCTGGAGGGGTTGAGCCCATTGGACCGGCCACAGGAGAACAGAGTAAAAGATCAATAACGGCTAAATCAATATCGCTCCCTGGGTGGATTTCTGAGACTGGCTCGGCACGGACCAGGATTTTTTTTTCCTCCTTTTTTTTTGGGTGGAGGTGATGAAAATGTCCTCATTACCTTACGCTTACCTCTTTGGCTCGTTAAAAATCACGTCTGAGTTTAAGGAAATGAGTCCTTATTAAACACGTCTGATCCATTAGCGCGTCTGGGCCGTTACACTTTCAGCACATTCACATGACTGATTTGAATTTCAAATTTAATGCAAGTTCAAGCCATCAGAGGCTCGCTAACGAGAAGAGACTGCCTCATTAAACTGTGCGGCTCATCTTCTGCGCCGCAATGACATCTAGTGGTGGAGGATGAGTAATGCAACATTAAGCAGCCTTCAGCAACATCCTGCACAAACAGGCCCAAACATTAACGTGATTTTAAGAGCATCCAAGCCAAACCAGCCAAAGGGAACGACAGTTCACTGCAGGGATGTGTCCTAAATCTCAAATACAAGCAAATCTTAAACAAAAACATGGCAAACTTTGTGGATCACTGAATTTAGCAGATTTGTCATTCCATGATTTCTGTACGGCAGAACATCTCGGCAAAAACGGATACAATTTAACATAAAATCCCAGCAAAGCTACACCAGCTAGAACGGTTCTCTTTCCTGAAGAACCATTTAATGTAGAATTTACTATTCTCTTTTCTGGAGAACTCTTGAAGAACCTTAACCTTAAGAAAAACCTTGCTTCTGGCATGTTCTAGCACACGCTCAACTATGAAAAAGAAATTTTGCCAAGGTTCTCAACCAGACAATCAGTTCTCATAGAACATTATGTACCCGTGCACATTTACATTTAACATCCCATTTTTCTGTAATATTTTTTATTATATTACTACTTTAGATTTGTTTTTTGGTTTTTTTGTACAGCCTCAGGATTGATCAGGATACATTTCCCTACATGTTGTACTTCTATGGCTATTTGTGAGACAAGTTAACAAACAATCTTAAATTTTCAATCTTCAATGATCTCAGAACAGAAGATTTTCCATAATTTAAATCCAATATTGTATTCTTTCACAGGGCCCAAAGTGGTGCCCCTACCTGTACTCTGTAAGGTAGCCCCAATGTATCACTTGTTTGTTTTTTACACCAACAGAAAATGCCAGTTATTCTTTTAAGTGTGAACATTTCATGATGAATGAACAAATATAAATTGTCCAAATTCCATCCACCCATCCATCCATCCACTTATACTACCCATACTTGCCCATTGGGGGGGTTGGGGCCTATACAAGCATACAGGCATACAAGCACCCTCTTTCGATTGTTGATTGACGCCAGAGATTTTGGTGAAAACCAATGCATACATGGGGGTGACCTCAACTCATGGTCTAGATTGTGTTAAATAAAATCTCTTCATATTAACAATAAATGTAAGAGTTTTTATTCTTTTATCTTGTGAAGTTATGAGTTCTTTAATGGCTCGAAATAAAGAAATATAGCAAAACAATGACAGCCACGACTCTTACACAACAATGTAATGTATTGAAATATCTATGGCAATTCATCTACAATATATAACATTTCATTTTCATAGGCTATTAGCTAAAATAAGGGTCAAAAAGTGAAAGTACACATCGCCAACCAAACTTTAGCATAAAATGCCGTGCCAGGTCAAAATCGCCTAAACAAAAGCAGAAAGCATGATAAACTGCATAAAAGTTCTTCTTGAGTCCAAGTGGAAATTCTCAAAAGTGGTATCACTCATTGTACAGTAATTGGATGAAATGATAAGAATGCTCGAGCCCTGTCAGCCACCAAATCTGAATGACAGTGTTGTACTAAGATAAAATCTCAAACAAACAAACAAAAAAAAACAGAAAACATGCTAAGGCCCATCTTGGTTCCGGCAGGAAAAATTTCAGAAAATGGCGTCAGAGTGGGCACAGTCAGCCTGTGGATCAGGCAGAGATCTGCCATAAACAAACACTCATTAGTGGCTGACATTTAGCAGGAGTACCACAGCAGGCTACGAAAGATGAGCTTAGCTGGGTGGAGAAAGGCTCATACTCAGCTGGAGCTGGGCACATCATATCCACCTACACACAATTTTCCTATTTCCCTGTGGGTAGTTGTGTAATTATTGCATCATCAAATTGTTTACACATTTGGCCTTTATCCCGCTCGTATATTATCTGAGGATGCTAATGCTAACAGTATGAAAACAGTTCATCTTTTCAAATCAGTTAAATCATCTCATCTCAAAGGCTTTGAGCCCACACTCACAGAATTGGCTAGGTACTGCTTAAAATGACTCGTTCTGATAACAGAACGGTTATCTATGGGCAGTGGAGGCCTAGTAATTAGGATCCTGCCTTTGGGACCTGAAGGTCGCAGGTTCGAGTCCCGGCCCGGGCAGTACTAAGGTACCCTTGTGCAAGGTACCGTCCCGCTACACTGCTCCCCGGGCGCTGTTGGTAGCTGCCCAATGTTCCACGTGTGCATGTGTGATGGGTTAAATGCAGAGGTCACATTTCGTTGTGGTGCGTTCAGTTCAGAGTTCAGTTGGCATAGTAGTTAAGTGAAGTGACTGCCAAAGTAGAATTTGATCATTCAAAAGAAACATTTCTCAAGGCAAGATTTTAAAGAATTTGTCTTTCATTGTCTACAGTACATAATATTGTGAAAAAAGATTCAGGTAATTCAGAAATTGCAGTCTTTGTAGGGTAAGGCCAGAAACCACTGTTGAATGTGTGTGACCTACGTGCCCTCAGAAGAACTGTGTGAGAAACCCTCATGCTGTTGTGGTAAATACAGCCACATGGGCTTGAGAGTAGTTTGGAAAACCATTGTCATTTAACACCGTCCACCACTACTTCAGTGAACCCTAAAACTGTATTGCACAAAAAATAAACAAATCTGTTTTACTCAGAAACACAGCAGAGAGCATGAGCTCATCTCCACTGGACCAAAAGAAGTGGAAAAGTGCTGTGGTCATATGAGTTCACGTTTCAATTCGATTAAGAGGTAAATGGACGTCACTTCGACTACGCCAAAAATGAACTGGACAATCTAGACTGTTATCAGTGATAGGTGCAAAAGACAACACCTTTCATGGTATGGGACCTCATCCATAACCATAGAATGAGGGACTAGCTTGCCAGCAGTATAGATCTGTGTAATATTGAAAATGTATGGTGCATCATAATAAGGAGAATCATAGCAATTGAAGTCTTGTATCAACCAAGAATGAGTAAAAATTCCACTGTAGCAATTAACATCCTCAGTTCCCAAAACAAAGTTCAATTAAAAGTAAAGGTGATGTAACAGAGGCAAATTTAACTCCAAAATTTGAGCATATTGCAGGCATTACATTTTTAATTTGTTCATGTTTACACATTTAAGTTGGTCAGTGTAAACATTGGGCATCTTTTCTTTATAAGTTTTGTCAATTAAACAAAGCAGATTCTTGTCATCCATTAGTATTATATAGCACTTATGTATTATAACAGTTGCGTTTGTTATTTATTGTACAACTACAAGAAATGTGTTGGTCATCTTGGGGCACCACCTCAGTGTTACTCTATTCAAAGTGAACGCTTGCTTGTTTTCTCTGTCCTGGAAGTCGCTGTGGATAAAAGCGTCAGCCAAATGAATAAATGTAAATGTAAATGTTTATTATTGCAATTTAATTTTATTTCCCATCTTTTCCAGAAATTCTGTACACAAGTTCTCATTGCACAAAACTCTTCTGATTATTTTTATGCTACATTTTATATGTATTTGTCACGAATGAGGGGTGTTTGAAGCAGGAAGCAGGTGCAGACCGGGTATATAACCAAAGGGGATTTATTAAACAAAAACGACACACGCTACAAAACACGAACTGGGAAAACAAAACACGATGAAATGTAAACGGGGCTAGAACATAACACAAGGAATCACACGGGGCATGAAACGATGCACACGGCATGAAAGACACAAACATACGAGACTTGGGGGTTGACTTAGAAAGACCGACAAACGTGCAAACAACCACAAGGTTTAAATAATGACATGTAACAGATGACACCTGTGGATGGGGAATCGATGATCAGGTGAGAGGCGGGACGAGGGCGTGGTACGCGCGAAAACAAAAACATTAACACGTGGAAAAACGAGGGCGCGATTGTTACACAGCCCTCCCCCTAGGAACAACGTCCCGGTGTGACTAAATACCGCCACAACCGAGCGACCTAGGAGGAAGGCAACACAAGACAAGACAATAGTCTTATTTTATCATGCTTTTACAACTGGTATGTTAATGATATCTGTTCTGATTGGTTGTTTTGTATTGTGCCTTACTCATGGTTCAGACAATGTTTAAAAATCATTAAGGTTTTCCATGATATGGGCCCTTTAATAAAAAAATGTTTCAAACAACCGTCAAGCCATGCCACTCCATCAACAAACATCAAACTCAAATATTTATGTTAGCCCACCTATTTAATGTTGAAAAATGATAAATAATACATACATCATGCTGCAGGTTGTGAAGGACAACCATAGATCAGATAAATTATGAATAAGATGAAGATAACTAGACATCAGGGTTGTCTGTGTACTGTTAAAGGAACCTAACTGGTGAGACCTTATGTTACTCATGAGTTTACAGCTGGGTCAATACATATGAGGAACCTAATAAACTGGCCTCCCTTTTTCATGGTCCCAAGTGTGATGAACTCTTCCTTGAACTCGGTCACTGCTCAGCAACATGCTGTGCCAATTTGGCCCTGCAAATACTATGTGCATTTCTGATGTATACTTATGGATTTGTCTGCATCTGTAGTTCGTAACCCCCCCGAGTAATCAAGCTACGTAAACACATATTGTATGGAGGGCTATGCCTCCCTCTGGTGGCCAGAGCTGTTCTGCATCCCCAGAGATCTGGACTCACCCCTCTCAGGTGGTTATCATCAGGGGATCATCAGGCAGGTTATAGAACATGTAGGGACACTTTGTCTTGAGGATCTATCCAATTCTGAGCCATGTTTTGTCCATATTGTTTCTTTTGCCTTTGTTATTACTGTTTGCCAGTATTGAACTTTGCCTGGGTTATGACCTTGGACTTGTCTTGCCTCTGCCACACCTGTGCTTTCGCTGTTGCAGCTCCTAAACTGTTGAATGATCTACATTTACATATAAGATGCATCTTCTCTGCATGTTTTTAAATCACTTCTTAAAACCCATTTTTTTCCTCCTTGGCTTTCGACACCTTGTGAGAGTTTGATGTTATTTCCTTTGATTTTATTATGATTGTTTTTTAAAGCCTTGTCTTATTGTCCATTTTATTTTTTTAATTATCTAATTTTAGAAATGTTATGCCTTGAAAATGGTTTTTATTGTATCTTTTATTTATTGTTTTGTACTGCAGTTTCGTTGTTTTAAAGTGCTTTAAAATAAAGGTGGATTGGGCTGGATTGTTTTCCCCCATTCACAACATTTAACAACGTTAAGAAACATTTAAACATCCAGATTCTTTAAGTTGTGGTGGTTCTAAAGTCCTTGGCTTTACTTGGGAACTCTCAAAGTTTTTGAAAGTAGGTGTAAATGGCAAAGATGAGGAAAGTGTATTGAGAATGAACTTGCAAATGCATCTTAGGGCGGATGCAGGGTTGCGCCCTCCGGTGGAGCTTGAAGTTAAATGTCTTGCTGAAGGCCATGATAGTAGCAGCAGGAGCATCAGTCCATATAAAAATTCGACTGGTTCCAGAAATTCATGAGATCATCGTTCTATTAAAACCTTCCATCTGCCCACTTTATTTCCAGCACAGCTTTTCGCGAAGTGCATAAGCCTTTTTGAAACTAGAGCCATAATATTTGCGGAGTGCAGCCCACAGAGCAATGTCAGCTTTTTCTGGTAGGTCTCGGAGGCATGAAATCCAAGATGAATGAACTGCTGACATCCCAGCGTTTGCTGTTTAAACCTCTTTTTTTCAATAAGATTTCTTCTTCAAATGGCACAACCTCTAAACACTAGCACTAAACCAAGATCACTTTCCAAAAGAAGAACGTTTTGCAATAGATTTAGTCAACCAGCCCATGTACGCGGAGGCCTAGCCATCCAGATTCTTTATTAAACACTGCAGCACTGAACTAATCCTACTGCAAATAACAGGTTAACGTGAGCTTACAATAGTCAGTTCTACCTCCTTTCATCTACAAATCCTGATGACAGATTTTGGTAGCGCTTGTGACTGTCATCATGAACACACCCAATCACATATAATAGGCAACTTCTGAATTTTACTCATCTACATGTGGAGCAGCAGGCAACAATCAACAGCGCCCTAGGAGCAGTGTAGTGGGATGGTACCTTGCTCACGGGTACCACAGTGGTACCTGGGCTAGGACTTGAATCTGCGACCTTCCCATCACAAGGGCCAGGTCCTAACCCCTAGGTCACCACTGCCCAGAATTTCTGAATCAGTGATGGGAAGAATTCTAATCAGAGTCATCGTGTGAGTTGACACGTGCAACAACGCTTTTAAAAGCTGAGCTTCAGAGGAGGATGCATAAACCACTGTTTAGCCGGTCCTGCACTACAGCCACCAGCTGAAGAGGCATGCTTCCCGGTGACTTTCACTGATGTGGAAAATGTGGATCCCCGGCAAAAAGCCACTGCAGGCAGAAAATACTGAATAGTAGTAGTAGTAGTAGTAGTAGGTTTATTGTCATTTCTACAATATACACAGTAGACAGTAAAAACTAAACAACGTTCCTCCAGGACCATGGTGCAACACAAAAGCAGAACAGATAGGAGCACAAGTGCAAACAGGACAGAACACAAGAGCAATACAACTAAATTAAACTAAACTAAACTAAACCTAAACAAGAAATACGAGAAAAGAAAACATTCAGTGCAAATGACAGTGGACAAGACAGTGCAGTTCAGTTCACAGAGGAGGGGAGATGTGCAAATATGCAGAATAAGAAAGTACATATGTGCAATAACAATAAATAACAATAAACTGTAAAAAAAAAACTGTCAAAAAAACTGTAAAACTGTAAAAAACTGTAAAAAAAAAAAGACTATTTACAAATGTAGTTGGTGTAATGTGCCACTTTGCATTGTTGCCGACAGGGTGCGTTTCACAGTGTGGCAAAGAGGACAACATTTTTTAAAATTTAAATTAATCCAATGTATGTGTGAATAGTTGGTTTTGAATGCATTTATAAATATCTTTTTGATAATTTTTTTTGTTTGTTTGTTTTGCAGTGTTTCTGGTCATGTATCCAATTTTGGCACAGTTTTAGATTTTGCACTGAAGGACACATAAAATGAATTTTATTTATTATGAAAAATGTAATTTTTTATCAAATTAAACTTGAATCCTTTATCGAATCTGTTTGAAAGGGAACAAATGTGAGGTGAACATTACAATTCCAGAGAGTTTTACAGTACATTTCTTTTAAATATTCTAAAAAGGGCAAATAAAGGCAGATTTTTTTCTTACAAAAATCTACTGAAAATCAACTAAAATACTATAATTTGTTCATGGCACAAATGTCTTGATCGGTTTTCAGTTCATATGATGTGTTTATGATCTTCTGATCTGAAGTTATCAAGCTTTAAATACAACTATACTACTCTACTAGATTTATTCCATTACTTTGAAATTTTGGGATTAACATACAAAAATTTGGAAGAGCTCTACAGTGTATTTTTTAATTTATTCAAAAGTTAAAAGACTTGCTATAAGGCAGATTTTTATTTATTTTTTTATTTTTTACAAAGAAATACAAATTTACACTTATTTTCAAAATTAAACTTCATTTTATTAATGGTACACCTGTCTTGGTCAGTTTTCAATATGAATGATGTTTGTATGATATTCTGATTTGGAGTTATTAAGCTTTAAATACAACTATACAAAGCTAGGTAGTAAAGGACCTGTGCTGTGGCTGCTAACATCAAGGTTGAATGGTAAACAGAACTCAGTTAAGACTTTAATAAGCCCCATTCCACTCAGTCTTAAAATGATACATTTAAGATTTTAAGGAGCCCCAAAGGCACAGGAGTGGGGTTTAAGCAATACGGCACAGTATCTGCTAAACAATGTTGTATAATTGATGACAGATGAACACCCAAAGTGAGTATATGCCATATCAATATTTTGCTTTTCTTCAGGGTTTCTCTCTGTATTTTAACACACTTATTAGGCTTATTGCACAGTGGTGGGCAGAGTCTGACAGTAAGCATTAGAGACAGGCTGGAGGAAATCAGCAGGTAATTAATGAATGACTTGTCACCTGTGCACGGTTTCGCAGAGGCGGTATTACCTCCTTTGTTTTCACCAACTCAGTGGGTGTTGGGAATCAGTGACAAGCGACTGTAGTAAGATTGAGCACATTGATGGCAAATTCTAGACTAAAAATACTCCTAGAGAGAGAGCAGAGAGTTTCACTCCAAAATTCTGTATTTCCATTTGTGACAGTTTTGCATATAACAAGCTGGCAGGTCTTGTGTGTGGGGTGAGGGACAGTTGGACACCAGGGTTAGCAGGTTCCATGGCCAGTACTTCATTAAACCAATCAAACAGCATGCAAACAGAAATCAAAGAACACCAAGTGAAAACACGGAATCAACATACAGAACTGACAAAGACCGACATCCATGAAAGGGCAATGCTCCGACAATAGCATGAGAAAACAGGAGGATCAAAACAAGCTTAGGATTATTAATGAGGTGGGAAGAGGAGCAGGTGAGAACATGAGACGTGGGGCAAACACAGGGAGGTGAAGGCAGGACTAGTGGAGAGAGCAGACCAATAAAACTCGCAGACACGTGGGCAGGGCGAACCTCAGAAGAAAATCAATAGACAGGGTAAGACATGAACCATTGGAACACATGGACGTGCTCAGAACGAGTTGAGGGGCGTGTCTACTGGGGAACATGTGGGAAGAAACACATGGGAAGCAACGAGTCATAAAGGAAGGGGTGGGGGGAATAACTCCAAAAATAAGGGATGCAACTACTAAAGGGACAGTGGCACCCTCTGGTGGTACAAATGGGACAGGACACCACAAGCTTTCGGAAGGAGTAACAGTTGAATAATAGGATTTGTAGTTCTCTAATAAAGTTGCTACTAATCATAATATAACACTAATATTTGTTGTATAGGTTAGGTTCACCCACAATAATGTATAGAATGCATATTGGACCATAAACTTTTATAGTATTTACTTATTTAACTGAATGTGAAAACGCAAACTGTTCTAACATTGTGTAACACACAAACCGACATACAGCAGACAAGCAACGTCTAAATATTAGTGAAGTGAAAGTGACTCTTTGTCATTGTGAACACACTCAAGCACCACAACGAAATGTGACCTCTGCATTTA
>JBBPDA010000126.1:27628467-27651830 GCA_037974385.1 Arnoldichthys spilopterus | reverse complement strand
CTCCACGTGTGATGGGTTAAATGCAGAGGTCACATTTTGTTGTGGTGCTTGAGTGTGTTCACAATGACAGTCACTTTAACTCATTATTTTAGCCATGCTAGCTTTTGTTCAATCATAGGCTAATGACTGACAATGATGAACAGGCCATCTCCCCTGCTTAGAGCTCCACTGCAGCATTTGCTTGGTGCAGAAATTTTAGACTTTAGGCACCCAAACAAGTCTGTTCCCTCCATCATTTAGCCCAAAATTTCTCATGGTTGTGCCCAGATGTTGTCATTACAAGACCACATCTGGCTTGTAACATGAATAAATACTATTAGAAAATCGGCACAACTCTTATTAAGGAGGTAAACTGAAAAACATTGACTATGAACGATACACATGTAACTAATTTTGCTTCTTTCTCTTTTGTCTTATTCTAACTCTCACATCTCTTATCAACTCTCTCTGTTTCTTTCCTCTTCTCGTTTCTCTCTCTCTCAAATCTCTCTCTCTTTCTCTCTCTCCCTCTCTTTCTTTCTTTCTTTCTTTCTTTATTCTTTTGTTTTCTTTCTTCTTTTATTGTTTGTTTTTTTTTGTTCTTTCTTTGGATATTTTTTAAAATCTTTTCTTTCTTTTTTTCTTTCTTACTTTCTTTCTTTCTTTTCTTTTTTCTTTCTTTGTTTTTCTTTCTTTCTTTCTTTCCTAATTCTTTCATTCTTTCTTTCACCATTCTTTCATTCTCTTTTTCTTTTTTCTTTTTTTCCTTTCTTTCTCTTTCCTTCTTTGTTTACTCTTTTTTATTACTTTTCTTAATTTACTTCTTTTCTTTCTTTCTTTCTTTCTTTCTTTCTTTCTTTCTTTCTTTCTCTCTCCTTTTTAGGCTAATAACAGAACCGTCATATTCAAGCTGACCATCAGTTCACAAGGGCAAGGTCCTAACCACTAGGTCTCCACTGCCCAAGATTCTCAGGTATGGATGGGGTGTGATTGAGTGTGTTCACAATGACAAATACTCACTTTCACAAGAGCGTTTACACGTTGCTGAAGGCCAGGATTCGAAAGGCTTCACGGAACCAGTCTAAACTCACATAGACACTTCTAAAAGCTTTTTCCAACAAGTGTAATTGGTCGTAAAGGCGGCTTTGGTCTATTATGACGTCCTTTCCCTTCGGAAAGTGTTAAGACCACTGACGCTGGTCGTAATAAGCCATTATAAATGAAATGAAAACTGAAACATCTGCTAACACGTGGAGCAATGAAACAGGATTATTTATTTATTTATTTATTTAAGCTTTGTACACTGGTCTCCTTGAACGGTTCCCTCTGGCACACAGCTATCCCCATCTCCATCTAACCCCAGAGACTATTGGATATCATCAACCATAATCACACAATCATCTCCTCGCAATCGCTGCACACACTCATACACCCACCAGCTACGGCACAAAAGACGGAGTGTGGGGCGCATTGTTCTAGGCCATGTACTGATAGGCGGATTTATCGGACAAAGCGCTAGTTCACGGTCAATCATAAAGACAAACGAACGTGAATTAAAGCCACAGTCTTGTACAAATAGAAGGCTATCAGCCAGACGCTGGGCTCACTCACAGGAGAACAGAGGGACGTGTTCTCCTGAGCAAAGAGAGAAAAGACTGGTACAATCTGAGGGTTTGACCATGAGGCTGATTGATTCATACCAGTTTAGTAGGAGCACCGACCTCGTAGCTGCGCTCGGGCAGGCCGGTTTATTGGAAACACATCACCGATTCTCTCTGTCATTCTTCCATCAGTCGCCCGTTTTTTCTTCTTCTTCTCTCTCTCTATTCTCCTATTCTAACTCTAACATACCTCTTTTAATCTTTTCCTCAACTCTCTCTGTTTCTTTCCTATTCTCGTTTCTCTCTTTCTCAAATCCCTCTTTTTTTCTCTCCTCCTCTCTTTCTTTCTTTCTTTCTTTTTTATTTATTTATTTTCTTTCTTCTTTTTTTGTTTGTTTTTCTGTTCTTTCTTTGTTTATTCTTTATCTTCACATTGTCATTCTTCCAGCAGCCCCCTCTTTTTCCTTGTTCTCTCTCTCTCTATTCTCTTATTCTAACTTTCATATATCTCTCTTGTTCTTTTTCTCAACTGTTTCTTTCCTCTTCTCTTTTTTTCTCTGTCCCTCTCTCTCTTTCTTTCTTTTTTTCTTTCTTTATTTATTTTCTTTTTTTCTTACTTTATTTATTTATTTTTCTTTCTTCTTTTTTGTTTGTTTTTTCATTCTTTTTTTGTTTATTCTTTATCTATCTGTTCTTTCCTTGTTTTCTTTCTTTCTTTCTTTTTCTTATTTTTCTTTCTTTGTTTTTTTCTTTCTTTTGTCATTCTCTCTTTCTTTTTTGTTCTCTTTCTTTCCTTCTTTGTTTATTCTTTTTTCCCTTTATGTTTCCTTCTTTTCTATCTTTCTTCTTTCTTTTGTCTTTCTTTCTGTCTTTTTTCTTTCTTTTTTTTTCTTTCTTTCTTTCTTTTTTTCTTTGTTCTTTCTTTCCTTCTTACTTTCTTTCTTTTTTAATTTTTTTCTCTCTCCTTTTTAGGCTAACGAGAGACATATTCAAGCTCGAACGCATCGTCCATCCCTGGACCACAATGAATTGACATTTTTAGGGAAACTGTATTTCACAGTTTCCTAGAATGTCTTAGACTAGGGCTTTTGAAACACTGGGATATTTGTGAAGTGTGGAGAAGCTTCTGGAGCACTAGTTTTTATTTTTGGGGCTGGGTATAATCAGAAAAAGACCAGGACAAAATGACTCTATAAACTTACAGCTCACGGAGGAAGAAAGTGGAGGGAACAGGTGGTGAGGATATTGAACCTGAGTTTGTGGCACTAGTGAAAGTGAGTTTAAATTTTATCAAAAAAAATGAGGAACTCGGATGCGTTTGAACCTTAACGCTGTTCTTTTTTCAGCTGATGACAGACTATATTCAGACTGCAAAACACTGACCATCCCTGAGCCAGACTCCTGAAAACACCTGACTCTCCTTCTCGTTCTCGCTCTCCCTCTCTCTCTTTCTCTCTCTCTCTCTCTCTCTCTCTCTCTTACACACACACACACAAACACACAAAGAACAATAAGTGGATCAGAGTCAAATCAAACCCTTAACGTTTTTTTTTTTTTTTTGGGGGGGGGTGGGGGGGTGGGGGGAGGCAACGAAAGAATCAAAGAAACAAAAAGGAATTAAAGCGGGACAATCTATCTGCACACCCATCTACCTTGGCAGGGGAAGAGGCTGTGGAATTCCACAGCACACACCCACCCACCCACACACACAACACACACACACACACACACTCACAAACACCTTATCTCTTCTCACTTCACAGATTAAACAGCAACCCGCTGCTTGATGTTTAGATACCGCCACTGGCCAGAGGGAGTGTGTCCGTGTGTGTGTCTGTGTGGGTGTGTGTGTGTGTGTGTGTGTGGCACATTAGAGGATATAAGAGAGAGAGAGAGAGAGAGAGAGGAAGAGAGAGAGAGAGAGAGAGAGAGAGAGAGAGAGAGAGAGAGAGAGCGAGCGAGAAAGAGAGAGAGAGGGAGAGAGAAACGTCAAATGCCACACAGCTGATGGACATACAGAGAAGAGAGAAACTAAGCGATAAACAGAGAGAGACGTGAGAAAAGAGGACACACGCGATCGATGAGAAATAATTGAAATAATTTTCTATCAAATTTGTTAAGTGTCGTACAGTGACATAGTACATCAGCAAGCCTAGTACATTTCTACACGGTGGTGCAACTGTAGCCTAAAGGTCAGAGAAGAAACCTTGCGACTGGAGAGTCACCGGAGTCAGTCCCCAGGACCATCAGGGCAAAATGTGGGAGGAGTGATTGAGTTAACCGTGCTTTTCCCCTTTCACCTCCGTGGCTGAAGTGCCCTTGGGCAAGACACCTAACCCCCTAGCAGCTTCCTGGGCGCAGGGGTACAGCCCACGAGTGTGAGTTAAATGGGTGAAATGCAGAGGTCACATTTGGTCATGGTGCACTGTGGTGGTGTGTTCACAATGACGAATAATCACTCACTTTATAAAACAACTGAAATAACACAAACTTTACTTTCCTAAGGCTGATTATTTTTAATTATTTTCTGCAGTCAGACTTCAGGTAAAAAATAAAAATAATATCTACTGCAATTGTTCAACCGTTAAGAATGTTGTGTAAACATAAATCCATGTGGTACAGCCATAATATTTAAGAAAAATGAATACATTTCCATAAATTAACATTTTTTTTAAGTTCTCGGTTATATAGTGTTTTAGAAACAAACTATTCGCATTTCTTTTGACTTTTTGTAAAATGATCTCATATTTTTGTTCTATAATGTCACTGTCACCTTATTATAAGTAGCTTACTGACGTATTTTCCTGTGAATCACATAAAACTGACAAAAACGGTTTAAAAATTAAATTCACTTAAGCGTACTGTACCACTTATTAATATTTCAGCCACAAGTATTAGAAATTAAAGAGGAATTTAATACAGATTTTTGATATTACTGGTCGCTCCACAATAATAAAACATACTGTATTTATGTGGGCAGTGGTGGCGTAGTGGTTAGGACATTGCCCTTGGGACCTGAAGGTTGCAGGTTCAAGTCCCAGTCTGGGCACTATTGAGGTACCCTTGACCCACTACACTGCTCCACATCTTGGAAGTCGCTTTGGATAAAAGTAAATGTTATATAAATCATAAATTGAATATAAAAGTACATCTAGCACATGTATCTATCAGGGAAAACACTCAATGGCCGCACCACATGATATTTTCATATAAAATTTTATATTTGTTGAAATAACTCGATTTTCATTGCTTTTTTGAGGTCATACCACATGATATCCATGTAATGGCTATTTTTTCTGCTGCTGTAACATGTAAATGTCCCCAGTAAGGGATCAATAAAGTACTATTCTATTCTATTTTTTGTATTGTTGCTGTCACAAAAAAACTTGTATCTCTAAACTGGCAACTTTACAAGGAAAGCGCAAAAACTTTTCAACTTATAACGCAGATTATGGTAAAAATCACTTTTTGTATGTGTTGTGGATCTATTTCTCTTGTCCATACTGGAAATCTGACACAATGTAAATGTCAGCTGTTCAAATGATGTAAAAAATAAATAAAATGGAGATACAAGGTTTTGATATGCAGCAATTAATTAATTTCTTTTTAAAAAATAACTCTTAACTGTAAGGTTTTATTCATTTCCAGTGCTCCTGCACACTTGCACCTTTAAACAGTGATATACACTGAATGTGCAGATACTCATGCCGCGGTTTGAAGGTGAGGGAAACACCTTAAGAGGGAAAAATCAGCAGAAAGGGAGGGGAGATGAAGTGAGGGAGAGGGGGAAGAGTTTTGGAGGAAGGGGCAAAGGAGGAGAGAAGGCTAGGTAGAGGAGAGGAGGAACGAGGGGGCGAAAGAAGAGGACAAAGTGAGGGTGGAGAATGGGGTGAATGTGAGAGAGAGGGGTTTATGGGTAGAAGAGGACGAAAACCCGTTTAGGGAAACACCAGTGGAACCACAATCTGCCTCGCCATTCGGCCCTGTACGTGTGCGATTTAGCAACGAAAAAAGGCATGCCCACAAGGCCGGCCACAGATACACACCCACGCGCACACACACACACACACACACACACACACACACACACAAACTTCAGCAGACTTACACCATGTCTTTGAAACTAGTGCTAAGACAAAAAAGACAGAAAGAACATGAAGAACACACACACGCGCGTGTGTGTGTTGGTTCATATACAGTATCAGGACGTGGAGACATATCCTATATATCAGATCAGTCACTTAATTAAAACCACTCACAGGTGAAGTTTCGGTGGCACATGCCAATGGGTGGCGCACACTGATTAATGTGTGGGGGCTAACCCATCTGCTCTGATCCCACAGAAGAGCTACTATAGCACAAAAAGTGAAAGCTGGCTATGATAGAAAGGTGTCAGAACACACAGTGCACTGCAGTCAAAGTTGTTTTGGCAGCATTATGGGGACCTACACCTTATTAGACACGTGGTTCTAATGTTATGGCTGACAGCCATCACTAACAGGTAAAGTGCATCCCACCCATTGTATCCCACCCATTGACATGTGCCACTTTCATGTTTTCACATAACCTTTATCCTGATCCAGATCTTAGCTAAAAGAGACTGAAGCACAAAACATCAAGTATTTGTAAAAAAAAAAACTTAACAAAGTTAAAAAGATTTTTTTTCAGAACAAACATATACACAGAGAAGCTAAAAAAGCTTGACACAAACACCCACAGCGCGCATATCATCGCATAACAATACACTCACACACAGACAAGCTTGAAAACCCACAGGCAAACATGCACCCAGCAACAACACACACAGACACACACACACACACACATTTTGTATTACTGTGTTTGTGAGGACATTGCTTTGACTCTGTACCTAAAACTGTTTTGTATAGTGCTTCACCTACACATGTTCTTAGCCACCAGTGCAGTTCTTCTAATATTTTGCTTTTCACCCCAAAAAGTGTAATATGTGGTAAAAACAGCATATGGATGAAGGAGGACAAGCAAAATGGCCTTATTTGTACAGATTTTCTGGTATTTGTAGCATTATGAGGACATTAAGGGAATTTGGTCCCAACAAAGGAATACATTTAAGGCAAACACACACACACACACACACACACACAATACAAATGCACAGTGATGGACTGTAAATTGTACAATGACGATAGCCTTGATCCTGTGCTAATCTCAGTTTGTCCTTGGGGGTTATAAACAGATTCATCAGTACAAGAAAATAATCCTCCCCCAGAATTCACACCAAACACACACACACACACATTGAGTTCCCTGTCATTCCGTAGGGTCTTCCCACTCATTGTGAGCTTTATTCCATTATTAACGGCTCATCTGTCCATTTTTCCACTTGTTCAAGTGAAGAAACCTCGAATTACATCATCACTGCTCTGTTTCCTTTGATCCCACACCAATCTCATCAGAATACACCCTCTTTCATCTCTATTTTATCCCTCGCTTAATCATTGCCTTCTTTTATCTTTGTTTATCCGTTCATCACATTCCCTCCTTCACCACATTCCCTCCTTTCCTCCATTCCGTCTTTTACCCGTTCTGTTCCTCTTTCTCTCTCTGTCTCTCTTCTCTCGCTACTCTTCACTCTCTCCCACTTTCCCCCGTCCACTCTCTCACGTTCCTCCTTTTTTCCTCTTCTCCCTCTGTCATATTCATTATCTGCCCGCCACCTTCCTTTTCTTTCTCATTCTCTCCTGCCTCCTCCTTCTCTCCTGCCTCAACCCCCAACCCCCCCACCCCCTCCCCCCGAGCTGGACGGGTCAGCACAGACCCTTCTGACAGTAATAACATTCACCAAACACAATGGCCCCTGAGACCAGTCTGTAGATAAGGAGGAAAGGACAGACCGAGATTTGAAGCTTCTATCTTTCATCCGCACCCTCCTTCCATCAGCATCATCATAGCATCACGGCACCCGTTCAACGTCTTGGAGACTCGACGCGCCTCTGTTGCCCTTCCAGTGAGCCGCGATTTACCTAGGAATCCTAACCGTAACCATGGATCCATCGATTCATTTACACTTTCATTTTACCAGCCTCAGAACAGGCCACTTTATCAGAAACCCCTCCCCTGTAGCTGCACCTTGAAGGTCTGTAGCTCATCTATTGTTGCACAGTTTTAGCATTAGCCATCCTCTAGCTCTCACACTATTGTCTGGCAACCTGGACTGATTTTTTTAGGGGGGGGTCTGACTACTCTCTACTTAGAAATGACACTGATGTGTGTAAAAAAAAGTCCCAGTATCATCACTGTGATACTCATCACACTCATACCAGCATCAACCACACAGAATGCTGTGGGTAGTGGCGGCCTAGTGGTGGCCTAGTGGTTAGGCCTTGGCCCAGCTACCACTGAGGTACCCTTGAGCAAGTTACAGTCCCACTGCACTGCTCTCCAGGAACGTGGACGTGTGATGGGCTAAACACAGAGGTCACATGTCACCGTGGTGCACCTTGTGTGTGATTGAGTGTGTTCACAATGACGAATAAGTCACGTTCACCTTCAAACACACAGTCGTGTCGCGTCCATGGTGTCCCTGCGGTTCTGAGGATGGCCAAGTACTGTAGAACAGCCTTCCTGTGGTCGGACACTGACCGATGATGAATGAGGTATTGACATACAGTGTATGTCCAAAAGTATCCAGACACTCAGATCACCTACTTCATAAATACTCTCGATAGAAAAGTATTGTGTGGGACATGTTGGAACACTCTAAGGTCACTGTCACCCAAAGCTGAGCATTGGCTAGAGATGTATAAAGCCTCCCAGGGCTAAGAGGGCTAAGAGGGGCTAATCACGTTTGCAACAAGTGAACTACAGACTGTAACTGTGTCAACACACCACAGCACAGGACACAGTGCACCACAGCAGAATGTGACCTCCGCATTTAAGCCATCCCGTGGGCAGCTGACGTGGGAGCAGTGCTTGTGGACGGTACCTTGCTCATAGGTACCTTAGTGGTGCTTGTGCCGGTCTGGGGGATTTGAACCAGCAACCTTCAGGTCACAGGGGCGACTCCCTTACTGTTGTTCTTGTGTCACTACACAGTAATGAGAGACACAACCAAACCAGTGAGACCACTCACTCCCTGTAGCGTGTATATTCCAAAAGAGCTGCACAGGCACTACGCTGGAAACTGCCAAGTCTTTCTGGGTTTTGCATGGACAGAGCGGTCTAGCTGGGCCCTAACTGCCTTTCATGAGATCACACTGAGTCTTTACTTGTGTTGTTGAACCTCATTACTGTCACACTCCTCTCTCTCTCGCTCTCTCTCTCTCTCTCACACACACACACATATATACCAGCATGTCTCACCACCAGCATCAAAGTTTTCAAAGCCTCTCTCTGCCACCTCGTAAAATCCTGCAGAACAAATACAAGAACATTTGGAGAGTGGACCAGGGTAGTGCACACACACACACACACACACACACACACACATGCACAAACTTGCAAATTGCTCACGGCCAGCTACCCACGATGCAGTGGGGTATCAGCGTGCTTGCACACGCTCAGCGGTGACCGGAACAGCGTGTGTTAGCGTCGTGGCTGTTCTCTCTCCCCGTCATTCGCCCCACTCCAGTTATCAGGGCCCCAACACTGCTCACATCGCCACAACAACACAGGGGGGAGCTACGCCACAGCAAGGGATTGTGGGGGATCAACATTTGTCTGTCGGTTCTCGCTGTCACTCATCATTACATTACGGCTCCCACCGTCGATGCTGGTGTGTTTGAGCGTGTGTGTGTGTGTGTGTGTGTGTGTGTGTCTGAGCGAGCCAGTGGAGGCCTCACTTAGGCTACTGAATGTGTGGCTTTTCGGTATCCCTTACAAAGACACACACACATACACACACACACACACACACAGTCAGTTGGCCCATCTCTAAGGCTGGATGCTAAGCAGAGTTTAGCGCTGGGTGCTGATGCTGGAGACGGCGAGTGGGCGGGACTGAGACGGGGAGTGGGTGGGACTTAGCCGCAGGCGACGCTCCTCTTTTGTGTCCATGAGAAATCAAACGTAGGATGAGGGGAGAGAAAAACACACATGCACTCACACACACACACACACACACACACACACACACACACATACATACACACTTTCAAAATGGCCTCCAACCATTTTGCTGGAACCCAACATAGCGGCGCTTCTCACTCTTGGACCACCAGTGAGACCACCAGGGAGATATCCCAGCATATTCCAGAGAGTTTTCCCTTTAATTGGTGTTAACCAGCTTAACAGTGACAGCGAGTGAAGGGGGATGACGTCAACATGATGAGTGGAAGGCCTGTGGCGAGATCGCACACTCGCACACACGCACACACACACACACGCGCTCACACACTCTGAATAGACAGTGGTAAAACATGCAGAGCCACAGCACATGCTAATGCCAGCATAATCAGGGAAATACAATGCAAAGACAAAAGCGTACGATGAGAGCGATTCCAGCTGCCAGTGCTCGACTGTGATCGCTTGAATGACAAAACGCGCTTCCAAATACGAGATTGTAAATAATATTTGGGAAGCGGCGTGGTTTACTGCTGACTAATGCAAAAACAACAGGAGACAAGAATGGGGATAATGGTTAAGCGTCCCAGCATGTGAATGGCTGCATGTGTATGTAACTCTTTGTATGGGGCAAACGCCTTCAGGTTGGGAGAAAAACATGAATGTAACATTTGTCCGCTTTCAGTGAGGATTTTCCACCCGAAAAATGCAGCTTTTTTAGAAGAAATGTCACTTTTAGTGTTTAGGGTTTGGGGGGAAACAGAGCAGTAGAGCATGTACACACCAGTACATACGCCACAGCAGCATCAAAAGCACTCATACAGGACGACAAACACACGTGGAGTCGCTCTCTCTGAGTGAGTTGGGTGGCCTTTCTTCTCCTCTCTGCATTCTTTTGAGTGAGTGATTATTTGTCATTGTGAACACACCACACAACAGCACACCGTGAACTCTGCATTTAACCCATTCATATAGGAGCAGTGGGCAGCTGACGTGGGCAGTGCTTGGAGGCGGTACCATGCTCACAAGTATCTCAGTCTGGGATTTGAACCAGGGACTTTTAGGTCACAGGGGCAACTTCCTAACTGTAACAACACCACCGGTGTATTTCAGGTGTTTTGGCAGCAGGGAAAACAGGAAAATGTTCAGGGCAAGAGGGCTCCACAATCTCAGCAGTTATCCTGGACCATCTGAAATGTTCACAGCACTTGTCAATAACCATAACACCCACATAGGCAATGGCACATATAAAGCTTTTGATCATTTTCTGTTCTGCATGGTGACAAACTAGGCTCAGACCTCAAAAAGTAGGAACAACTGTGTTAGATGATGCAACAGAACTGGCTATTAGTGTTCTCCTCCGAGCATGTTGAGCTGTCTAATAAAACCAGAGCTTCAGGTGTCTTGGAGCAATCACATGCTGGCTTTCCACCTCCCAGCTTGATAGCATTATGTGATAGATGACAGGGAGGGAACTAGCCATGATTGAAACACTGAAAAAATGAAACAAAACGATTTTCTTTTGCTTTTATTGACTGAGGAATTCACATAGTGAAGTTAGAGCAAACATGGGCAACTCCTGGTCCTTGAGGGCCAGTGTGAAGCACAGTATGGTACTCCTTCTCCCCAAACACACTCACTAAACCTGGCAATTGTGCTGAACCAGGTGTGTTTGAGCAGGGGAACTAGGACTGTTGCCCACCCCTGAGTTAAAGGCTAGATGTAGGTGCAGAAATGGCTTTAAATGATGACAATTTTAACTTTTTGAGGTCTGAGCCTAGTTTGGCACCATGCAGAACAGAAAATGATCCAAAGCTTTATATGTGCCATTGCCTATGTGGGTGTTATGGTTAATGACAAGTGCTGTGAACATTTCAGATGGTCCAGGATAACTGCTGAGATTGAGACTGAGGCTCAATCACAAGTGTTTTAATCATCAGCACACACAACTGTGTTGTGAAGGATGACATTTCGAATAGGGACTCAATAATAAAACGTATGAAGGCTTATGATTGGTCTAGAGGTCTTGTTGGGTTTGGCGTTTATTCACCACACCACTGGCTTGAGTCTTGAGCGTAGAATTGTGAATAACAGTACCAAACACCCACAAAGAGCGCAGTATTTCACCAGTAAAGTAACGTTTTTTAATTTTTCCAGAGATCTCCAGGTCTCAATGGCAAAAATGGAATATACAGCAAGTATCTACATCATTTTCTTGTAAGTAACGTTTTTTAATTTTTCCAGAGATCTCCAGGTCTCAATGGCAAAAATGGAATATACAGCAAGTATCTACATCATTTTGATGTGGTCAGCATCACTGGCCCAGTGAATAGCATTAAATGACGTATGTGTGCATACGTGTTGCTCCATTGGGATTAGTAGGGTACTGTTAGTGAGCCCGAAAAAGCCTCTATCATTAATAGTGCAGCAGAATTCACACACATTGGTAGAAAACACTAGATAACTTTCTGATGAAGAACCCCCTTTAACATGCAGAACATACACACAGACACTTTCCTTGCCTTTTCTACAAAACCATGGAGAGTCTGATGCGAGCACACAAAAGATTGTACACAGGGACATTTATCATTGCTGAGGTTTGCAAATATCACAGATTCTTTCTGTGTATCGCAGTGCAGGTCATAGGCACAGATTACGCAGCAAGGTGGGCTCATTTATTCACAGCAAAAATCATAGCATAGCATATTCATAGCAGTGGCGGAGTGGAGCTACTGAGGTGTTTTCTGCTTATGGGTGGAAAGGAATTGCTCCCAGAAACTCAATCATGCTTCATAATAAGAGATGATCCGAGATCCCATCCACCTTACCTAAAAGAACATTGTTGTTCCATGCTCACATAACAGATCCAGATGTTGGTTCGAGTACAGTTGGAGAATTATGCTTTTTGAGAAATGTTTGGTATTTGTGAATGATGATGTTGAAGAATGTTGGTGATTCTTAAGGAATTTTTTTTTTTTTCAGGACAAATTTGATACTTTTCGCAGTCCTTGTTCTTTGAGGTTGCATAAACGGTAAACTTTCTGCTGGACAACGATGTTTGGTGTTGAAGGATCATGGTGTAAACTGAGGAATGTGGCGCTAGCATCAGCAAACACTGCTTTACTAAAAAATCCTAAAAAGAAGCAGAAATAGACAAGTGAAGCTGCTTTCTGTTTTTATGCATCAAACTTTAGAATAGATAACCAATCAATCTTTATATGTCACATATAGTTAATAGTTTTAATAAAGGGGCATAAAACATGGTTTTAGCCAAGGTTACTTTTAAATTATTATTATTATTATTATTATTATTATTATTATAACTATTATTATTATCTTTGCATTTTAAAATAATCAGCATGCCATTATTCTAAAATTTTCTAAAAACTGCTTTATCATACTAAGCATTTTATATATTTTTTCTCGTATTTTTAAGCTTAATTAATTATTTAATTCATTGTATTCATTTGTTTATCTTTTTGTTGTTCTTTGTTTTTAAATATCTTATTTTTTGCATATAACTTTTATTATTGCTTTAAAATTCTTTCTCTTTATTTCAATATTTATTTTACTTGTTTTTACTGACAGTCCAAAGTTTTTTTCTTTTTCTGTGTTTACTTGTTACATCATTTTAAATGCTAAGATGCTACATAAAAAAAGTTTATTATTATTATTATTATTATTATTATTAATAGTATTCATGTTGGTATTATTATTATTATTATTATTATTATTATTATTATTATAAGGATGTAAATTTGACCTAGTACTTGATTTAGGATTTTGGTTGCTGACTTCTTCTTCACTGCCAGTGAATATTTTTGCTGGGTGTAATTTTGGAGGACTGTGCATTGGGGTACGATTGGTGCCAAATCTAGAATCCAAACCCTACAACAGCCTGACGACTATCATCTGGAAATCAAATAAAACTCAGTTCCTGTGACAGCCCTTCTTAAGTTAACTTATATCATTGCTTTTTGCAGATACTGGCACCAACAGTAAGTGACTCCTGTGTGCCAGAAATTTGTTAAAGGTAATTAAGGTAAGGAGGGAAAAAATAATGGAAGCAAGGATGGGTGATGTGTATGAGCCCAACTTGATAACGATAAATATTTGAGACACAACACTGGAACATGGCATCAATACCTCTTTTCCATCATTGTTTTAAACCTACAATGGGTTACATGCATTTCACCAAAAAAGGACTGGTACTGGTGCCAAAAATCCAGCATCAGCACAGATCCACAAAACTGCTGGTACCACTGACTTGAGAGGCCATAGGTGGAGCTATAGGTGGGGCTACTGCAGGAGTGGGCAGTGGGGGCCTAGTGGTCAGGGCATTGCCCTTGGGACCTAAAGGTCACAGGTTCAAGTGTCAGCCTGGGCACCACTGAGGTTCCCTTGAGCAAGGTTCCATCCCACTACACTGCTCCCCGGGCGCTGTTGGTAGCTGCCCAATGCCCCACATGTGTACGTGGGTTGGGTTTAATGCAGAGGTCACATTTTGTTGTGGTGCTTGATTCGCAATGACAAACAGTCACTTTCACTTCACATGCACAAAATTTTGCTAAAAACATGAGTGAAAACAGCAATGATGGCTAAAAGTTGATCTAGCGGTGGTTTGTAGAACCTACCAACGTTTCTTGGTGCTCTGGGCTTCAGAAGAAACGCAAGACAAACTGACAAAGTTCTTACATTCGGTTTTTAGACTCAAAAGCAACATGTAACGACTTTACATTCAGTAAACTGATGAAATCTAAAAAAGTCACACAATGGAAAACTGACAAACTCCTGCTACGTCTCCATCGGTTCTCATACCTGTTAAAAAAGCACAAAGGTAGAACTGGCACTGGCACCGGCACTGGCAATGCCCCAATGGAAAAGAACTAGAAGAGCCAGGTCTCATCAGGTTCAGACAAATATTTCAAGCTGTTTTAGGAAAACAGTGTAGAGTGTAGAGGACATGATATGACCTGGGAGGCAGAGACAGAGTAGGTGCTGTAATGCCTGCTTGAGTGCATGTGTGTGTTTGTCCATAATACAGCTTATCACTGTACTTTGATCCCCTTCAGGGAAAACAGAAAGACCACACCTCCATCCCCCATTCTCCCTCTCTCTATCATTCTCACACACCCATCAGCCACAACATTAAACCCCACCAAAGGCGGACGTGAACACCTTGTTATCTTCTTACAGTGGCATCTGGCAAGAGGTGGGATATGTTAGGTAGCAAGTAAACAGTCAGTTCTTGAAGTTGATGTGCTGGAAGCAGGTACAACTGGGACAGGAACTTGACAAGGGCTGTCTGGCTGACTGGATTGGAGTATCTCCAGAATGGCAAGTCTTGTGGGGTGATCCAATGATCCAAGGAAGGTGAATCTGCAACAGGGCCATGGGCACCCAAGGCACACTGATGCACATGTGGAGTGAAAGCTAGCTCATCTGGTGTGACGCAAAAAAAGCTACTGGAACACAAAAAGTGAATGCTGGCTATGATAGAAAGGGGTCTAAATACACAGTGCACCACAGTCAGACCTGTTTTGGTGGCACAAGGGGGACCTACTCAATATTAGACAGGTGGTGTTAATGTTATGGCTGATCTGTGCAAAAAGGCTAAAGGGCATCAAATGCATAGTCTACAGCAGTGGTTTACGGCACAACTACAGAGATGCATGGTTCCCCAAAGAACCTTCACATGATGTAGAGGCTCTTTATCAAGGGCTCTTCCAAAAACCTTTACATTAAGTGGAGCTTTGAAAAGGTTCTTCACAAGCATCTGGTACAAAAAAAAACATTTTAGGAACCGTTCATTGCATGGTACCTAAGGGAACCACAGACAGTTCTTCTATATCATCACGTAAAGCTATTGCAGTCGAAACACTGCAACAATTTGTAGCTCGTGACCATCTCCACATCCATCCGGAGGTGCTTTTTTTGCAGAGAGGCCCACTACTGTTTTTGGGCAAATCTGTTTTTGGCGTGGATCACAGCTGAACCGGGACCAATATTTATGTGGAACCATTCTGAGGGAAGAGTAGTACTCCTAAGAACGGCCGTTACAGAGGGTCGAGTCTCTGCGGACCTGCCCAAGCCTGCCAAAATAAACGTCCGCAAAACGCAGGAAGAGAGAGTCACTCGCCCCCCACCCCCCCAACGACACCACCCCCAGATCCACAGGAAATCAAACCGCCCGTCAACTCCGTCACCCCTGACAACCCCTGCCCAGTCTCCCAGGTTACTGCGTATTGTTTACTCGTTCCGAAGAGGTCGGGGGTCATCCAGACCACATCTATTTCCTCCCGTGCTTCATTCTCTCTCTCTCTCTCTCTCTCTCTCTCCCTCTCTCTTTCTGTCTCTCTCCCTCTCTCTCTCCCTCTCCCCATGAGCGAGGGAGGAACAAAGAGGGATAGAAAGGGAGGGGGATGAAATTAGAAAAAATACTGAAAGAGAGAGAAAGCGATCAGACGGGGGAGATAAGGAGCGAGGGAGGGAAGAGGAGGATGGAGGGATGGTGGGGGGGGCGCTGCGTTTCGGGGGTGATGTGTGTATTCGACTTCAGGCTGCCTCCTCTTATGCTAATACAGCCAATTTCCCCTTTTATTTCATTTCTGGAGCTGAAATCTGCGATCTCTGATAAGGTTGCCACGGCGACCGCCTCTCGGGCGAGCGGATGCGGGCAGGCGTGTGATGGAGATGTGTGTGTGTGTGCGTGTGTGTGTGTGTGTGTGTGTGTGTGTGTGTGTGTGTGCAGGAGCAGTAGGGATGAATAATTTAAAACGGCAGCAGCCCAGAGAGATAAGAGGGCTGGAGCCGAGGACACACACACACACACACACACACACACATACACACACATACACACACACACACATGAACACACACACACACTCACATAGCTCTCCCCAAGCTTCATCTGACAAAGACAGGTGACCCCACAAGGTCGAAGTGGATGGAGGGCTGGTGGTGGAAGGATGGGAGGATGTAGAGATGGAGAGAGAGAGAGAGAGAGAGAGAGAGAGAGAGAGAGAGAGAAAACGAGATGTAAAGAGTAAGTGTCTTTAGAGAGTGGAAGATTCTCTTTTTCTTAAAAAAAGAGGGAAAGAAAGAAAAGAGAGAGAGAGTGAGAGAGAGAGAGAGAGGGAGAGAGAGGGTTTAAGGGATCAAGTATCGATCTGAGAGAGTTTAGGGAGAGAGGGGTCTATTGTGTCCTTGCCAAGACTACAGAAACATTCAAGCCCACAAACTGCCACATTAAAGCGAGAGTTTGGCCAAAAATCAACTTCACACAGTTTTCACCCCTTTACCCTAAATGTAGTCGATCAGTCAAGACGTGTGTGTTTGCCTCTTTCGTTTTGCACTGGAGCTAAAAGTCAAGCATGTGAAGGAAGCATCTACCCTACCAAGCAGTACTGCAGGCCTAGAACACACACTCTCCTCAAACCAGAGTTTAAACACTAATAGACTTGTCAGACCATAACCTTGTATCTCCGAAATGGAAACTTTACAACACAAGCACAAAACCTTCTTAACGTAAAATGAAGCTCAATGTAAAAAGCACTTTTTTAAAAAGTAATTTAGAGCCATTGTAAATGTCACCAGTTCAAATTCTGTTAAAGTGTAATAAATGACAAGTATGGAGATACAAGGTTTCGGTCCGACAGCCACGTTATGTGGTTTCAGATGCTGTATGACACACCACTTTCTATGAACACACATAAAAGCATGTCATTGCTATAAGCAGAAGTTTAAATTAGAATGTTGCACATGTTTATACATCAACAGTGTGTCATTTAGCATCAGAAACCACCTAAGCGAGTCTATTTCTTCTCACACTTTGCATCATGTGGTCAAAACGAACATTGTATATGCAAAATAGTAACTTTGGAGATGAGAGGTGAGGAACAGTGTTAACTTTAGTTGTTACCATGTTATTACACGTTAATACAGCACTGTCGTTTTGTGTCAGAAACCACCAAAGCGAGTCCATTTGGTCTCAAGCTTTACGCCATCTCTGTTGGAACAAAACCTTAAATTATAAAAATCTATCAAATTATAACAGGTCCTGCTTTACTGTAAAAATGTATAATAACTGTATAATAACACATTTACAATGCATGTAACTACTGATGTTTACGCTGTTACAGCTGGATTACAGTAGTACAGCTTATGTAATTACTTTGTTGATACCATAATATTACATGCTACTACATAACTATGTCATTTAGTGTCAGAAACCACCAAAGCAAGTCTATTTAGAGTCAAGGTTTACACCATTGCTGTTGAAACAAAACTTTGTAAACCCAACCTCGTAATTTTACAGAAGCAATGAATGAAAGTTGTAATGTAAAGAGACTCTATCTTAACTCATTGTGGACCATTTCTATTGGTCCGTTCATCATGAAATGTTGTGTTAACGGCACCTGAAATGTTTAAATTACATAACAGGTCCTGCCTTATAGTACATATCTATAATAACTGTGTAATAACACATTTACAATGCATGTAACTACTAAGGCAGGCACTGTTACAGCTGAACTACAGTAATGTAGCTTATGTAATTACACTTTTGTCAACCTCAATTGTTACCATGTTATTACATGCTAATACATAACTGCGTGTCATTTAGTGTTAGAAACCACCTAAGTAAGTCTATTTGGTGTCAAGCTTTACACCATTGCTATGGGAACAAAAGAACCTAGTAATTTTAGAGGAGTAAGGAACATTTTAAGTTTGAATATATGCTGTAAATGTAAAGAGAGTCTGTCTTAACTCATTGTGGACCATTTTTCTTGGTAGTAGATAGTAAGTATCTATAATAACTGTGTAATAACACATTTACAATGCATGTAACTACTGATGTATGCAGGGTTACAGCTGAATTTCAGTAATACAGCTCACATAATTACACGGTTGTGAACGTCAGTTGTTATTACATGTCAATACATGCATAATTACAGAGTTATACTACTGCAATAAGAGTGAACACTGTTACATTGTTGCACTGTATTGTTAACATGTAACTACACAGTTATTAGCAAAAATTAGGGACCAAAAAACAGAACAAAACACCAATGATGTGAGGTGGTAAGCAGGCTTCAGGCACCAAACATGTCTTGGCTTAGTGTAGATGGTTTTTTTTGCCCTATCCATGTGAAGGCCTTCATCTCGGTGTGTGTACCTCACACACTCAAGTGAACCTGAAGTCAGAACTAAGGTTCAGTGGCGCTCCCACGCACATAGTCACCGTTTCGTCCCAGCCACACACACCCTCAAAGCCGAGCTGGCGCTAAGCGGAGTTCAGCGCCACGGCTGAACGCTCGTCACACGCAAACACACCCACACACGCTAACCGAAGCGTCCCTTTTAACCGCGAGAAAGTGTGTGAGACATGCAGGCCCGTTCACTCCAGACTCCGGTCAGTCTGCGGCACCGCACTGTTGGCATTCTTGAGCACTGATGGGACACCATACACTCACATACACATACACGTATTCACGCCTGCACCGCCTCGCCAGGTCAGGCGCAGGTGAGCGGTTCACCTAGAGGTGGGTGTGCGAGGCCGCCGCCCATACCTGCCCGGCTGGCCAATCATAAACAAGCCACACACACAGGGTGAATGGCAGCTGCCCGTATATCTGCGATGATCCCAGCTCGAGCGTGACCAGATTATCCTCGCTGGCGCCAGACAGACCATACACACTAGCTGCAGCTCCACCACCGTGTCGATGCATGTGTGTGTGCGTGTGTGTGTCCTGTTTTGCCACTTTCACATACTCGCTCGCTGAATAATCCACCTGTAGTTTCTGATTGCTGATTCGCACTATAGCAGCCGTTGGCCTGTCATGGTGGCCACATGCCTGAGTTGGGGTAGGGGGACAAAGGGCAAAAGGTCACTTCCGAGGCCGTTTGATGTGGGGGGGGTTGTTGTTGCGACTCGAGACGCACATTTACGCGCGTGCGGCGGCTTCAATCAACGCAGAAAATCTCAAAAGGAGATTCCAGAAGAAAAGATGGTCATCACAAAAGCAGGGTAGATGTTGTGTCTGCTCACGGCACCTTTCCATCGCTGCACTGTTCCTGCCGCCACACACACACACACACACACACACATAGCCTGCTCTCACATTCAGTCATTTATACACAGTCTTTAACATAAAGCCAACAAAATTCTAAATACAAGACACACCTACACACACACTTTTATAGCTTATCACATGTGGGGTTGTGCATATGTTCTATGTACGTTTCATTTTTAGCTCCCTATATGTTATAATGGCATTTATATCATGTTGCATATATGTTATTAACATGTATTTACACATATTAATGTATTTTACATACACATATAGGTGTGTTTATGTAATCATGCCATGTGCTATGTATTATATGCATGCATCTATAAGAATTTACAGGTTTTGATGTTTAAATTGAAATTTTATCTTCAGAAATATAAAAACATTGTGTTGAGGAGCTTTTGCAATAATAAAAAAACAGAAAAAGAAAAATGGTAAAAATCATTGAAAGTCAGGGGCATGTGATCTTGTAGGTGAATTCTGCCTTTCTCTGGTTTCACTCCAACATTTTTGTCTTGAAAATGACTGAAAACCAACACACACACACACACACACACACACACACACATACAACAGTGCATTTATTTCAAACAAGTTCATTCACGAGTTCCCAGTCCCTGCTGTAAAAGCTCACACAGAGGCCTCAAGTTGCCTCCTGTCAGTACCACACATGGGCACATGGTGGCAATAGACACATTCGAAAGAGGGCGCATCAGCTCTAACGTTGCCGCACGGTGATAAAAAGCCAAAACATTGTATACACACAAACACACCGCCGCAAATAGATACAGCTGATAACCGAGATGATACAAAAATAGTCCCATTGAAAATAATAAGAACAAGATAAATCTCTGGAGCGATATTACGTCTGATAGCGGTGTCACACTCGGCTCCGCCGGCTCCCTGTGTAATCACACAAGTAAGCCCGAGTCAAGCACAGGAGTGATGGGATATCCTCCTTCCCTCTCCACTAAATCTCAACTCTACTCCATGTATCTCATTGTGCATCTCTCTTTTCCAAGGCGGCGCAAAAAGAGAAAAAAAATCTCCCCCAAAAATCTACTCAGCTCAGCACTCGCTGCACCATCTTTCCATATGCAAGACCGCTGAGGGGCTTCGAGACTTCGCTGCACTGGAAAAGCGCTACAATGCAAATGGGCCCATTCCAACGCTGACTGTCAGCGTCTCCTTGCTCAGTTCGTCCACAGTAATAAGCCCATGTGCCTATGAACCTGTAGGAGACACCGAGGTTCACTGTTGGGTATTGCCGCACTTAGTAACTAAGACCTGGTCGTTCATGTTTGTCCTCTGCGTGGGAGTCTGAGACCTATAAGGCCCATAATGCATCTGTTGAAGTCCTGATGTACTCAAAAATACCCAAAAAATACTCAAATGTTCCTCCTGTTGTACCATGATCTGTTGTTAGTGCTGCATGTGCCATGACCCGGTGTCAGGAGACCATCAAGTGTGAAATTTAATACAAAAAGAAGTAAAAAAAATTTTTTAAGCTCCACTATGAGTTAAAAATGAGGTTTTGGAATCCAGAAATATTTCCTAGTCTGTTATAATGTTCATGTAATTTTACAGAAATTCGTGTGAACACGAATACGGTGTCATTCGATTCCATTCTGTGATCAAACAAGGCCTGGTGTCCACCACATGGGACATGCGATGATAAACAAATAAATAATAGTTTTGCTGAAACGTGTTTCTGTCGACCACAACACTTAAAATCATCTGGGGGTAAAAATTATTCTTAATACTAAAACCCATTTTGTTCTGGGTCTCAGAAAGCACGGCACTTGTAGCTCCCTCCAGAAAACCCAACACACTCTTACAGCGAGCACACAAAACCACCTTATTGCATACAAATGCGATGGCACAATGTGCTTCATGTACGTTACAATAGTACCAGCAGCCTCTGCTCATCGCTGCAGTAGTGTATGGTGGCACGGTGCTTTGCTCGGCGCCATCCCCCATTCTCCATTTTTCTCAAGTTTGACTTACAGCACTTCCAGGCACAAAAAGGCTCATCTTCAGTCCCATAATGCATCTACATACACCTACTGTTTCTGAAAACTCGTATACTTCACTGCGTTCACTGTTGCGTGTGCAAGGCCATAGCAGGCAGAGGAAGCACTACAGCATCAAATACTGTCATATTGTACAGTGAACTCACACTGTAGAGGATACGTCTATATTCTAGAATAAGCCTTGTGTCAAGTGCTAAGTATAAATCATATAATAGATGGTGATGGTATTATCAATTATATATATACATAAACCTATAATAGGAGTAGCAAATGTATTTAGTAAAAATGTAAAATGTTAACACACACATACACAAAGTTCTACATGTAAAACCTCTTGAAATACATATACATACAGGCACGCATGTAAAATTACACATGTAAAAGTCATAACTAAAAGTTTGAACACCCCAGTCAAATTATGATCTGTTGAGTTTCTATGTAAAAAAAATCACGGTTTGTTGAGTTTGTTGAGTTTCTGTGTGAAAATGTCACATTTTGTTGAGTTTCTATGTAAAAAAAATCACGGTTTGTTGAGTTTTTTGAGTTTATATGTAAAAATGTCACATTTTGTTGAGTTTTTTATGTGAAAAGTCACAGTTTGTTGAGTTATTATGTGAAAATATCATGGTTTGTTGAGTTTCTGTGTGAAAATGTCTCATTTTGTTAAGTTTCTATGTGAAAAGTCACAGTTTGTTGAGTTTTTATGTGAAAATATCGTAATATAGTTTCGGTGTGAAAATGTCTCATTTGTTGAGTTTCTATGTTAAAACAAGGACAAATATGAAACACAACATACTTAAATATTGCATTTCTTCTGCAAATTCTACAGCACAATTTTTTATCAACTTATCATATTTTGAAAAAACCTCACAAAATACCAAATGTCCCATAACGTGTTGTGCATGCATTTTACACTTCCCCCCAATACTTGAACACAGTTATGTATTAAAGTGCAATTTCTGCAGAGAAAATGTGTTTATTTTTGCACAATGGCCAGTCCGTGCCACTTGACCGGGGAAGCCCCTTTGCCTTAATAGGAATATACAGTATCATAAGAAGAGCTCACTTCTCGAGCCTGGGAGAGCCGTTGTTTTACTGAGGCTGCCTCTGTGCTCGCAGCCCTCTCCTGCATCATCTCGGCTGGAGGCAAAAAATAGCAAGATCCCATGTCTGCGAATCTGTTCATGACGCAGAACCAAATCAGCATCAGCTCCTTCACACAATCGGCGGCGCTTAATATAAATTAAATTATTTACAAAAAAAAAAAAAATACAAAATCGGAATAATTAATAAAACTGTTGAAATGTGATATTAACATATCCCCCTCCCCCTCCCCCCTCTCTCTCTCTCTCTCTTTATGACAGCGATTTGGCTTGGATTTACATCAAAACCCCATTTCAACGCGCTCGTGCATTATTATTAGTATTATTATTATTATTATTATTATTATATTTGTCTGTATAATTATTACATCCCTCCATCGTTTTTTTTTTATTTATTTATGTTATTTATCGCAACCATATAGTGTGGAAAAGGCGATTGTGGCGATGGCAATTAAATCAGATGTTAATTAAATCTGATCTTGTTTTTTTTTTTTTTTTTTTTTTTTTTTTTTGCCATCACTTCAGTGACATTTT
>JBBPDA010000126.1:27586041-27597414 GCA_037974385.1 Arnoldichthys spilopterus | reverse complement strand
CGCCATAACCACTGACAGGTAAAATGAACATTGACTATTTAGTTATTTTATTACAGTCGCACCTATCAAGAAAGTGGCTAAGCATTAACAACCACCGCTCTGTGTTTACATATTGTGCCAGCGGAAAACGGCTGGATTTCCACCATGTAATCTACACCTGTATTCCAGCACAGGGCCTTCTACCTCGTCCAGTTTTGCAGAGCTCCTCTCCCCCTCTTGGTGGCACAAGCTATAGCACACTCACCTTGTAAACAATGCAACGCCATAACCACTGACAGGTAAAATGAACATTGACTATTTAGTTATTTTATTACAGTCGCACCTATCAAGAAAGTGGGACACATCAGACAGCAAGTGAACAGTCAGTTCTCCTAGTTGATAGGCTGGATATAGAAGTGTAAGGATCTGAACCACTTTGACAAGGGCCTTATTTTGCCTGGACGACTGAGTCACAGCATCCCCAGAACAGCAGGTCTTGGGGAGTGTTCTAGGTGTGCAGTAGTTGGTACCCACAAAAAGTGATCCATAGAAGGAAAATGACAACAGGATTAATGGGGATGCACTGTACAGCAAGCATGTGTTGGATTTAGATCTCCTGGTAGAGATGGTGGCATATAAACATATTAGCCTCATAGCTCCTAATGAAAAAAACTTCAGATGCCAATTGGCTACAGGAAAACTGGGAAAATTCGATTTTCCTAGTCCTTTAACAAGTACGCTCAGTTTCCTTCCATAACTTGGCAGCGGGAGTGCTACAAATGGGACGATACAGAGCGAATGGGGTCTTAAGTGAAACCAGAGAGAGCTTTGGGTGGCGGATGTCGAGCAGAAGCTTTGAAAGATGGGTTTGAAAGGTGATCCCTCAAAATTGGTGGAACTGTAAGGAAAAAAAAAGTCCTACAAGCTTCTGGGCATGTTGAGGGTGCGGTTGCAAGAAAAAAAGGAGCAGGTGTGCACCCCCCCCCCCCCCCCCAACCACACACACACAGACACAGTCTGCAAGCTGTGCTCCTGACGGTGAACTTGGCCTTCCTGTCCCAGTGCAGTAACCCAACACTAGGCCTAGCAGACGGCTGAAGGACAGGGTGTGTATGTGTGTAAGGGTCTTTAGGGACCATGAGTGCATTTCAAACCCATCAGTGTCACTTAGTTCACTAAGTGGTGACATAATCAGCAGCATCCACATCCGAACCTGCAGGAAACAGGCCTGTACTATACAGTTCGTTAGGTACACATCTACCTTGTGCTTGCGATGGGATGAAACAAAAATCATGAAAATCCTTTAAATCAATTAGGACCTTGATCATCAAATTAGCTTCTCTCTGACGCAACAGAATTGTCATATTTGAGAACCATCCAGATGTGTGATCTCTTCATTCCCCATATCTTCTTTTTGTTGCCATGAAGGAAATGTAGAAGGAGTACCGCAGCCATGCAAAGTCTACCACACTCCAGGCGAGAAGAGCCACGCCACATAGTACAGTACAAAGCACATCTAGACCACATACGAAGCGCTTCAGAAAAATACAGATAAACGCTCAGGCTCATTTTACACTCATGTAGATTTAATGCAACAAGTTCAAAATCATTTAGGGAATTTTCTCAAATTTGCTGTTTTCAAACTCAGTAAATTGACTCTGGTAACATTTGCTTGATTCCAAAATGGACAAATTCGCTAGATGCTGTAAAAACGTTGCACAAAAATGACTCAAGTCAATTTTATTTCTATAGCGCTCTTTTTAACAGACGCTGTCCCAAAGCAGCTTTACAGGAGCCCCTAATGAGCAAGCCAAGGGCAACAGAGGTTAGAAAAATCCCTTCCCTAAGCTGGAAGAAACCTCAGGAGAACCCATCCTCTCCAGGTTGACACCAGACCAAAAAAAAAAAAAAAAGATCAAACAATCTTAGTTTCAACAAAAAGCCAATAGCAACACATCTAGCATATGCATACGAAGCAGATGAAGCATATGAAGCACGTGGAGACGGACTGTCGTGGCTGAACTAGGCTGGGACAGGTAAGTAGTAGGCCCCAATGATGGATGATCCGATTAATGGAAAAAGCAGGGCAGCAGTTCTTAGTGCACAGGTGGACCATGATGACTGTCAATCAATTAAGTAAAACATAAGGCTGGTCATATGGGTTCTCTACAGCAGGAGTGAGTGGGTTCCAGCAGTAAGAACTTTAACCAGAAACAGGGCATTAGAATGGATCAGGACAGTCCGGACAGCAGAATGGGACAGGACCACTGATATCTCAGGAGTAGCATATGTAGCTTGACAGAGAGAGAGAGCCATAGAAAGAGAGAGAGAGAGAAAGAGAGAGAGAGAGAATACAGATTGTTATTGATGCTCAGTGTTACGAGTGATTAAGAACAATGCACATCATGTTCTGCATAAGCAGGAGCTCCAGCAAGACTCACAATATATATGCATAACGAAAGGGGAGAGCCAGAAGGAATCACAGACATAAGGGCATCCTGAAGCAGTCAACATCTTGCTGAGCATCAGCAAACAAATTTTTTTTTCTTTTTAAAAAACAAACATTTTTCGATTTGCTCTCAATTTTTTAGCATTTAATTGTTGTTGCTATCATACATACACCTTGTATTCCCAAAATGTCACCTTGTAACATATAATGTTAATTTTTTTAAGTAACTTGGAACTGTTTCTTTCAGTCCATTCATCATGAAATTTTGACACAATGTGACATTCCAAAAAAGCTAATCATTAAACTTACTTTTTTGTTAATTTTTAAAATTTTACTCATTTGTTTTAGCATATAATTAGCATGTTGTTCCTGTCAGACAAAAACCTTATATCTCCAAAATGGCAGCTTCTTATGTATAATGCAGGTTCATGTAAAATGTAATTTTTAAAAAAAGTCCTTCAGAACAATTTCTTTTAACATTGTGTCAAATTTTGATGTCAGCAGCTGTTTCCAAATTCTGTTAAACTGTAAAAAAGGACAAAAATGGAGATACAAGGTTTTGGTATAATAGCCACAGTATATAAGACTTCGGAATGATTGCTCCTCTACAATATGTTAGCAATCTACTCCAATCTTACAGCCCTCATCCCTCCCTCAGGTCTTCTCCTGTCCACTTACGTTACCTTACACTAGACTGGACCATCATCAAAACTGCTCTTGTTTTTTCCCTTTTTAAGTCCCATCTAAAGGCCTTTCTCTTTAAACAGTACTCTGATTGTTCTTCCTTCCTTTCATTCTGTTTCTAAGCAGTGTAAAGTGACCTTAAGATTGTAAAGGTCGCAATATAATTGAAAAATATTTTTATTGTGGTGGTGGTTGTTTTTTTTCTTACTTTCCTTATTTGGTTATTTATTTATTTATTTATTAATTTACTTTTTTTTGTTGTTGTTGTCTGCCAGTTGTCAGAGGCAATGAGCAATAGCAGAAGTCAGTGATTGGCATGGTCATCTTTTTTCTGCTAAATGTAGATACCCTACAATTATTATTTAATAATGTCTTATGGATATAAATATTATGTTTGACTGGAAATCCTGACTCTACCTTTTATCTACACGTATTGCCCATTGGCCACAGACACCTACCATATAACCATAGGTGCACATTGCGGGTTGGCATTTACAGACTAAAGACCAATCAATTCATGATCAATCGACCACCATGAGACCACTTCTGACTGGGTGTAGGACCATTTTTAGCACAGTGGTGCTATAAGTGCATATGCGTATATATGGTGAAGTTGTAAAGGTTTTACACGTGAAGCCCAGAATTTCTTGACTGAGACACACTAAAATGCACACACACTCACTCATACACACACTCTCAGAGGAAGTGAAGGGGCGGATCAGAATGACAGTGGTTTCATTCTGACTTTTCCTCCCACACTTTTTTTTTGAGAAAAACAGACCAATCAAAGTCAGCTCCAAGAATGTTTTTTAATATTTTCATCCCCAGTGATTCTCAGTACAGGCCATTATGAATCATTTGGTGCCCTCCGTAAGTGGGAACTTAACACACATTCACACACACACACACACACTGCTGGTTCATTTTACCTTTGAATGGCGCATCTGAATGAAAGCTGCACTCATCTTCTTTCCATCTTTACACCTTCATTCTTCATGGTTTAACACTGTGATGTTTGTGTCTTTATTCACGTGTTTGAGAATAATGGGATTCTGTGAAACACCACAACTTTATGACTTAAATGTGACATTTTTTACATCTGTCTGTCCATCCATCCATTAACTAGTCATCTGTTGATTTATCTTTTGATTTTATTATTGTATTATGTATTATGGTTGGGGTGTTAGTGCCAGACACAGAGGAGAGGGACATTGGGGTACCATCAAGCACTAGGTGGCACTAATGAATGGATTTGTGTCTGTGTGTAAGTGTGTGTGCATGTGGTATTTGTAATTTCAAAAACTCGCAAAATATCAAACTCAAGTTCATGCATAAATGTTGTGTAGCACAAAAAATTTTCAAAAGCCAATGGCGAAAAAAACCCCACTGTTTCTGATTTACAAACAGTTATATTTTAATTATTAAAAAAATCATTATTTAATTGTAGACAGTTTTCATTTCATACTAGGTTACAAACCAGTATTATTTAATTATTAATAGTAATTTATTTATTAGCAAATAATACTCAGTTACAAACAGTTATTGTCAATTATAAAAAAGAAAATATTTAATTATAAATGTTATTTAATTATATAGAGTTTTTATTTGATCAGAAACAGCTATTATTCAGTTACAAAATCTTATTTAATTATAAACAGTTAATATTTAATTGTAAACAGTTATCATCATAAACTTATCACTCAGTTACAGTTATTTATTAATAGTTATTTATTCATTAACAAATATTACTTAGTTACAAACAGTTATTGACAATTATAAACTTGTTTTATTTCATTTTAGATGTTCTTTAATTTTACAGTTGTATTATTTGATTGGAAACAGCTATAACCCTATTACAAAAAGTTGTTGTTTAATGATAAACAGCTATTTTCCAGTAACAAATGTAATAACTGCCAATGGTGTTTAGATTCCATTAATTGTTTTCTCACTTTCACACTTTTACTATGACACATGCAGGATTTCATTTCGCCGACTGTACATGACTGTCTGGCCCCACTTACTTCAGTAGTTTAAAGGTTTTAAAAAAACAACAATAAAATTAAATGCAGATAACCTAAACAAAGTTTATTTATAAAGGTTTATTTAATAGTTTATATTTAATTAATTTATTATTTTATTAAATGTATTATTATTATTATTAAAATTAGTAGTGTTACTGTTTTTATTATTATTATTTATTATTATTATTATAGTTTTTATATTTTTATACTTTATATACTTTTTTGTTGTTTATTTTTTTTGTATTATTAATCATACTTGTAGTAATAGTAGTGAGTAGTGAGGAGCTCAAACCAGCCTATAATATTTCACCAAAGTGTTGACTGAACTTTCAGTTTTCCATCAGATCAGAGCAGGACTCCCGCGTATCTGATATAAAAACAGTCTAAAACACTCTCTGCTCAGTTTAAAGTCACCGGACTTTTAATGGCCGCATATTTAAGCTTTGGGAGACCATGCAGGATGAGGACACGCGTATCACACCTGGAGATAAGCAACTAGAAAAAAAAAAACAAAAAAAAAAAACAAACCCTGAATTTTCCTACGTACTTTCTTTGGGCCGCTTTCTTGTTCTTCAAACCACAAGTCACAGATGCAATCAGAGTGACCGTGGTGACGAGGAGCTCGAAGCGTTCTCACTCATCTGGACAGGAAAGGAACAAAGACGATCAGATATTAAAGAGAAAGAGAGAGGGAGAGGAAAAAGAGGGAGAGAGAGAGAGAGAGAGAAAGAGAGAGAGAGAAAGAGAGAAAGAGAGAGAGAGAGAGAGAGAAAGAGAGAGAGAGAGAGAGAGAGAGAGAGAGAGAGAGAGCGAGAGAGAGAGGGAGATGAGAAAGTTTATCTCAGGGCGGACACAGCACAAGGTGGTCATGAACATCCTGCTAAGACTGATGGCAAGTCTGCTGCTTGATGTGGTCTGCAATGGCTGAGAAAGTAGACACTGTGTGTGTGTGTGTGTGTGTGTGCGTGCGTTTGTGTGTGTGTTTCTTTCTGTCCATCTGTCTGTCTGTCTGTCTGTCAGGCTACGTGTGTACTTGTCTTATGCAAAAGTCAGACTGGAACACTCTCTCATAGACGCGTATAACAATGACATAACCATGTTATAACCATGTCGAATGCTGTTGTGCGTTTTAGGAAAGGCGAGTTTACTCATATAGCACATTATCATACACTGAGGTCGCTCACTGTGCTCTACAGACACAAAATGAGCATAAAAATAAAGGTAGGGCACAAAATTAGGAACAAAATAAAATCCCAAGAGATTAAAATGGTAAAATAAATTAAAATAAACAAAGATAAAAGTAGATAAAATTGGAACATTGGGGCCACTAAAGATATTTTTTTAATTAGCATTATTTTTATTATTCTTATACTTATTTATTTATTCATTTTTTTAAATTATACTACAAAACTACATTGAAAGTAGAGTACAACAGTGCGATGATGACATTTATGAATAATGGCACATCACCCAACTTATAAAGCTTACATAACGTTGCTGTGGGACCAAAAGCTTGTATCTCCGAAATGGCAGCTTTCCGACAGCAGCACGAAACCTTCTTACCTCGTAGCGGAGGTCGATGTAAAATGTGCCTTTTAAATGCAATTTAGAACCATTTCCTTTACTCCACTGGTCGTGGAATTTTGACACAATGTAAATGTCAGCAGTTGCAAATATGTAACAAATGCCAAAAACTGAGCTGCGAGATTCGGGCCTGACGGCAACAATAAGGCAGATGTTTCATAGTGCGTTAATAATAATAAGACAAACGAGCTCAAGATAACGAGCCGACTCAGATCGGCAGTACATTTGCATATCAACTTCATCAGAAGTGTGAGGCACATTCAGATGTGTAAGATCTGCAAGCGCTTTACCTACAGTGTGTTTACTCACAAAGCCAATGCAACGTCAGCCCTTTTTAAGCAGAGAAGGATTGATTACAGGGCAGAAAAGCCTTTCTGGAGTCAATCTGAAAGGGTTAAGTGATCCGCTGTCGTTTCTTGTCTTTAAAATCAAAGTGGAAGAAAAACCACTTTACAGAACATGACGCTTCGCTTGCGGCTGCTCTTTACTAATCGGCCACATGCTTCACACTGCTGATGATCAGGAGCTCGAAGTAATGAGCCATACTGTATTATCTCTTATGTGTGAGTTATGGGCACAAATAAATGTTGTAGATGTGGAATCTTTTTTAAAAAAATGCCAATTTATCAGGCTGTGTGACACTAAACACATGCACCACATTACACACACACACACACACACACATGTAATAGCACTGTGCATAGGAGAGGCTTTTGCTATGGAAGCACTGGAAGATTGCCCATCGCTGTATTTGCCACAAACCCCGAAATATGTTTACAGTTCACCGATAAGATCCCCCTCCCCTCACACACACACACACACACACACACACACAGCCATGCGTGTCTGCTTTCAATATCTACACACAGCCACAGCAAGCTGTCCTGTCTGAACATCCAGCACACACACATACACACACACAGGCCCCACTGCCAATACAGCAATTAAAACTGCAGGTGGATTCATTCACCACCAGTGCAGACTCACACTGTTGATTTGTGTCCCACTGAGTCTGGGCTTCTTCATTTAAAGACGTTTTTGCTTTTATTCCTGATTTTTTTAGCAAAATTATTTTAGATTTATAATAGTATTCCATATAAAAAAAAATAATAAAAATAAATAAATAAATAAATAAATATATATATATATATTTGTTTCCTTCTTCTTTTTTCTTTTTTTTTTTTTTCTTCTTTTGAAAAATATATATTACATTTTTATATGTATATACTTTTTAAAAAAATTTATTTATTTATTTTAAATCAACTTTACATAGAGAGTTTATATATAAACTGTCGGATCTGAAAGACAATGTATAGTGCCAAAAAGATGATTCTTCACATGGTTAAATCGTTTTTCTCTACGATGGTGAACCTTTTATAAAATTGATTGTTTTGATTGACTGATTGATTGTTTGATTGATTTAAAATGACATCAAAAGGGTTCTGTTACTGGTACAATCAAAGAACCTTTGTAGGTTCTCCATAGAACCTTTTTTAATTCCTTCTTTAAGTTACACTGAGACCTAAGAATGTCAATACTGCACTATGTGTATTACAATGCTAATACTGCATATGCACATACACACAAACAGACAAGCACAAACCGTCCTTAACATATAATAGAGGTCTTTTTTTAAAAAGCCCATTTCCTTCATTCCATTCATTGTGAAATTTTGACGCAATGTATATGTTAGGAGCTGTTTTTAAATTCTGTAAAAAAATAAATAAAATGAAAAAGATGACAAAAATGGAGATATGAGGTTTTGGTCTTACAGCCATGAGGCCTATGACAATGCAGTTATTTGCATTAGTATGGGACACACTCCTCCACTGCCTAATGTTGAGATGGGATCACTGTGGGATCGGATCAGACGGGCTAGCCTTCACTCCCCACATGCATCAGTGAGCTTTGGGTGCCCATGACCGTGTCACTGATTCGCCAGTCGTCCTTCCTTGGATCACTTTTGGTTGGTACTAACTACTGCACACCTGGAACACCTCACAAGACCTGGTGTGTTGGAGGGTCATCTAACCATCACAATAAGACCTTTGCCAAAGTGGCTCAGATACATACGCTGCATTAACTTCAAGAACTGACTGTTCATTTGCCGCCTAATATATCGCACCCCCCTGACAGGCGCCACAGTAACGCAATAACTAGTGAATCCTATTCACTTCACCAGTCAGTGGTGTTAATGTTATGGCTGATCGGTGTATTAGTGTGGGCAGTGTGCAGTGGGTGTGTGCTTGTGTGTTTATGGCAACCTGAAACACAGCAGACCCTCAACAAAGTCTCAGTTATGACACACACACACACACACATGGAGTGCCCACCTCAGTGTGAAACCACAAGTGGGGAAGGTGCACACTTTCTCATGGCAGCTTCATACACAGAAAAAACGCGCTGCTCTGTTTTTGCGAAACGAGGAACTTTCCCTACGATCATCTCAGAAAGTGTCACAGAAAACGCTGGACGACCAGCAGCACTGAGGCACGCGCGAGCCAACGCCTCCCGCAGACCCTTCGGTGTCTCGTCGCACGAGATCAAAAGCCAACAAAAAAGACTTGCGAAGCGCTTGTGAACTTTTAGTTTAGCGACTCTTTAAGCAAAGTGTATTTTTAGCCTCCCAGCTGTTTCATGTCCAAAAAAAGCAACAAGTGTGCTTTTTTTACCTGCAAACTCATCAGACAAAGCGACCACAGTCTGTGCTTCGCTCTAAACGAAGGGCCCTCGCCGAATAATGTTCGAAAAGGAAGCGGCACCTCACTTTGATCTGACTGCGACTTACGCAGACAGTTTAAATAAGGCAGGTACCTCTCTCTCTCTCTCTCTCTCTCTCTCCCTCTCTCTCTCTCTTCTGTTTCCATTTCTGATCACTTTCCATTTGCGGTAAACTTCAACATACTGGCCCAAAGAGGAAATAAGTGCCTCCACAGAAACTGATGAATTTGTTTGATTTGAGATACAGCCGGAGAGATACAGTAGGTCGGCCTACTGTAGCATCTGCCGCCTTTCTTTAAGAAACGAAAAAAAAAAATCTCCTTAGCGTATAACCGTGATCTTTTTTAAGCGCTATCATGCCCGTGCAGGGTCAATAGCTGATCCAGATCCACTGCCTACATGCTGGATTTATGCTGCATTTATGTCGAATTGCCATGACTATCAACGCGAACCACTTTGGCCGACTGCGCACAAGCGTTCCCCCTCCAAAAACAAGGTGACTGGGTTAAGGAGGGCGGCGGTGGGGGTTTGGACGGGTGCCGGCATCAAAGGAGAGTAAGAGTAGTGGAATGGCCCTTTTATTTTTGGCGTTTGCGAGTAAAACAGGGTGCGCGGAGGGTGCAGACTGGAGGGGGGGGGGGGGGTATTGTCATGCTTTTGGATTAGCTGGGATTAATCAGTCTTGTCTTTCAATGGGGTGAAAGCTCTATAAACGAGCTGCAGCTAAAACGACAAGGATTCTCCCCCATTAATTAAACAGGGTCAGGTTCGAAACACGGCCTGCCATAGCGCTCGTGCGCACGCATGCGCACAACTGGGCGCACGCGGGATTTTCTGTTAGCAATGCAGGGCAAATTTTTTATTTTATTTTTTTTATTTAAAAACTTGAAAAAATTACATTTGAAATTAATTTGAGCAAATGGTTTTTAGCAGTTAATCGGTTTTTGCATATTAGCAACATTTTAGCAGTTAGCATGCCCAATTAATACAGGTGTGGTGTTTTCTTGATACCGTTGTTGTACACACAACATGCACACACACACACACACACACACATATATACACATAAATACAACTTAAACACACACATATATGTATATATATATATATGTATATTATGTTACATAAAAATATGAACAACATATATTGAGATGCATAAAACCAAATACTTGACAGACTAGTTTTTCTTTTTGCTGCGTGCAAAAAAGAAGAAGAAAAAGCCATTTCTAGACGTTCTTTCTTCTGCTTCTTCTCTCCTTTGTCTTTTATTCGTTTATTTATTTATTTTTCTTTCTTTGCCCATTGGTGCAGACTGCCCTGAGAAAATGTCTGACCACAGTACATATCTCACATCACCACCCCAAGCTCCCCGATCTTTATCGCTCTATTTTCCATCTACTGAAACCAGCTTGTGTGTGTGTCAGTGAGTGTGTGTGTGTGTTTGCGTGTGTATGCGCGCCTGTGTGCGTGTGTGTGTGTGTGTGTGTGTGTGTGCATATCAGCAAATTCTGCAGCTTCTACATCTCTACATCAACAGGAAAAGGGTCTGAGAGAGATTTTTGATTGAAATGCTCTAGGGGACTATTTCTAATCTGAAATAAAATTGTGAAAACACTTTAAGGACATTGCTCATTTATGGGGGAACGTCTGAAAGACCGCATGGTTTTGTTTTTTTTTTTTTAATTGCTGCCTACAACAGAAAAAACAGTTAATAGACTTTTTTTTGTAATCAGGAAGCACTTTTCTCATTGCAAGGTTTGGTAACACTGGAACACAGCAATATTACACAATGTTTTAGGCTGTAATACTGGAACACAGCAATATTACACAATGTTTTAGGCTGTAATGCTGGAACACAGCAATATTACACAATGTTTTAGGCTGTAATACTGGAACACAGCAATATTACACAATGTTTTAGGCTGTAATACTGGA
>JBBPDA010000126.1:27566268-27585941 GCA_037974385.1 Arnoldichthys spilopterus | reverse complement strand
TATTACACAATGTTTTAGGCTGTAATACTGGAACACTGCAATATTACACAATGTTTTAGGCTGTAATACTGGAACACAGCAATATTACACAATGTTTTAGGCTGTAATACTGGAACACTGCAATATTACACAATGTTTTAGGCTGTAATGCTGGAACACTGCAATATTACACAATGTTTTAGGCTGTAATGCTGGAACACTGCAATATTGTACAATGTTTTAGGCTGTAATGCTGGAACACTGCAATATTGTACAATGTTTTAGGCTGTAATGCTGAAACACTGCAATATTACACAATGTTTTAGGCTGTAACGGTAGAAAACTGCAAAAATGCACAATGTTTTAGGCTGTAACGGTAGAAAACTGCAAAAATGCACAATGTTTTAGGTTGTAATGCTGGAACACTGCAATATTACACAATGTTTTAGGCTGTAATGCTGGAATTGCAATATTACACAATGTTTTAGGCTGTAATGCTGGAAATGCAATATTGCTAGACATTTAGGCTGCAATATGGTACTGCAATGCTGCAGGGCTTTTAGCAATAATACTGCAATACTGCAGTACAGCAACAGTGCAAAGGCTCCAACTATAATTTTATACAATTTAAATTTTTAAAAGTCTTTTAGCTGTAATAGTGTAATAAAATATAGAGAAACAGGCTTTTTACTAATGAAAAGTTAATGGCCAAAAAAAACCTTCGGGGAATATTCTTCATAAAACCATTTGTAAATGACAGAATTATGTAAAATCTCAATGAATGCATGCAGTGTGATACGCTTTGATGATGTGTAAGGTTGGTTACAGTGGGCATACATGGAGAATAGATATAAAAGAGTGGCCAAGATCCTGCTAGATAACTCTCACACTCTTACAGTCAACCTTTGAAGCTCATCCTATCTCTCGGCAAAGCATTATCTCACCTCACAAGGTTAAATCTTTCATATTAATAAACAAAGATTATACTTTTTATACTATTAATCTGTTTCCTTGCGTAGAATACTTCATCTTAAATTTCAGTGCAGAAACTGTGGAGAGAATTTAATACCAAATCCATCATCTAAAATAAATTTCACTACCTTGTCAATTTGAATATTTCCTGTTGAGGTGTGCAGATATAATCACATTTGCAGAGGTTTTGAAATAATTGTGTACATGAAAGCATGGCAAGAATGCTCAAGGTTCCGTTTGCTGCTTTCATGAACATCCTGTAGTGACAATACAGTGCTCAGCAGGGAATACAACTCAACAACACTATAATAATTTACAGTATAATTACATTTTTGTGTATTAAATTTGAAATGTGCTTATTAATTAATTGTTATCTTGCTAAATAAATGTATTTGACCACATTGCTAAAAAATTAGGAAACCTGCAGAACGGGATAAATCAATCTCTTCTTGTTTGAGCATCTGCTACTATTTTTGCAATTCTATCCTTATTTTTTTACAGAAATAACAAGATGAGTAAATATTGACCTTATTAGATAAGTAATATTACAGTCAATAGTATTAGCTCACAACATACAGTAGCATAATATGTCATAGCACATGTTTCAAGTCTTTAAATATCGCAGTAGAGTTGTTACACAATTCGGTATCATGAAAATATCGTATTGTGGGATCTGTGGTGATTTTTATGCCTACTATTTAAGGTGCAAAAAAATAGCTTCAGGTTTAAAGTTATGATCTAAAAATGCATCAATTAATAATTTCTTTACATTTTGTTTTACTGTATTTGTTTTATATTATTGTTATTTATTCATTTATTTACTTATTTCTGTCTTTGCCACAAACTCTAGCGCAAATCTTCAATTTGAGACTGGATGGGTGAGGGCTGGCTGTCTCTCTCTCTCTCTCTCTCTCTTTTTCTCTCTCTCTTTTTAATTCAGGAGCTAAAAGCCTCGAAATAAGAAGAGGGCCAGGGAAATAAAAGAGATTTAGAAGGTCAATAGAAAATAGAGCCTGATAGTAAGACAGATTCTGAGTGAGAGAGAGAGAGAGAGAGAGAGAGAGAGAGAGAGAGAGAGAGAGGAAAGGAGGGATGGAAGTTTCTCGAGTTCCACTAGTTCATTTACGGGGACAAAGAGCAGGCCGGGAGGAGGCAGTGGGGGAGAAGCATCTCTACACACATCCTGATAATGATAGTGTGTGTGTGTGTGTGGTGTGTGTGTGTGTGTGTGCATGGGGGAGATGGGGTCAGTCGTAATGCCTGGCTGGAGCGGCTAGTGATACTCATCTCACCTGTGGGATCCAGCCACACTGGTGCACACCTGAGTGGTACCTGTGACTGACAAGACTTGGGGGAAGGGGGCCTGGGGATGGAGGTAGGTGTGTGTTACACACACACACACACACACACACACACACACACACACACACACATACGCGCACACACACCAAACCATAGCACATTTCATAAGATTATACTCATTCTGTAAATATATTGCACCTAATCTAATAGCACTGAAGTTTGCATGTATCACAAACCTGACACACAGATCTGGGTCCAAACCGCTAATAAGCAAGCCAATGGAAACAAAGGCAAGGAAAAAAACCCTAAGCTGGAGGAAGACACCTTGGGAGGAACCAAGGCATGAAGCTGGTGGAAGAATCCTTGGGAGTAACTGAGGCATGACCCTGGAGGAAGAAATCTTGGAAGGAATTAAGGCATGAAGCTGGAGGAAGACACCTCAGGAGAAACCAGGGCATGAAGCTGGAGGAAGAAACCTTGGGAGGAACCAAGGAATGAAGCTGGAAGAAGACACCTTGGGAGGAACCAAGGAATGAAGCTGGTGGAAAAAACCTTGGGAGAAACTAAGGCATGACGCTAGAGGAAGACACCTTGGAAGGAACCAAGGCATAAAGCTGGAGGAAGACACCTTGGAAGGAACCAAGGCATAAAGCTTGAGGAATACACCTTGGAAGGAACCAAGGCATAAAGCTGGAGGAAGACACCTTGGAAGGAACCAAGGCATAAAGCTGGAGGAAGACACCTTGGGAAGAGCTAAGGCATGACGTTAGAGAAAGACACCTGGGGAGGAACCAAGGCATGAAGCTGGAGGAAGAATCCTTGGGAGGAACCAAGGCATGAAGCTGGAGGAAGAATCCTTGGGAGGAACCAAGGCATGAAGCTGGAAGAAGAAACCTTGTGAGGGACCAAGGCATGTAAACACCACATGTGCAAATAAATATTGTGTCAAAATCAGTTCCATATGCAAAGTTCTTTACAATTAGCATATCATTACCATAATCCACTGCCAAGAATTACAAGACAAGCAGCAAAAGCATAATGTGAAATCAGCCAATGTTCCAGTATTTCTGAGCAGTTTTAACTGTTCAAACACATTTTAACAGTGCTATCGGCCATTAATCTTTACGAAAGTAATACATTAATTAATTAATAAATTAATCCTTAATTAAAGATAAATCCATTACTCCACCAAAAGTACTTTATATTACCAACACTGCTGATCATTACTGCCAATGGAATGTCCACTGTGTCCAAGTAGTGATGGTGAAGGTAGAATGTAGCAGTTAGGAGGAAATGCCTCATCCAGGTTTCTCAACCTTCTCAACCCAGGTCTTGAACATACAACACTGTAAGCCAGCACCTGTATGCTTTGAGGGTTCATCAAAGGGTTACATGAAAATAAAGTGAATTATTTGTAATTGTGAACACACTTAAGCACCACCTCTGCATTTAACCCATCACACGTGCACACGTGGAGCAGCGGGCAGCTATCAACAGCGCCCGAGAAGCAGTGTAGCGGGACGGCATACTTTGCTCAAGGGAACCTCAATGGTGACTAGGCCAGGAAGGTCCTAATCACTTTTCTGTTGTCTGAATCACAGCCTTTCTCCTAATGATGGTATCTGGTAAGTTTGCTTTAACATCATAACACCTTCATACATTTATATCACAGTGCAGTCATCTGGACATCTTGGGGGATTTACACATGCTTTACCAAGTAAATTTGGTTCATTCACACCAACATTTCTCTAAACAAGTCTACAAACACTTTCAGGAATGAGGGAAAGGAGGTAAACTCTCTTTTTAACCCACAAATTGATTCAGTGATTCATGAACGAGGCCCATTGTTCTATACAGAATGGTAGTGCTGTATGTTTGCCTCTTAAACACTGATAGTGCTACACAGACTAAGGCTTACGGTTCAGAAATGGGAAAACATGTTGTCATGCAGTAGTTTTAATGATATACGCTCAAGGCTTGAAAAAGAAAAACCAACAGACGAGGAAAACGTTCATAAAAAATCACAAATCACACACAAGGAGGCTAGTCTCAACTATAGTAGAACGTCTAACACCTTCAGCGAATAGCAAAGCCTAGAGAAAATAAAGAGAGTTCATGCCTTTCCTAAAGAGAAAGACAAGTGTGTGTGTTTGGCAGAGGAAATAGTAGAAAAAAGTGGAGCAGGTCAGACAGGGACTTCACAATGCCCTTCTAAACCACAGTGTGACTGAAGCACCACAACTGACATTTACACAAACATCTGCTGATCTACAACTGTGAAGTCTTAAGCATACCTGTGTGTGTGAGAGTATGTATCACCTGTATATGTACCAGAGTAATTTTGATTTCTACTCAAGCGTATTTGTAAGTAAAATCCTCTTATACTCAATTACAGTTTAGGAATTAACATTTAATTACACTTTCATGTCCATTTTCATTATTTTGCAGTGGTGACAAAAACTGAAAAAACGTTCTCTGCTCATAGATGCTGATTCTTCTAAGAAGCTGCACTGCTGTTTTTTAAGTTACCAGGTATTAAAAGGGGGAATTCCACCAGTGGCTCAAGATTTCTGATCAATTAAATGATTAAGTCACTCAGAATTGCTTTGATGTGATATGTTTCACTGTAGAAAAGTCCGTTGTTTTTTGAGGGCACTGCAATCAGCAAATTAGGGCCCGTTTCTGGCCCTAAAATCAAGACAAGAGCTCCTCCGCAATAATCGCCATTTAACATTGTAATAAACTATGCACTTGAGACTTAAAATGTTTTAAATTCATACCTAAAAATTAATTTTTATAATTTTTATCATGTGATTATTGCCTTTATAGATGTAGTATCTCTTTTATAGTTATCCTTTACGAAATTACTACACGTTTTGGCTTCTTTGATGAAGTTTCTGGAGTTATTTGTTTGTTTTAACCTTTAATTATTTACTGTATTTTCATATTTAATTAACTATGCTCAGTTTGAAAATGTGGCCTGAAATTTGGCTCATGGCGTGAGTAGGATGCTTATATAAATAGTGTTTCTTTATTGATTATGTACATTACTTTGGTCAACTTCTGCTTACACGTGTTTCATAAATGAGGCTAAACTTGATTTGCAGTAGTTTTGAGATAAGCCTTTGGCCTAAAATCTTGGTAATGCCTTACTGAAAAGATTTTTGTAGATTTTCTACTGTTTTACTATCGTCAACAACACATAAATCTCAGAAGACACAGATATTCTGGGTAGTAAATAAAATAGCTGCACTTTTGTAGACAGTGGATCCCTGGTTCCCATCACCACCACTTTAAATTATGTCAATAAATGCATCAGTACAAATCAGTGGAATTCCCCTTTTTAGCCATATATTTATTTATTTATTTATTTATTTATTTATTTGTTTGTTTGTTTATTTGTTTATTTATTTATTTATTTAGTCATTTATTTAGTTGTTTGTTTGTTTTGTACGCCTTTGCACTGCTGATGTCGTAGTCTTACTGACATTAAATGAGAGAACTACAATTATACTGCAGTAAGGGTCTAAACTGCTCCACACACCTCTGGTATTTGACTCTGGTGAGGGCAGCACACAAATCTGCATTAAAATTACAATCTCAATCCTTCAATTTCTCCCACTTTCGCTTTTCTGGCGTCTTTTGAGAAATAATATCATCTGTAAATGTTCAAGTAATTATTTGCATTGATATCTTTCGGTGCATTCTGATGCACACACACACACACACACACACAGGTTGGTATTGCTATCATTGGTAGTACATTCCTCTGATTTCTGTAACACTGTATTTCAGTAATACTACACCAAAACTAAAACTTAACCCTAACATTAACCATAATAAACAAAGGACAATCTTCATGCTCTTTTAGTTTTTCATTAACAAAGATACATTTGTGGAGAAAACTGCACGGTTCCTTATGAGGACAAGGAAAATGTCCCCACTTTGACAGGTTTCCCCTGTATTGCTATCATTATGAGGACACTCAGTCCTCACTAAGAGTTAAATACACGCAAACACACACACACACACGTACATGTGTGCCAACTTATTGAGACTATACAGTAAAAACTAGGTCAACACTGACTTCCTGCACACATAACACACGCACAAAGCTACACCTGACATTGTACTTCAGACAGAGCTAATTTCCGACGGCACTACATCCACTGACTGTTTGTTTATGTGTGTGTTATGTGTGCACGTGCATGACATATTTGGCACATAATGACACTACCTCTATTGATGACCTAATCCACCTTGTACACTTTCAGCTTTTCTCGATTTGTACATTATGACAACCATCAAGTGTGTGTGTGTGTATGAGTGCATGACATATAACACGCACAATGACTACTGGTGCCACCTAAACACACTAACTTATGCCATATATACACCGATCAGCCATAACATTAACACTACCTGCCTAATACTGAGTGTGTCCCTCCCTCTGCTGAAACAGCTCTGACTGTGGTGCACTGTGTGTTCTGACCCAGAGTCAGCATCACTTTCTACACCACAGTCGCTCTTCTGTAGGACCAGACCAGACGGGCTAGCCTTCACTCCCCACGTGCATCAGTGAGCCTCGGGTGCCCATGAGCCAAGTTAGATCACTTTTGGTAGGTACTAATAACTGCACACCTGTAACACTCCACAAGACCTGCTGTTTTGGAGACGCTCTGACTCGCCATCACAATAAGGCCCTTGTCAAAGTGACTCAGATCCTTATGCTGCTTCCAGCACATCAACTTCAAGAACTGACTGTTCACTTGCTGCCAAACACAGTACATCCCACCCCCCTGACACATACTACTGTAATGAAATGACTAGATTGTCAGTGTTATTCACTTTAACGTTATTCAGTGGTGTTAATGTTATGGCTGATCTGTGTTTAGGGCATAAAACTTCACTATAATGAAAAAAGTGAATAGTTAAATTTGGTCCAAAATTACATTTAAAGTTAATTTGACCAAAAGTGTCCTGTGTTATCGACACATATTCGTTTTGCCTGTTAAAGGCCTTGGGTTTGTGCTGAATCATCATGTTTTAAACTCAGTAAAGTGCTTTTCTGCTGCTGACATACAGATTTCTGCTTTTTCCAGTTTGAAGTCTGTTTAAATTTTCTATCAGCTCATCTGTACTTGAAGTACTCGCTCCTCTTTTTATCTCCACACACATTCACGTGGGCCAGTCAAGCACTAAACACACACTTGATACACAAATACAGCAGTTCAGTACCTTCTACCTGACAGTGAGCTGATAGAGATGCAGAGCTGAGGAAGTGTTTACTAAACCAAAATGACTTTTGATAGTGAGATTAAAAAACAATGTTGAAATATTCATAGAAAGGAAACAAGCAGAAAAGAACATCCAGAATGTCATAGTAGATGTGCAGTACAGTGCGAACATATATATATATATATATATATATGTTTCGTTGGTGTACAAGAGAAAAAGTAGGCGTCTCCAATTCTTAGAACAAAGGATTGAGCAATTTTATTGGTCTGTTCATCATAAAAGCTTCACAAAATGACAATTAATGTAAAAATTGACATATAAATATATATATATGTGGCAGATATTTTGTTAAAATGTTCTATAGATATGGCAAAAATATTAATATCGAGACAGCTATTTAAAAAAAGGTATTTTTTGTACTTTTGATTAGAAAACCCTGAATCCTGATCCCTCAGTCCACTCCAGCCATTCCCTATAGTCTCCTGAAAACACCACTTGCTCAATTCTAAAATATTTCTTCACAGTCATCTGAGTAAACGTGGAAACATGATTTTATTAAAAAAGATTGTTGTAGAAAATGATTGAAAAATTATTCGAAATTATTGAGAAATATTTCATTGTCTAATGACTTTTGATACTGAGATGAAAAGACAATGTTGACAAATTGTTTGAAAGAAAACAAGCAGAAAAGAACATCCAGAATGTCATAGTAGATGTACAGTACAGTGCAAAGGTTTTTGGCATATTGTAAATACCTAGCTGCATTACTTTATGATGTCCATGCTAATGCAATCACAATAAGGCACTCCATGCTAGCAATAATAATAATAATAATAATAAATAATATACAGTATTAATTTTGTGGTGGACGATATGGCAGAAATACTATATCAAGATACTTTTTCACGCTACACAATATGTCACATTTCTGACATCTGATGTGTTGCAATGGGTAAAAATGAAGCAGGGGATTAGCATATCACTAGACTAAATCTAACCAGGGCTAATACTGCTCTGTGTGTAATGGAACACAGCCGGTCAGGGTTCTAGAAGTAGCGATATCCACAATACGCTCAAAAACGTATATCTTCATTTATAGGGATAAACACCGTCATATTGTCCAGCTCTGCATCACTTGGGCAGGTTACTGTAGGTACATTACACCTGTAAGTCATTTTATCTGATATACTGTGTTAATCCATCAAGGGAAATATGACCGCACCTGATTTAACGCAATGACACATTGATCAACAGAACCAGGTGTTGGATGGTAGTGTAAATACTGGGCTTTCTTGAGGAGAGGTCTGGGAATGGTTAAGCTAGCACGCGAACCCTTAAAATCGTTAATTTTGCTTATTTGCATGTATTTATCAGTGAGATTTTCTCATTTTTGGTACGAAAAAAAAAAAATCAATGTTTGCCACCCAGGGTTGCATATTTTTCCCAGGTGGCTTAAGACTTTCCTACAGTACCGCATGTTTATAAATGAGCCGTTCACATGGACTCGCAAGTGCGATGTATTAATAGTAAGGGACCTTGAGAACTTTTAGAACTTCTCAGAAAAAAAAAGGAGAAAAAAAAAAAAAAGAAACACATAACCGCACAGAATTTTCTCTCTTTCACACACACACACACGCACATGCCCTGCAGCCTCATCCTGTACACCTCAGCCAGTCAGAGTGAGAGAAATTCGAAGAATTTTCAATATTCACCCTTCTGCTGATTGTGACCTGCCAGGCTTCCCTATATGAATAATCAAGCCCTCTCGATGCTCACACGCGCTAAAAATCAAAGGCTCTCTCTAAGAATCGAACGCTCCTCAATACGAAGAAAGGCGGCGCAGGGGAGAGAGAGAGAGAGAGAGAGAGAGAGAGAGACGGCCTCAAAGTTTCCAGCAGGGGCTGTCGGAGTCATTAACCAACTGATTCATTTCACTCTTGCAATCAGAGCGAGGGTCGAATTAGGGCCTCTAACCACCGTTTCCACGTTCGAGCACATTTACCGACACTCTGCGCTCACACACACAAAAAGGTGAACTTTACGAAGACGGTGCACAGCAGAAAGTAGACAAAAGTGAGAATGCAGCATCAGGAAGTCCTTCAGTGAGTCATAGCAGGAAATGACAATAAAATCTCCTCGAAGAAACATTCAGCTGTAGCTTTGGGAGAAAAAACATGTATATATTTTTTCGGCTGGTTAACAAAGAATGACAATTTTGTATTATTATTAAAGGCGTTTTTATTTAATTCACTCTCAAACCGTGCAACTCTGAGACAGCGAGATGCTTAAAATTAGTTTTAATAATGGTTAACGCCTTAAAAATGGTAATAAGCAGTTATAACCTCTGCATTAAACGACAGCACTAACCTGTTCTATGCAAATTATGCGATTGTGTGATGGGGTTGATTATAATAATAAGTGAAGGTATTTTTTTTTAACTGTGCAGGTAAATCTGGGCTCACTATTTGGCAAGCAACAAGTCTCTGTTGCCAGTTTTATCTATATGTTAAAAGTTCTGTCAAACCTTTAGTGCTCAGCTCAGTTGTTCGGTCGAGCGCATTTTAAGTCCCCATTTCTAACTTAAACCTGCACTGAACTTAACTCAACCTGAATATTCCATCTCTACCACTTGGTGTAGGTCAGTTATGGTCAAACAATCCGCTGGATTAGTTAGACAAAGGCTGCTGGATACAGATTTGAAGAATTTTTGGGGAATTTTGTTTGATCTTTACTAATTTGTTCACGTATTCAGAGTTTAATGATAAAAAGAAATCTCGACTGTTTGATAGAGGCCCGTTTAAAAAGCGCTGTGGTTGCTTAAATTAAAAAAAACGATTATATTTTATATTTTATTATATAAAATATTGTTATTATCCCAAAAAATATACAAAATCCAAGATTTTTTTTAATTGCTTTTTTTTTCTTGGGGTGGCCATTAAATGGTTAAAGTGATTATGAGCTTATAATATTAGTAAACAAATTCAAATTCATCAGCAAACCATTTATAGTGTTAACCTCATGTTGTTAAATGTAACTGAAGCCTTTGCTTTTGGTCGGGCCACTGTAAAGTTTTTACACTGTGTAAAATGCCGCTAATATTTAATTTATTTTTAAAAAATTTCCAGATGAAGATTTTTTTCAGCAACATTATAATTATGCAACAAATTTTACATTTCTAATCTGCAGCATAATGTTTAATATTTCAGAAAAAGGGCAATAGATCTAAGGAGAGTATTATGACTCAATTTTGATTGATAGATTTATTTATTAATTATCATAATGTGATTTTTTAAAATCATTTTTTCTTTTTTCTTTTATTTTTGTTGCAAATGTGCATTTTTGTTATTAAAGAAAAACAAGACAAAAACTTTCAACAGGTGTTGAGGTGAGAAGTACTATGTGACTGTTGATATGTGTGCTCTGATAATAGTACACACACACATACACACACACACACATATACACAAACAGTCGGTTGCACCACTGTTCCTACCACAGGAGGATAGGGGCTGTACAGTAAAGCCCACAAGCACAGCACTACAGCTAGGCATGGCCCTCGCTCTCTTACACACACACACACACGCGCGCGCACACACAAACACACACACAGAGGCCTGTCTGGCCCGGAGTTGAAGCTGTGGTCATCCCTAAGCTTCCTGCTAGGCCACTGTTACGCTCTTTCCGCAGCAACTCTCACCTGCTGTGCACCTGCTAGACATAACGTGCAGTAACTGGCACTGCCATTACACACACACACACACACACACACACACACATGCGCACACACACAAAAACTCATAGGGTCTTTACATAACCGTTACTCAAACCCCTATACAGGCACGCTGACAGAACAGTGGCTATGACGGGTTCTTTACATAACCGTTACACACACACACACACACACACACACTATTCCACTCACACAGGGGAAATTTGCAGTGAGGCTGAGGCAGAATGGGAAAGTAAACGGCTGTAACCCTGCAGTCCCTTTGAACAACCCACTTTGGAAAAAAGGCAGGATTCTACACATACAGACTAACACACATTTCTCACACACACGTGTCTGTACAATAATAACAACACGTTCATAATTTATTACATATGTGTGATGATAATAAATGTGTATACATACTTTGATCAGCCAAAACATTAAGTCCAACTGGCTGATTAAATGAACATTATTGATTTCATCATTACGGGGAACAGCCAGTTCTTGAAGTTGATGTTCTAGAAGCAGGAAAAGCGGGTGAGCGTAAGAGTCAGAGCATCCCCAAACGGCAGTTGGAGTGTTCCTGGTGTGCAATAGACAGTTCCTACCCAAAATGATCCAAGTGAGGACAACATGTGAATCGACAACAAGGTCATGGGCACCCGAGGCTCACTGATGCACTTGCCCATCTGTTCCGAACCCACAGAAGAGCTACTGTGGTGCAAAAAGTGATGCTGACTCTGATGGAAAGGGGTCCGAACACACGGTGCAGCACAGTCAGGGCTGTTTCAGCAGCAGGAGGGACACACTCAGTATAAAGCACAATGTTCGGAACCTAATCTGCCTAACAGGAGGTTTCTGAGTCTAGGCCTGATCTAGAACCTTCATTTCAGCACCGGAAAAAGCAATGAAATTTTGGTACCACAGGTTTGCCATGTCAGAATACTGATGCTAGCACACACACACACACGCACGCACACACACACACACACACGCACACGCACTCTTCTCACGACTGGACTTCGGGCTTGAGCGGGAGCCGCTGGAGAATTAAACTCATAATTAGCTCGCAATTACGCCCCAGATAGCGATCGCTCTCATACCGGTTTGAAAAGTTAAAATGAGTGCGAGCGAGCGAGCGAGAGAGAGAACCAGGCGTGGGTGTGCATCTCAGAGGAACCTCGGGACGGAGAGATGAAACAAAAGAGGAGAAATACATGAGAGAGGATGATTCTGCCTTAATTAATTAAACCCACCGCCTACTGTAATTACTGAAGATCAGAGGATCTTTCACTTTTTCTCACTCCTTCGCTTGCTTCCTCACCAACACCCCCCCCCCCCCACACACACACACACACACAAAACTGTGTGATAGACAGCTGTATCGCAACCCCCCCTCTGCTGCACTTCTCCAGGCTCTTACACATACACGCAGACTCACACTGCCGTGCAAACCCACCTGAACGAAACTCGTCTGGCCTTGCAAAACAGTGCCCACTGTGCAACACACACGTCGTGATCAGATGGGCTGATAGAATCAGTCAGGTGTTCATCAACGTTTGATATCTTGCTATTTTTGGCCACTAGGGGCAGACTTCCAGTGACATACAGCTTAACCTCTAACCTTAATCAATTGTTTACTAATTAATATTATTAGAACCAATTCAATATTTTGCATCTAGTATTAATGATTAACTTATTTAATAACTACTATAAATTACTACTAAATATTTAAATTATTTTCCGGTCATAATTATTATTATTATTATTTAATACCTAATGTGAATTATTTATTTTTTAAATCTATCTATGAATTATTCAGTTTTGACAACACATTATTTAACACATATTCAGTATCTTCATGGCATAATTCAGTAGCTACTATGTATTATTCTGTATATAATATGCATTGTTCAGTATCCCCTATGTATTATTCTGTACCTACTGTGTATTATTCAGTATATAATATGCATTATTTAGTATCCACTATGTATTATTCTGTACCTACTGTATATTATTCAGTATCCACTATGTATTATTCTGTACCTACTGTGTATTGCTTAGTATCTAATATGCATTATTTAGTATCCACTATGTATTATTCTGTACCTACTGTATATTATTCAGTATCCACTATGTATTATTCTGTACCTACTGTGTATTGCTTAGTATCTAATATGCATTATTTAGTATCCACTATGTATTATTCTGTACCTACTCTATATTTTCAGTATCCATTATGTATTATTATGAACCTACTGTGTATTGCTTAGTATCTAATATGCATTATACAGTATCCACTATGTATTATTATGTACCTACTGTGTATTATTCAGTATCTATTATACATTATTTAGTATCTGCTATGCATTATTCAGTATCCCCTATGTATTATTCTGTATTTACTATGTATCATCGGGTATCTACTGTGTAGTTTTCAATATCAGTATACATTAATCAGTATCTACTTTGCATTAGTCTGTATATCATTTGGATTATTTAAATATCTATTGTGTATTATTCAGTATGCACTTTGCATTTTTTAGCATCTACTATGTATTACTCAGTATCTGCTACAGTATACCTGTACAGTAATCGCTATGTATCATTCAGTATATGATGCCTGGTACCGTATCTACTATAAATTATTCCGTATCTACGATCTACGATGCATTATACAGAACTGACTATGTATCATTCATTAACTACTATACATTTTTTAGAACAACTTTGACACTAATGTGAAAAAATAGGCAGTAAAGAGAACGAGAGATCTAAATTTGGGCCACACATGGGCCTCTTGAGTTTAATATTGTATTTTATGATAAAGAGTAGAGTCAGTGAACTGATCAGTTCCCAGATCACAAGGCACAGGTACTAAACCTCCTCTTGAAGCCTGTAGTCTTTACCGTTGGTGTGTACAGTGTATGTGTAGCAGCGTATGTGCTCTTGTATACAGTATATATGTTTATGAAGCAACCAGAGTGTGAAATGGGAAATTGAATTTATGTTTTAGAAGACACACACACACACACACACACACACACACACACACACACACACATAGCCCAAACATACAACATGCGTGTATACAGTGAGCAGTGTGTGTTTTGGATTAAATTCTCCATAAGGCCGTCCACATCTGGGCCTGATATCCGCTCCTGAGTGACCTGCTTGTGTTTCACACACACACACACACACACACACACACAGTCTGTCATTCTCTCTGTCTGTCTCACACACACACATCTCTTGGGATTTGGGGGTTTCTTTGGTCCACAGTGAGTCGGAAGCCCCATGTTTATTCTTCGCTCTAAGTTAAAAGGAAAGGAAGACGAGGATGATGTGCTCATACACACACACACACACACACACACACACACACACACAGCCTGGTCAGACCGGTGCATGAAGGCTCGACAACCGCTACTCCAACAACGTGTGCACAAATGTGAATTTTATACACGTTACACACTTTTCACCTCTTTGTATCCCGAATCAAATTAGAACCACTGAACATGTTTCCAGTGTCTAGTTATTACTGAGAAGGCAGGTCAACACGCATCTAGTGGCCATTATCACTCTAAAAGCACATTACTGAATCAATGTCACCCTCAAGACGATATCAGAGTGGATTTCAGCACAGCTCAGACCATATTAATTCCCATCCATATTTCTGTGCGCATTTCCCATTAATAACCATACTAATCTAAATGGACCCATCTCGGCGGGGACACGTCGGCCCCTCTGTGATTTATCACCTCAAACAGCTCGAAACAAATGGATTTAAATATCTAAGAACAAAGCCATTACTTATTCCCTCGCATACACACACCTAGCACACACCTAAATATACCATTTGGATTAAAAAAAAGTGCAATAAAGCTGGACGAGTTATGATTATGATCGAGCTCATAATGCCTGCGTCAGAAAGATGAATGCGAGTGAGGGAGCGCGGGCCCGGGTTTTAATAAATCCTACGTCAGCGCTCACACTCGCTCGTCACCGACTCCATGACAACCGCATTTATTTCAGGACAGTTTGATAAATTCATTTGTTGTTGTTGTCGCACCCCCCCACCCCCCCCCTTTTTATCAGTGCGGAATATATTCACAGCTGAATTGATCTCGACTCTGAAATGAAATGTACATGGGGTTGAGACGACTCTCTCTCTCTCTCGCTCGCTCGCTCGCTCTGTGCCAAGCGTAGGCCTGGCGCGCCACCTCGGTATCGCCGATGGGACAGAGCTCCCACTCTGCACTTCGTTGGACCCTGGTGTTTTTCAGCTATCCACCAGTGCTTTGTCTGCTTGGCCCCGTTGCCTCACAGCAAGAAGGTCCTGGGTTCGATCCCTGGGTCGACCACGAGAGCCCTTCTGTGCTGAGTTTGCAAGCTCTCCTCCTGTTGGCGTGTGTTTCCGCCGGGTTCTCTGGTTTCTTTCCACTGTCCAAGGGCTGCACTAGGTTGACTGGATGCTCTATGCCCATAGGTGTGAGTCTGTGTGTGAATAGTTGTCTGTCTATGTGTTGTCTCATGATGGGTTGGCCTCCCATCTTGCCTTGGGCCTATAGTCAGCTGGGTTTGGCTCCAGCTTCCCCATGACCCCATGAATGAAAGAAGCGTTTTAGTAAATGGATGGCAAGAAGGTTTGAGTATCTACACTACTGAAATTTTTTTACCTGACTAAAGAATTTGAGAAAAAAGTTAAACCCTTTATTCAGGTCAGTCTTATTTCTCACAGTCACAAAGCAGCTTTACAGAATCCGGGTACATGCCCCTAATGAGGGAGCCAATGGCAACTGAGGGAAGGAAAAACTCTCTAAGCTGGAGGAAGAAACCAAGGGAGGAACCAAGACTCAGAAGGGGAACCTATCCTCCTCTGGTCGACACCAGACAGCAATAAAAGAATGTTTCAGTTTATGAAGGTGGCACTGGTTAAGGTCAATGGCTTTCATGGCTAAGGTGTGGGCACCAAATGGGTGTGTGGTGGTCCGAGGTGGGTAAGCTATTCTAAAGTCGAGCAGGAAGGAGGCCCCACTGATCGAATAATCTGTTCGAGGATTTAAACCGGTGGTTTAAACCGGTTGGAACCCCGGTGATAGTAGGTCAGGCTGGAAGGGAATGGGGCAGTTGTAGCTTAGCGGACACTAAAGCGTTGTCTTGCTTTAAATTAGACATGCTTGATGAGCAGGTGTCTGGAAACTTTTGAATGTTTATCATGTATGCAGCTCTGAGAATGAGGAAGTTTAGTTTGGGCATACAGGGTTTTTGAAAATGATACCCCATCACTGCACTACTGCAAAAGTCTTAGCCCCTTAGTTAAGAGTTAAAGCTGTTTATCAGAGATTCTTTCTGCAGCAAAAACAGAAATGAACATTAGGACCAATGCAAACGAACAGTGCAGCAGTGAGAACAGTGTGGACGAGCTGCTGTGGGTGAACAGTAGTTGATAGTGTATTAGCTGTTAGAAGACACAGGTTCGGCTCCAGGTTTCTCCTCCGTGTCTCCAGTTACTGCATGGACGAGTGTGAAGCTCCATCAGCACCTGGTTTCATCTAATGAAGGACTGATTGAGCCCAAAGCAGCGATTTGATGGGAACTACAGTAACACTGGGCTTTAAGGGGGTTGAATTGTAGTCAATTCAACACATTGACAAATACAGTATGTTTACAGTATTCATTTTATTTGCATTTATTCTAATATTAGCAGGTTAAAAACACTTAGTGCTCAGTTAAACAGCTCTGAAATATAATTTTAAGACTTTTGCACAGCACTGTACATTATTGCATATATTATAATGCCATGTATAGGTTCATAGAAATCAGTAAAAATGTAAAAGTGTGTTTACATTTTCCCATGGTGGTTTAAGGTGAGTTTTGGGACGTTTTTTAGACCGTAAAGTAAGCGGAAAGTCACTCTGATGATGATAACCGAAAACGCTACAGCTTGGGAGATATCTGATAACAAACCAAAGGTCAAGAAGACTCTGTCTCTCTCTCTCTCTCACACACACACACACACACACACACACACACACACACACACACACAACCAGACGGACTAAGGAGATGTGGATTGGTCAGCGGGTTCATCACTGTTGGGTATCAAGTGGAGCATCAAAGATAAACCAGTCAATTCACACATGCACACAGATGCACTATGGTCACACAAACGCAGTATGAGACACAGAGATAAAGAGACACTCTGCGAATCATTCGCCTCTCTCACATCAGGACTGACGCTAAAGACTCAGGAATTTGCGTATTAGAGTCTCCAGTGAGGTGATTAGTGAAATCCCCTCATATTCTTTTGAACTCATAAAATGATGATTTGGCCAAAAATACAGTTCATGCATCTGTCCAATCAGCCAATCAGCCAATCAGCTAATCAGCCAATCAGCCATTTAGAAAGTAAGTCAGGGAAAACATGTTTGATGACTAAAGTTTGCTTCCTTTCTTGGAACTACAAGGGTAACGTAGCGAATATGCTGGGATTGCTACTTTAAAAATGTGTTCAGCTCATTTTCTTAACCTATTTTAAATCTATGACCTTTGACCTACTTGTCATAACATTAAAAGAAAGTAAGAAAAAGAAAATTTCAACGGGACGACTATAATGCAACACAGAGTAAACAGGAAAACTGTTACACTACTGTAGAGGGCATTGGAACTCGACTGGTCAGTGGAGGCCCAGTGGTAAGGACCATTTCCTTGTGAGGAGAAGGTTGCAGGTTCCCAACCCGGGTACCACTGAGGTTCCCTTGAGCAAGCTGCAGTGCACTGTGGATGGGTTAAACCCAGGGTCACATTTCATTGTGGTGCACTTTGTGTGTGAGGAGTGTGTTCACAATGGCTTGTCACTTTCACTAGAGTTGGGTTCAGGTCGCCATGACCTCTACATAAGCCTTTTATGACAACTGACATTAAACTACACAGACATTCAGAGCAGCTTATTCCAACCAGCTTCCATTGTCATTACACTTACTGGGGAGAAACTGATGATCATTGGCTTAATAACTGGTGACATTTGGAATAAACCTTTATAAATATTAATAAATGTCAACTGAAGTTTTCATACAAGACTTATGCACATCACGTAGGCTTACGAATGATGCCCTATAGTAAAGTGTAGTAAAGCTGCACTGTGTAGACTTTATGTATGCTGTGTGTACATATGTTTAAAAAATGGCAACAATTTACATTTAACGCACTTTCATAGTGCATTTATAAGGCATTCATAAGGCGTTCATAAGGCGTTCATAAGGAGTTCATAAGCCACATTTATTTATACATTAGAGACCTTTAAAACCTTTAAATAACAGCTTTAATATATTAAGAACATGCATTTCAATGCATTATAGAATATGATAAAGCATGACAGTTATGCACATTCATAATGCATTCACATACTGGGCATAACTTTACATCAAAGCTACCTTAAAGGCATTATGAATTATGAAAATATTAGAGAAAATATGAGGGAATGGTTGTTTGTCATTGTAAACACACCATAGAACAGCACATAGTGCACCACAATGAAATGTGACCTCTGCGTTTAACCCATCTGTTTAGGAGCAGTGGGCAGCTGTCGCTCGGGGACAGTACCTTGCTCACAGGTACCTCAGTGTTACTGGTACTGATCTGGGATTTGACCCAGTGACCATCAGCTCACAAGGGCAACTCTCTAACCACTACACCACCACTGCCACAAAAGAAACATTGTGTCTGTAATAACTGTGTAATTACACATTAGCAAAAATGCAATAGCAGTGTTATTACTGTTGTAGTCAGATTACAGTAGTAGAGGTTATGTAATCACAGGAACGTATGAGCTGCTGTTTTTTTCTCATGCAATTACTGTAATCCATGTGTAACAGTGACCATCACCAGTAGTTACCCTCGTTTGGGTAAAACGTTACTGTACGGTGGCATTTCTAAGGATACATGACATGTACACAAGTCTTTTATGACAATTGCCATTGACCTACATTAACATTTATGATGGTTTACTCTGAAAAGCGTGGAGGCCTAGTGGTTAGGACCTTGCCCTTGTGAGCTGAAGGTACCGTCCCGCTACACTGCTCCCCCGCCACTGTTGGTAGCTGCCCGCTGCACTATAGGTGCACGTGTGATGGGTTAAATGCTGAGGTCACATTTCGTTTTTGTGCTTGGGTGTGTTCACAATGACAAAGAGTCACTTGCACTTCACTTCGTCATTAAAGCAATTCTCATCAGTTTCACCCCAGAAAGTGTAACGACAATGGACAGTTGTTGGAATAAACCTTTATAAATGTCTATGTAGCTTAATGTTAATTGCCATAAAAGGCATTGTACATGTCACGTAACCTTGTCAATGGTACCCCACAGTAAACTTTTACTCAATGAGTCGTCGGAAGCGTTATTACAGTGTAATTAAACCGTTATTACAGTGTAATTAAACCGTTATTACAGTGTAATTAAACCGTTATTACAG
>JBBPDA010000126.1:27422811-27433397 GCA_037974385.1 Arnoldichthys spilopterus | reverse complement strand
GTGTTGCCCTGCGATGGGTTGAGCCTCCTGTCCTGGGTGAACCCCGCCTTAGGCCTGTAGTCAGCTGGGATTGGCTCTAGCTTCCCCGCGACCCGGAAACGGAAAAAGTGGTTTAGAAAATGGATGGATGGGATGGATGGATGTTTAACTGGTCACACTGTTAAGATACATTGATTATATCTCCATTTTGCATTTGCTTGTGTAATTTGGAAATATCCATTGCTATTTACAATGTATCAAAATTCCATGGCCTACAAACTAAATTAATGACTTCATACATATTTTTACAGTAATGTACATTGAAACTAAATTATTATAAATCATCCAAGAAAATGAAAGATTATGTTTTCTATCATATATATATATATATATATATATATATATACTATATATATGAAACTTGCACTCTTGGCTGCAGATTAGGGTTGTTTTGCATATTTTGCATGAAAATGTCACACTGATACAACAAACTCATTCATATCAAATTACAGTCACATGCAAAGGTTGCACACCTCTATTCAAATGATTGTTATTTTTTCATACATCCTCTACAAAGAACTGCATATTTAATGCACAGTTACTGTTTATCTGTTGTATTTCACATACTGGACACAGCAAAAAATGAACATTATTATTATTTATTCTGATTATGTGTCACATGTTGTGAACAGTTAGCAGTGAATCTCTGCATTTAACCCATCTATGACATCAGCGTACATACCCCAGTGGGCTACACACCTATGGGACCTGGGGAGCAGCTGAGGGGTTAGGTACCTCAGCCACGGATGTGGGAGGGGAAGGTGTAAACTCATTGACCCTTCATTTACATTTTCCCTGCCTTTCCCGGGGACTGAATCAGTTGCTCTCTGGTCACAAAACGGCAGCCCCATGTGTAGTGAAACGTGATCTCAGCATTATACCCATCAGAGGGTAGTGAGCACAAGTACCCAGAGCACCATCGTGGCACCCAGAGAGGTAGGCGCCTTGTTTTGGGGCACTTCTGGGAATCGAACCAGCAACCCTTTGATCACAAACCTCATTAGGCCACGACTGCCCTGGTTATGGTACTTTTCATTCATTCATTCGTTCATTTTCCAAACTGCTTCCTCCACTTTGGTTTGTGGGGAAGCTGGAGCCAATCCCAGCTGACTACGGGCCCAAGGCGGGGTTCACCCAGGAAAAGAGGCTCAACCCATCACAGGGCAACACAGAGACAGACAACCAGTCACACTCACACCTATGGGCAATTTAGAGTATCCAGTCAACCTATTGCAGCCTTTGGATAGCGGGAGGAAACCGGAGAACCCAGAGGAAACACACACGGATAGAACCCAGGACCTTCTTGCTGTACCAATATGGTACCAAATGCCATATTTTAACTGGATGTACTACAAAATCAACAAAGCAGGTTTGACTGAATGGGAACCATTGATTGAATGCTTTTCAACAGCTGGTGTGAACTGGATTGGTCGGCTCATCTAACTAAAATGTTTTGGAAGGACTGATGACACCCATGATCTGCTCTTCACCAGTTACTACAATTTAAACAGTCTGATTAGTGGAAAACCACTGTATCTGTGTTGTCATGTCTGATAACAGCTCTTTTTATTCTCTACACCTTTATCGTTGCATTCATTCTGAATCACCAACTTTAAGTAGCTGGCACTACTTTTTTAGACAGAGGAAACTGCCAAAACAAGTGTAGGACGATTTTGTTAACTTTTATATAAGAAAACAGTACAGTTCAAGTTTTATAATTGTGCAGTGATGATCTAATCACAGTCGTTATGCTATTCATAACTCGCTCATGTTCCAGTGCTTGAAAGCGCATCATGATGTAATTCATCAAGATAACAACAACATATCGTCACATTGCCCACCCCTATTAGTCTCCCTCTCCCACTCTTTATCGGCCCATCCCCTGTCTCGGCTGCGTGTATCACATGTGTCCATCTTGTTCATCATAATCCATTACCGCCCCATAAATCTATGATGTAACAGATATCAAACGCCATCATTATCACAGCATTAAGCTAACGAGCTCCTGTTTCATAGCATAACAAGCTGGTGCTAGGCCTTCTACACCGAACCCTGCCTGAAGATCTTTCCCAGCTTAAGCCTTTAAAGCCGCAGCGAATTTTACTCAACCATCGCTTTGCCTCGTTTTCTTAATGAACATCAGACAGATTTTTTATTTGATGCGCAGCTTCAGCATTTCCCCGCAGAACGCTCAGATTCAGCACCAGCACACAGACCGGCCTTAATCAGGGCAATCTGAGAGGGGCTAACTTAATTTAGTAGCCTATAGGAGCCGCTCCAGCGGATTAGTGCCCACCCCGGTCACACTGCCGGCCAATTAAGGCCTTAATTAACTTGGTTAATTATGCGAGCAGGAAGTATCAGCTGCTACCCGATTGTGTTTGGCTCTCGAAGGAAAGGGACCTTATGGCCAGTGAAACAAGCATGTGCACAGGCGCGCACACACTCGCATTCTTCATTTAGGTTTTAAATATGAAGTGCTTCAGGTGGCAGTGGTGTTACTATGGACCTATTTTCCATCTATACCAGTATAACTGCTGTTAAATCTATGTAAAGTGTCATAGTGAGGAGTTGGGGCTACCAGAACTGCTTCAGTGTGCCTTGTTTCCAGACCTGTGTTGGAAGGAACGCCGCTCTTCCGAAAGATCTTTCTACTGTCGATGCTGATGGGAGTGCTGCCTAATGATGTTTTCACCAGAGTTTGGGATTTTTGGCATTGTCAGAGCTAAAGTGCGCCAAATTATACATGAGGGTGTGAGGGTGTGTGCTGACTGGCTTCACTCGCATATCCTAGGGCGAGTAGTTATGACAAAAATCAGAATCATGATTATTTTGGTCAATATCCAGAAGGCGATAACTCACTGACCGTGTGACAAATCTTGTATAGAATTTGTTGCTTTTCCTCATCAGACTTCTCGAAAAACAAAAGTGTTTCCAAACAGCTGAATTGGTCCTGTTGATCCAAGACAAGAGCAAAACTAAACATGCCTCGTCCTGGCTGAGACTGAGCTTTTAGTGAACAGCGAAAGTGCACTAATGTAAAGGAAAGAGGAGCAGTGGATGTTTAACACAAGACGAAACGAGAGCAGCGTTGCAAGACAGAATGCGACACAATAATAATTAGCTCTCTGTTCTCTTGTTTTAATAATTTTTAGAAGCCAAGATTATATATATAACATTTTATTAAATGCCCAGCTCAAACCTGTTGTATTAGAGAAACGTAAATATATATATATATTTATTTATTATTTTTCCATCCATCCATCCATCCATTTCCTACCGCTTCTTCGTTTCCGGGTCACGGGGAAGCTGGATCCAGCTGACTGCGGGCCTAAGGCGGGGTACACCAAGGACAGGAGGCCAACCCATCGCAGGGCAACACACAGACAGACAACCATTCATACACACATTCACACCTATGGGTAATTTTCCAATCCAATAAGCCTACTGCAGCCTTTGGACTGTGGGAGGAAACCGGAGCACCCGGAGGAAACATACACGAACACAGGGAGAGCTTGCATTTATTATTTTTTATTTATTTATTTATTTTTCCCCTAATAGGTTATAGCTCGGCATTTAATAAATTGTTCTTTTTTTAATTTTATATACATATATGACAAATATATTATCCTATCCATTACACTGCATAAAAATAGATGCTTAATGTCTATATTTATTGCATTCAGAGTAAAATAATAAATCTGATCTCTTTTTTATGATTGATTGGTTTAATGTCATTAGAATTGAACCAATCCTGTTGCTAATGCCTAAATCATTAAAATATACATTCTGCTGTTCACATGTCAAAATGAAATTCTTTGTTGCATTATTGTTTCATATTCATGTGTAATTATTAGTAGATACAATGGGATCATTAATACTGTAGTGTAGCTCTATGTAATCTACTATATGAAATATACTCCTACTATATACAGTATCATGACTCGGTATGAAAGGAGTATCAGTGAAGGCTTCAGTCTTTGCAAACAAACATTAGTCATGACTTACCAATTTGTGCCAAATTTAGTAAGAGAATTGTCAGTCCGTTCAATATTAACATTTCTCAATGCAAGATTGAAGTGAAAGTGAATATCTGTCATTGTGAACACACCCATTTACATTTATGTTTATACCATTTGGCACACGCTCCTAATTATGTACATGGTTGCCTTGTAGTCTATAAAAAACCGGTCACACCAGTAAATCTAGACTTACATTGCTAGTTAACCAAGATTCCACCAGAGCACCAAACCTTTACACAGAAGCACAGATCTTTCTATATATTACAGAGAAATCTCAGGGTAAAGAACTGATAATGTGTGATTTTTTGGTCACTTAGAAGGTATAGGGGTGCTTTGATGCCCACAGGAAGGGTTTGTTGCATATATGTAAAGGTACCTTGGGTTACATTGACACCAAAGGGTATATTGGGATTTTAGAGAGACATATGCCGCCGCCAAGATGATGTCTTATTCCAGGAAGTCCATGGTTATCATAGTTAAACAATGTCATTCTGTATGTGATACAACTGTTTGGCTTCTTAGACACAGACTGCATGTAATTGGCTGGCCTGTCAACAATCCAGAGCTGTCTCCTATAGAAAATCAGGGAGAATCAGACAACAGCAGCCACAGAGTGAGCAGAAATCTTGCATCAAGGAAGATTGGATAAAACATCTGGTTGCAAAACTGCAGTTATACATTTCCTCATGTCCCAAAAGGTTAAAGTGTAATTAAAAGTAAAGATGATGTAAATATTGGTAAACTTGCTTCTATTCAAAATTTGTCTTGAGCTTGCTGAAGGCAACACGTTTTAATTTGTACATATTTACACAATACATGTAATTTGGTTACTGAAAACATTGGCAATCTTCTCTTTATACTTCTGCCAGTTAAATAAGGGTTGAAGAGAACTAACAGATCACAGATTCTTGTCTTTACTGCATATTTTTCCAACACTGGCAGGAAACCTCCCAAACACACACAAACCAACATGAGTGCTCAATCACATGCCTAAACATAATTTCCCATCTAAAACGCCCCTAAAGTGAGCTGTAACAAAGCCTCAGTTGCTCTCCATCCTGTTTCTCTACTCTGATTGACCCTATAAGTGGCTGGAGAGTGTTTAAAGTGTCTTAGCTCCTCCCTTTATTATGTCTACCTGTTTCATGTTAAGGGAGGAGCCCTGCACAGTTTGTGGGCCATGTGACAGCAGCTCTGCCTCTCAACAGCCACAATATATGTTTATATATGTCACAGTGGGTGGAGGTTACACCCACTGAGTGGCAGAAAAACTGTTACTGAGTGGCAGTGTTCGCTTCCAATTTCAATTCAACTTGGGAACAAGTTGTGTGATTGACTGTACAATTGTTTTTTTCAGGCTGACAAACTTTTAGAAAGAAGAGCCAAAGAATCACTGCAATTTGCAGAATTAAGTGGCTTCAACAGGAGAGAACCTACAAAACTGGATATGAAAAACATGAAAAGAACGAAATCCGCCATTGCTTGAGCTGTGGGGGTGGTGTGTTTATAGTGAAACGCATTAAATACAATCATTTCCTTATACTACAGTAGAACGCCGTTAGTCATGTGTTTTCAGCAATGCAGTGGCAGTTACTGTGCTGTGTAACTGGTGTAAAACGCAGCTTTAAGGCTCCTGTGAATTTTTTGTTCTAAATTTCCCCACAATTCAGTGTTCGTGAACCGACTCCTCCACTGTGGGTTTGGTGTGAACTGGTTCGGACTCTTTACAGTGGTGGAGAAAGGAACCAGATGTCACGTCTCCGACACAGAGCCATGTTCTCGCCTCTTCGCCCCCAGCGAAGCTCTGCCTGTCTCTTGAGTGTTTCTATGGTGATGTTGATGATGTAAAATAGGGAATCTGAACTAAATCACTGTAGCCTCACAACGCCCTGCATGTATCCCTCCACCATGACTGGGTTCAGTTTTAGGCCCAAACGCTTCTCCAAACTCTGCTAGAACAATGTAAAAATGAATGGCATTGGTGTCCAGAGCCAAATAAACATACGTAGACCTGGGGAGGGAGGACAAGAAACAGGTATCTGCTGAAATTAAAGGTAGTTAGACTCAGCAGTGATCCTTACAGCTTTCCAAAGACCTAGTGGTCCATGGACATTGACATGCGCCCAGGAATCGAGTTTCTAGAGAATCTATTTTATGCCTTTAGGCTTTGCTTTGTGTGCTTCTCCAGCATCAAGATCATGTACAAATAAATGTTGGGAACCCACTGACTCGTTGGTAAGTTGTAAGGATCACCGTTGAGTCCACCTGCCTTTAATTAAAGCAGATGATCATTTGTTTTACTCCTGGTTTTGCAATGTCCACTACTAAAACAGCCATGTAGAAGCTGTCAGGATGAGCTGCATAAGGCGCTGCATTCAGGTTGCAGTCTCCCATGGAGATGTGGGTTCAAATCCCACTTCTGAAAACAATATTTGGGTGGTAGTCTAGTGGTTAGGGACATGTCTTTGTGAACAGAGCTCAGCCCAGGTACCACTGAGGTACCCCTGAGCATGATACTGTCCTGCTACACCGCTCGCTGGGTGTTGCTGATCGCTGCCTGTTGCAGGTGTGGATGGGTTACAGATCACACTTCGTTGTGGTGCACTTTGTGTGTTCACAATGACAAATATTCATGTTTGCATTTGGCCACTGATACAGAAGTGATACCAATGCAAACCCTCTATATACTTTGTGTATGTATATATTATACAGTAAAGGGACCACATGTCAAATGCATTGCTCTTCGAGTTGCACACAAATGAGTAAATTATAATATTTTAATTAAAACATTTGTCATTAACAAGGGGATGTACTGGTGATCTCTACACAACAGCGCAGAGAAATGTATGGATAAGCAAATACGTTCTGTTTCCTTCAAATGTGATGACGTCTATTTAATATCGATGTGACTTTTTTGTAAATTCTGCTTTTAGACCTGAATACATACACATGCACACACACATACAACATCTGATTGACAAGTAAGGAAATGTTACATCTTTATCAACAGTGAATGTATTTCAAAAACATACACAGATGTATAGGTATGGTGGGTGAATAGGGATCATGGTGTGTGTGTGTGAGTGTGTGAGTGTGTAAAAAGCCTATTTGATGCTGAGTGGTGCTGGTAGCAGATGCCACTGCCCAGAGGGGTGTGTGTGTGTGTGTGTGTGTGTGTGTACCTCCCCATTTCTTATCAGTTCAGGGACCCAGACACCGGTCCCCTATATGATGTCACAGGACTAATCTCCTACACACACACATATACACACACATACACACACACACACACACACCTAATTATAAATGAGGCATGGCTGGCAGCATCAGGAATCTAATCACATTCCAAGTCAAGCGAGTAATTTCAGCTCGCTCTACTCTGTTCCACACACACACACACACCTACACACACACACACACACACACACACACACACACACACACAGCACATCTCTGCTCCACAGCCAAAAATTGTCTCAGACTTTTAACCATGCCTAAGGCAGATCTTTGGGGGAGAAAGGGGGGTGGGGGGGCATGGGAGGTACAGCAATGGGATTGTTTTTGTTTATTTAATGGTTTGTACTTTATGCTATGTAGAATAGTACATTTATCATATAGTATAGCATGGCATAGTTTAGTGTAGTACAATGCTATATTGTAGTGTAGTATATTTCTATAAAACATCATATAGATTGACACAATAAAATTCTATATTTTATAGCATAATTTAGTTGTAGTGTGGTTTAGCGTAGCATAGAATCCTGTGTTTCTATAGTACTGACTAGTATAAGAGACTCATATATTATGGCATTTGTGCCAAAAGGGGTTCAGGGGTCAGGGTTCGGTAGGTTAGGATGATTCCAAGCAGGGGAGGCCTGTGGCATTGGTGACATAGGCAGTTGCCTAGGGCACAAAATGTCTAGGGGCACTGAAAATTGTTTTTTCTTTTTCTTTTTTCTCCATAAGTGCGACTAGAGGTAGTTCAACTCATGAGCGCTCCATTTCCCCACCTACATTCAGATAAGGCCCGCCCCCTGCACCAGGAGTGGCTAATGCTCAGACACAGAAGCAGTTCACCAAAAGCAGATTGGTGAGCTGCCTGCAAATATGAACTACTACCCAATCCAAGTGCAGTTAGAGGGACAGTGTTAACCAATCCTAACGTTGGAGGCGGGATTTGTTGGAATATAGGTGGGAAAATAGGAAATAGGAAAGGAAATTTGGGTTATTAAAAATAAGCTGTTTGTAAAGATTTGTAAAGATATTTTTGGTGGCAGTGGGAGCCTAGTGGTTAGGCCATTGCACTTGGGACCTGAAGGTCGCAGGTTCAAGTCCCAGCCCAGGCACTACTTAGGTACCCTTGAGCAAGGTACCGTCCCACTACACTGCTCCATGTCTTGGAAGTTGCTTTGGATAAAAGCGTCAGCCAAATGAATAAAGAAAGATTAGTCATTGGCCTCCATCAACAGTCACATTATTTTAGAAGAAATATTTCTTTGCATTTATTGAAAATTCTTTTTATAAAGGAAACATAACATTGGAGGCTCTGTATTATGTCATATTACATTTCTATATTGTCCAATATTGTGTGAAATTGTATTTCTATACATTATATATTGCAGCCATACCATCTTGGTATTGCACAGTGGCTACGGTCCAACATGTGTGCGTGTGTGTGCGTGTGTGTGTGTGCGTGCCCATGCTCCAGTTACAGATTAGTGGAAGTATCTGTCTGAACAGTGGCCGTCTTCCTAAATCCAAAGGTGCCATGAGGTGGAAGGCTGGGGGAAGGGGCGGAGGGATGGATGAGGGGAGAAAAGAAAAAGAAAGGTGGGCAGTTCATGACCTGGTCAGGAATGCAGGCTTTCCTTCCCAGAATGCCTCAGCGAAACCGGACACCGCCTCAAAAAACGGCACGTCAATCAAACTGCAGGAGCTGAGGTCCATTAGAGAGAAAGAGCTGTCCTTGTGTTTGCCTGATTCTGTGTATTTGAGTATATATTTGTGTGTGTGTGTGTGTGTGTGTGTGTGTGTGTGACAAGCAGGTCTCTCTTTTCTAATTTGTATGTTTTTACCTTTAATCAGGTGTATAATTTGGGCTGAAATGAATGAGTGTCTTCCCCAGTTGCACCAACCATTCACATTTAGCTCCTAATTCCTTCCATTGTGTTCGTTTTCATTCAGTTCTGTTGATTGAGCTTGAGAATTGCTCACGCTTCTCAGTTTGGAGTGTCAGTCCTTTATTTCAGAGTGAGAGGGTAGTAAAACGAGAAGAACAGAGCTAAACAAACTTCAGTACATCCTGCTGATAGATACTGGATGCTGGATGTAAAAGGAAGTCAGTACTTGAGCAGAAGAGTTTGTTTGTTTGCATGTTTGTTTTGTGCATTAGTTTTACTTCGGCTTAAGAAATTATTTAATTTTTTTTTTTACTACTGCTGTATTCACTGCTATTATTGCTGTGTTCAGACACTTAATGGCCACACCAAGAAAAAAAGCAATGAAAACTTTTTTTTTGCATTTTATACTCATTTGAGCCAATAATTTTTGTAATTGTTTTTGTTTATTTAAATATTTAAATTTTAATCAAATTTGCAATTTTTTTTATCCAACAACCCCATCCTTTTTTAAATATAGGTCTCGTTTAAACAGTCGAGATTTCTCTTTATCGCAAAACTCTGAATTAATAAACAAATAAGTCAAATTCTAATAAAATTTGTGGATTTTCTTAAAACTAAGAGAGATACATAAAACTTCTTCTGAAGAACCACCTGCAACAAACAGCCTTTGTCTAACTTCTGCTGAGGAAGCTCAATGAAAGGATCTGTTAATTAAAGACAGTGACATCCAGTGGATTTTGTGACCATAACTGACCTAAACCAGTGGTAGAGATGGAACAGTCAGGCTGAGTTAAGTTTAGTGCATGTTTCAGTAAAATATAAGGACTCAAAATGAGCTCAAAACAAATAATTGACCAGAACACTAAAGGGTTAAGCGAGCCACAATAAACTGTAAAAGGAACACAGCCCACTATAAACACACACATGAAGAAAATTCGGAGAACAAAGCGGGTACATGTAAAAATTAATTGCCGTTAATTTATCTCAAATTTGAAGAAAAAACCCATATGACAAATTTAGACAAAAAGTTGTAGATGCTTTTCTTCTTGTCGGTTGCTCGAACACCACCCGCTGCAGTGGTGGGAAATGCATTGGAAATGCCCTACTGTTTGTCCATACACTAGAAATAACGCAAAATAGTGAGCTGTATAGGGAGCAGGCCATAGTTAGTGACTAAATGTACTCCCAGAAGTCCCTCCCCCTCAGCTGTCAATCAGTAAAAGGCGGGGTTGTTCGTCTGCCCAGAAGCAAACAGAAATGGCAGCTTCCTTCCTCAGGGTAAACACATCTCAAACCATTTACTCACCCATTGAAGCACACAAGCATGCTTGCACGCGCACACACACACACACACACACACACACACACACACACACACACACACACACACACACACACACACACA
>JBBPDA010000126.1:27346206-27364449 GCA_037974385.1 Arnoldichthys spilopterus | reverse complement strand
GAGAAGAGAAGAGATGAGAAGAGAAGAGAAGAGAAGAGAAGAGAAGAGAAGAGAAGAGAAGAGAAGAGAAGAGAAGAATAAAGAGGATAAGAGGAAGGAATGACCAATAAATAAGAGAAGAGAAGAGAAGTGAAAAAAGACTGAAGAGAAGAGAAGAGAAGAGAAGAGAAGAGAAGAGAAGAGAAGAGAAGAGAAGAGAAGAGATAAAGGACAGACAGACAGACAGTGCATCATTATTCTGTAGACTTTGTAAAACAGATGAGTGCTGGAAGCAGACGGTTACGCCTGAGGGTTTGGCCTGTGTCTGTTTAGAGCTCTGCCCTGAGACACACACATCAAAACAATTACTGCTTTTTTCTGTCATTCACAACTACAAAGTTCACTAAAATCTAAACTGATAAAGAAAATCTCTCTCTCTCTTTCTCTCTCTCTCTTATTCTTACTTCATATCTTATTTTTCTTCTTTCTCCCTTTCCCTCTATGGCTTTACTTCTCTCTCTTCATTCTCTTTGTCTTCTCATTTTGCCTTTTTACACCCCTTTCTTTGTCTCTTCCTCCTCTCTTCCTCTCTCCTATTATTTCTTCATTCCCTACATTTTTCTCCTAGGCTGTCTTCCTGTCCTTCTCTCTTTCTCTTTCTTTCTTACTTTCTACATCTTTCCTTTTCTCTGCTTTCTTTCTTGCCCACTCTCAGTCTTTTTTTGCCTATATTTTTTCTTTGCCTATATCTAGTTTTACTTCCTTACCTCTCTCTCCCTCTCTTTCTCTCTTTCTCTCTCTCTCTTGCTCACACACACACACCTTCCTTAGTTTGCCTTATTAATCATCATCCATCCCTCCAGAAGACAGTGTTCTCTGTCTCACTAAAAGCCTAAAACACCCTCCCCCATTTCTCTCTCTCTCTCTCTCTCTCTCTCTCTCTCTCTTTCTTTCTCTCTCTCTTTCCTCATCATTCACTCTATCTGTCACTTCTGTCATTTACCTGAACGCCCTTCTCTCTCTGCTTTGCTTAGAATGAACTGCTGAACTTTATGTGTGTGTTGAAGTTTTGGGGGTGGGGGTGTTAAAACTTCTGGGAAAAGTTAAAAGAGAGGGATTTTATGTGCATGGTTTAATGCAACACAAGGACAGGGTTAGGTTTAGTGCTCAGCTACAGTATTAGACCAGCCAATGCAACATTCTCACAAATGTGTGTGTGTGTGTGTGTGTGTGTGTGTGTGTGTGTGTGTGTGTGTGTGTGTGTGTGTGTGTGTGTGTGTGTGTATGTGTTGTGGTGGTTTTGAACAAGGCTTCCGTAGCTGTGGTAGAAACACTCAACATCTACAGCAAGAGAAACTTTGTTGTACATTAAACAATAAGAACAACATTAATAACATGGCTGTTGTAAGAAAACTTAACATCTTTGACATTATAATTTTATGAAAGAAATGAAAAAAGCATTCTTCTCTAATGTTCCTCAATGTTACAAGATTGTATTCCATGTAATTCTGGACCAACAGCCATTTTTTTCTCTTTTATTTGAAACATTCCTTTGTGTATTTCCCAGTGTGCTTAAGATTATCCTGTTGAAGATTCAATCTCTGGCTCAACTTCAATTTTTGAACAGTTGACCTCACATTGTCTTCAAGCACTTTATGACATAATGCAGTATTCATAGCTGCATCATTGACTGAAACCTGCAGAGTCCCATTGGCAGCAAAACAACCCCAAAGCAAAACATTACCACCACCATGCTTCACAGTTGGTATGGGGGTTCTTCTCATGAAAATGTGTCTTTGGTCTACACCACACATGTGTACTGTTACTGTGGGCAAACCACTCTACCTACATTATTTCAAAAGACCTGGTCTTTGCCTGTAGGCTCTTGGGCAAATTGTAGTCTAGCTCTAATGTTCATATTTTGATAGCAAAGGTTTGTCCCAGTGCAGATACCATGCAGGTCAAATTTAGTTCTTTTTAAACAGTTGCAAGAGTTACCGTGATTAAATGTTAGGTTCCTTTGAGGGTGCTTTTTGCATCAAAGAGTATGCTCTCGAGCTCTCATTTGTTGAAGCTGCAAGTGCTGGAAAATTCTGTTTGAAATCTACGTCACATAGATGGTTTTCCTTAAGATTAAAAAAAAATTTATCTCAAACAATTAGAAATTGTAAATCCCTTGTCATACTCATGGCATCCAGAAATGTTTTTCTGAAGACTTTAGAGAGTTGCTATGTTATGGACTTGAAGGTGCGATAAACGCAATAGTGTATTTACTTTTTCTATGTGACCGAATTGTTTTTTTTATGTATTTTGAATATGAAAAATGTAAGTTTTGGATCATTTATTGGAATATATCACCTTTATCTGTAGGTACTTTATCAAAGAGGTTGAAATGTTTGCTTGTTCAAATATGTAAAAAAAAATCAGCCATTTCCATGGGGTGTACTTAAATATTTTGCACAATAGTATTTTTTAACACAATAGTACAGTACATTAGCCTCCTAAAATTCCCATTTTGGATTATTTCTATTGCTCCGTTGCTCTGAAATGTTTACACATTGTAAAAGGCTGTTGGTGACACAATGACAAATGGGGCTTAAAATTAATTAACACAATTATCTAACAGACCTAACAGACCTTTGAAGTAATATCAAAGCCAATCCAAATATGTGTGTGTGTGTGTGTGTGTTCTTGTGTACAGACACATTCTCTGCCCGGCTGGACCCTCCGCGAGCCCTGCAGGTTCCACGAGCCTTACAGAAAGCGAGAAAGAGAAAGAGAGAGAGATTTTTATCTGTTATCTATGCTGTTGTGACAACAGATTATGCTAAAGATTTACGATTGTTAAGAAGACAATGGCCAACATTGCATCTCTCAAGTGGCGAAAGGGTCTCCCATGGCACTTAGACCCCCCTCCCCAAAACAGATGAAGTACTGATAACTATTCGGTTTAGTGTGTAGGAACAACACTCTGAGTAAAATAGGTTCACATAGGGTTCCCTTTAAAGCTATGCATACATTACCACCTACATCTCACATAACTCTTCATTTTAAAAGGCCTGAACGTGTACCTTCATGCACCTTAGCCTTATTAAAATACCTGGCAATAAATCTTCTGCCTGGGTTTGAGATGCTTCCAGAAGTTATTTAAAAGGCAAATAAATGATTTGGAAAGTTAAAATGATGAGTCTTGTAATTGTCATTAATTACAGATATTTTATGTGTGTGTGTGTGTGTGTTTTGTTTTTTTTCCAAGCATTACATCTGCAGCATTTCTTTTTCTCCCAATGGAAATATTTTTACTGTTAAAAATATATTGATATGACTTGAGTAAATGTGTTGACCATAAGTCTCCCAAAGCTTGAGACTAGAAACAGAATTTTAAAACTGGCTTGTCCCTAGCTGGGTCACTACTTTTTTGTAAAAGGTTTGTGCTTTTTATTGGGACTTACGTACATGTAAGGATGATTGACTTGTAACAGCTAATAATATGAGGACACAATGAACACAATGGTCTTAAACAAATCAAGGGTTCACTTGTTTTTTTTTACCATGGGCTATACCCTGATCAGCCATAACATTAACACCGGAAGCCTAAAAATAAGTTTGTCCCCCTCATGCTGCTAAAACAGCTCCAAATGTACATGTGGATAGGGAAGGTGCCAAAGATGAACATAGACTGTTGCAAAAGCTAACATCTGTGATGTTATGGGCCACATGGGTGAACTGCATGTATAAGAAAGCATTATCGACAGATCTGTCTCCTACTTAAATGTATGATGTATCATGAAGAGGAAACTCAGGCAACAGTTAAACAGTAAAAGTCTTAAATCAAGCAAGAAAGGACACATTTATTCAATCCCAAACTACTACAATTAGTCTCCTTAGTTCCCAAATGGTTAGAGTGCAATTAAAAGATAACGTGATGTAACACTATGGTGAACATGCATCTTCCCCCGCTTTTTTTCAGTGTGTTACAGCACTGTGTAGTTTTACAAAATATAATTAAGCTGGTCAGGTACAATACTGATTTTTCTTTCTTTTTACTTTCGTCAGTTAATTAAATGTTCACTTGAATATTACCAAAGATTTTTGTTTGTGTTGCGAAAATATCGCAACTTTTCTAGAAAAAGGGGTTTGTAGATGTCACTATGCAAAGTTATCTTTCAGGTTAAACTGACAAACCATTTTTAGAGTGTAATGAGAAACTAGCTAGCTTTAACTTGTGTTGCATACATTTTCAAAATACCTACACTACAGAGTGTGTTTTTACAGTTTTTCTTGATTGCTAAAACACATTTCTTTAACTTAGGCCTCAGTTTCCCAAAACTCTAAACACAAATCCTTAACTGCTCACTCAACTACTGAAACTTCCACTTGTTAGGTCAAAAACAACCTCTCCACTTAAAACCATGTAATCCCACATCTAAACCAAACTCTGCATTGAGTAATCACACAAAAGGCATCAAACACATATACGCTGCAAACCAGGAATTACACACTCAAGAGCTCAGTAAAATATGCAACGGATAAAGAACATAGAATGCAGAACATGAAATTATCAATCTCAAATATCAGAATGTCATTGAAAACATTACTGTAACGAAAGAACAACAAAAAACACATTCATCCTGAATCAGTATCCCTTCTCTGGTCGGGGTCAAATTGCATGAATCTGATCAGAAACCACTTGTCTCCTTGCTGTTCCTCTTTCTCTTCCATCTCCTCTTCTGTGTTCCCTTCTTCTACCTTCAGGTCTTTGTAGTTCCATTATTCCAGTACAAGTGAACTGACACATGACCTTGTTTATCTACCAAGTGAAGGTTCTGATTGGTGTGTGAACAATTCTGTGTTTCCTTCTGGATAATTGTGTGCTCATTGGTTTCAAGGTGTGCTGACTTGAGTGAACCATATTGACTGCAAGTGCTTTCTGACTGAGCACATGGTGCAGGCATTGAAAACTGAGTGGACTTGTGTGTTGCGTTTTGCTGTAAGAGTTAACCAAATCTTTATGTGTCAGAAATGTTAGTATTTATGTCTTAGGGAAATGGGTGTGTCTTTTGGTATTTGGCGTAATGGTTAGGGATATTTAGCTCTGGTAATAGTATGTAAGCAACTGAGAAAAACTGTAATTTAATGAGATATTTTGTATGCATGTGAACGGTCACACTGTTAGGATAAATCAGGTTTTATGTTGTTTATTGAAACTAACATTAGCATGGTGGCAAATTCATTGTTGTTGTTTTAAACTTATTTAGCCTAGTTTTGATTAGCTATGAAAGGATATTCCAAGAATGATGTTACTATAGTTTCTCATGAGGTTGGTGTAGACTTTTGCCAGCAGTCTGTAAAGCTGGTCCAACCTTGCATTAGTGGCTACAAAAGAGCATGGATAGGTCACTGTATCTAGTGACTAACCTCACTGCTGTTGTTTTTTGTATGAAAATAGTGCTGGGCATTAAACGAGTCACCTTGTTGTATAGGTGTTGTTTGAAGCTAGACTATGGCTCTTTTTGATGAGGTGTGTGGTTGTGGTTATATGGAAAACTGGTTAGTTTACATGTAAAGACCCATAGCAGGGTTTTGTTGGTCAGCTGGGTCTATGCACACATGCATTTGCTTAAAATAGTTAAATGGTGGTGGTTTAATCAGGACCCACATGGCTTACCTGGTTGTGGCCCGCAGAGTAACCACTGACACGGTTCATATTTGCTGTGTGTGTACTTTTTGCTGCATAGAGGCTACACACAAACTCCTCTGTTTTCTACATACGCGACAGGCTAGAAGGACAAAAAGCAAGTACTGATTGTTTAAATCTTTTTTGGTTTTAAAAATACTGTTCATCTCTTGGAGTTCAGTGTTGATGAAAATATTTTTTCAAGATTCTTTCTACTTTAAATGAGTAAAGAATATTTGAATTAAAACATATATGTGAGAGATCAAAATCTTTTCATGGAATGTGTTTATGAAGCTTATGCATTTTACTTCCATAACTTTGGAATGATGCTTCATAACTCTTATAAACCAAACAAATGCCCAGCTCTGCAGTGCAATGTACTTCTTAAAACATCTTATTGCGTTTACCAACATAATCTGTAAATACAATTGTTGTTTTATATGTTATTTAGAGCTTACACATGCATTATCAAGTTTGAACTAAGGTTGAACATCTTTAAATAAAGTGTTAGAAAACAGATTTTTTTTATAAAGTTTTGCCTAATAGTGTTGCCTCTCAAGCTTGACTTATGTATGTTCACCTGATGGTGTCAGATTGCACAATGCATGTATTTTCCTAATGGCATAGCCTTCGGTGAGGAATATCATGAGTTTCTCTAGCAAACATATCCAAAGAATGCACCTCTTCTTACACACGACCTGCTCTTTTTGTTGATAGAGTTTTCTTTCATGATTGTGCTGAATAAATCTCTTGCCATACAAAGCTGATACTCTGTAATGACATTTGGATAAGCAACCAACTACAGAGAACTATGAATATAAAACAACATTTCTTTTAGTGAATATTTCATCAGAGAGTGTATAGATTAACTACGTATGTTCAGATTGCTAATAATACATGTTGAAATTTCTCCACATTTTTTTATTTGGACCAGGGTTAAGATTAGGACCTTTGTAAGCTTTAGATTTTGGTTTGGGTGGAGGTTACAGTTGGGGTTAGGTTTAGGAAAAGGATTTTGTTGTTTTTAACAGATATTTAGAATATAAGTTAAAATCTAAGTGTAATTTCTATATAAAGTGTTTCCAGAACAAGAAAGTACAATTACTTCCTAAAAAATAAAGCATTGCCTTCCAAGGAAAATCATGTGTATACATCATTTGAACACAACAGCTGCTTTTTACATTGTGTAAAACCCTTCTGAGTTTCTCTGTAGTTTCTCTGAGAAGTTATTGTCTTGAAGAAACTTTTCTTCAGGGCAGCTACGAAATTTAAAAGGTACTATACAGTGAACTAGTGAAAAGGGGCAGATAAAAATAGCCTGCACACTCTTGTTCTCAGTACAGAAAAGATTTCATTCTCACCACTGATGTGGCATTTTGAACAAAAATGGTTTTCCTCCTACAAAGAGGGCCTACATGAAATAGCCCTTTCTGCAACACCTCTGGCAACTTTGGTTTTGGCAAACCTTCACGTGCACATCGTATTTATAAACACTGCCGGGGCAGTGACTCATGGGACATGAATTTCACCATCCATAACAATAACCCTTCTTTCCTTGATGTAACGAGGAACCCAAACAGCTCTTAATGGCCGCCACACAAAAGCTTTCAGGTCACTTAGCACATTAAGGAATCTTCCTTACTTGATTTGACTGTTTGAACTCACTTCCCTTTCAGACTTCCACTTGCAGTCCATTTACAGGGGTGCAGGCAAACTTCCCTTTGTTTAATAGTCTAACCATGCAATTTGTTAAGAGACACATATTACTCTACATCAGAAACAGAGCTACAGTAAGGGCCCATTTCTTTTCTCCAAGGTAAACTGACATAAATGTATCTTCAAGGGCTTGCAGCTTAACCCTGAAATACTAATGTTTTTTAGCTGAAAGGTCCATGTATACATTGCCAGGGTATAGCACTTGTCTCTCTGATGGTACAGCCACAGCGATATATATATTTTTACATTGACATTTACGACACTTAGCAGATGCTCTAATCCAGAGTGACGTACATGGGTAAGAGAAATGTACTTTTTTTTTTTTTTATTTAAAAAAATAAATTCATCCTTGAAAGGAAATTAGTCTCTGCATTTTAACCCATCAGAGCAGTGAGCAGTAGTCCAAACACCCAGAGCAGTGGGCAGCCACACAGCTGCAGCACCCAGGGAGCAGTTGGGAGTTAGGCGCCCTATCTTGTCCTAGGTGCCTAGACAAGTATTCAGCCATGGGTGTCTGCTGGTTCAGGGATTCCAACCAGCAAACCTTCGGTCATGAACCTGCTCATCTGACCTTTGAATGTAAAAGTGGTTGATTATTTGTCATTGTGAACACACCACAGCACAACACACGGTGCACCACAATGAATTGTGACCTCTGCATTTAGCCCATCCACGTAAGAGAAATGGGCAACTAATGTAGGTAGCAGCCGGGGAGCAGTGCTTGGGGGCGATACCTTGCTGACAGTTACCTCAGTGGTACATTGGAACTGGTGACCTTCAGGACACAGGTGCAACTCTCTAACCATTATACCATCACTGCCCCACCATTTAGGCAATTTTAGGCAAAACCTACTGCATCAAATTAACATCTAAAACCTAAGTTCTTCCAGATTTTTAGTGAGCTATATGTTGCAATTTGATTTGTGCAAATGAACACTACTGGACACAGACTGGAGAACATTTGTGGAGATAAATGATAGGTTTAGATTTAACACTGTCCTTCATTAGAAGTACTGTCAATGAACATATACAGTTCAGGACAAACCTCAGTAAACAGAAATAGGTACTTAGTTATACACATTACACACACAATTATTTTTTGTTTTGATGCCATCATATCATTTGGGAGTGTGTGTGTGTGTGTGTGTGTGCAACATACCAAATCAAAAGCTTGTAACTCCAGCTCCACGTAACATCTCATCATAAATGGACCAACAGAAATGGTCCAAAGTAATAAAATGCCATCACATTTACATTAAAAGTTAAGTAAGTTTTTTTTAACTCCTATAAAGTTGCCATTTCTGAGATGCAAGGATCTGTCACAACAGTAATAATATGTTGAATAGTGTTAGGTCCTTGAAGGCTGAGCTCTGCTGTCCCATGTTGATTTTTTTTTCTCCGTGCCCTGTGTGTGATAATAATGCAGGCAGAGTTTTTTTCCCCCACCCTCCTGCTCTCTTGCTCAGCTTTACTGCTGCCGTCGACGTTTGTGCACCCTCCAGTCAGGATTTTATTTTCTGCATCAGTTTTTCGATGAATCTTTTTTGGACGCTCTTGCCTTGGGCCTATTTCTCACACCCTCCCTTACTCTCTGGCTCTCTCTCTGGCTCTCTCGCTCACTCACCCCCTTCCTCATCGTGTATGTGCGAATGCATGTTTTTATACACTTTCAGGACAGAAATGCTCTGACATGGTCAAATTAGAGAAAAATAAGACAGCAGTCTTGACTTTGTGAAAAGCATTTCACAAAGGATTTTAGGAATGATAGAACTAAGCCAGTCATTTTAGTTTATGAGGTTAAGATTAAGGTTAGGAATACGCTAAGAAATGTGGTATTACATATATGAAATATGTGTCACATTGTCAAAACCCTTTATCTTTAAAATGGTAACTGTACAGAATGCAAAAAAACCCAATATTCACCTTTTTTAATAATGAGATTTTATTTCTATTAGGTAGTTAATTATAAAACTGTTATGTAATGTTAAGGCAAGAGGCTGTGCTCGCATTATAAATAAAAACTAAAAGAAAATGGAGTTACATAGTTTTGATTTAGTAGCTTGCTTATATACTCATCAGCCATAGCATCAACACCACTTGGGTAATACTGAGTGTGTCCCTTCTGCTGCTGAAACAGCTCTGACAAGGTCTCACTCCACAAGACCTGTCATTTCGAGAAGCCTGATAGTCTGATGGCAAAAACTCTTCTTAAGTCTTGTGGTCCATGCAGCCATGCTCTTGCATCATCTGCCAATCAGCAACAAGCAGAACAATCTGTGTGCTGGATGGCTTTGGTCCATAATGGTTGATGTCCTGAACAAGAGGGAGTCTATTGACAGTGATGTGACGCTCTCTCTGTGGGCATTTGTGGCTGTGGGCAGCACAGTACCCATACCATACTGTGATGTAGCCCATCAGCAAGCTCTGGATTGTGCACTTGTAGATGTTTGGCATGATGGTGCATCACTTTCTTAGTCTTATTTTAAAACAGAGCTGCTGCCAAACTTTCTCAACTTTTATTTTACTCTCAAAGAGGGTTTGCTGACCTGGCACCAAGTGTTCAATGCCTTCACCTCCTCTCTGTAGACTACGTCATCATTGCCCAAAATAGTTGTGTCATCAGCAAACTTAATGTGTTAAACTTAAAGTGTTGAGGATGAGTCTGGGCGAGGTGGGACCACTGATTGGGTCAATTGGGCTTGCCTGTCAGGAAGTCAAAAATCCAGTTGCAGATGGAGGTCTCCAGTCCAAAATCAGTGAGCTTAGAGATGAGTTTTGAGGGAATGATGGTAATGCCAAGCAATACATATGGAAAATATTATTATGTATATTAGTATGTGCAGATATTTGCTGGAAAAAATAATACTGGCATCAGATGGATGTTTAGGTTTGACTGAGATATAGTGATGACTTGCTGTGAAAAGGAAAAATATTTAATTAATGCTGGAATAGCAAAGTATGTATTTAACTGAAATTATATTTTTCTAACAAAAGTAAACGTAGTTCCAATTTCTGCAATCTTTTATGTTTTTTTTTTGTATTTTGGCATTGGCACATGAAAATGTACATGAAAAGTATTGGCCTATAAATCCCTCATTGATGCATCCCCAATTTTTATGTATAAATACTTACATATATTTATATATTATTACATATAGGTACTATATATATATATATATATATGTATATATTTATGTGTATTTGGCACGCATTTGACACAAAGACATGTGTGTATGCCTAATTATTTGTAATTAAAGGCAGTTTATCATGCTGTGGTCTTGAAAGTTCCCCTTTCTTTTCTGCCCTGAATGATTCTCAACAAGTAAGTCCACTCTAGCTCTGCCACTGCTATGCAAATGAACAGAAGCCACAGTTTGGTCCCCAAAGCAACGTGTCTGATACACAAAACACTCTTATTCTACTTCACAAGTGATACCGCCATGCACTTTGTACATAGCAGAATGTCACTTTACTTCCTTTAAATTGACAAGTCTGAACAAACCAGTTTAAGGCAATGTATTGAATAAACAATACTTTCTTTTTCTTTTTCAGTTCGTCATGTGGTTAATTGAACCATTCTCCCATGCGGCTAGTGTTTTATAATCAAACCCAAGGCCCCAGGCAGCCTTGTTGTTACGACCCATAAAAGTTAGTGGACTGAAGACTATGGCCACTTGCAATGGAACAGCCTGCAATGACCTCATGGCCTCATGATGATCCACTGATCAAAGTCACTTGGGAAAAAAATGTTTCCTCTTTGTGTACAACCCACTTTAACCCTGCTTTAGATAAGCTACATTAACCACTGCATAGCATGCATGCTAACGGCCATTCCTTTGGTGTTACAGGATCAAATAGGCAGGTAGCATATATATTCCCCTACTCTGTCCCATGAAAGCAGAAAAGACCACCTGTGTGACTCTGGCTGTTGCAGCAATGCTAGAAATGCTACTGATTTGTAAGACTAGCAGGTCTTTCTTTAAAAAGTCTTCATGAACTTATACATGACTACATCACATAATAAAATATTATCAATAATATAAATAATTTTTTGGAAATACATACAGAAGGTAACTGATTTTTTCCAACACACATGTTCCAACTAACCTGCACATGAGCAGGGATAACACTGCTGGATACTACAACCACTTGCACGGCTTTTTTAGACAAGGTCCAGGGATTAACAGCATCACCCCCATTATTCTGTCACAGTCGGTTTATACATTAGCAACCACCAGTAGAGGAGCTAACTTACAGGAAGTCCCAGCGTGTTTCAATAGTCAGCCTTCAATCTCGCCCTGAAATCCTGTTGCCAAACTGGTGAGTTTGGAGGGTGTGATGTAGCTAGATGTGTTAGCTGTGGGTGGTGTGGATGTTTGGGAGTGTGCGAGAGTGCAAGAGTACATCCCTCCAGTGGGCCTCACTTTATTTCAGTACTTCCTGTTAGCATGTGGCAGGCCAGCTTTGGTAAATCTAGAAGGTGAGGCTTTGTGACAAATATCACACGTTTGTAGTATTAACAGCACCGCAGCACACACTCACACGTGCACCCATGAACATGCACATATACACGTGTAAAGACAAAATAAAGACAACTTAATCGCGCTCACGTATGATGTCAACAGGGATTAAACTAGTTTATTATTTTCAAAGAGGAAAAAAATTACGCAACAAAAAGCAAGTCGTTTTTTTACACTAGTGATTATTAAATTTGTACAACCATTCAGTCTGCATTACATAAAGAAATAATTCTACATCTTTGTTTCTTTCGTATTTTTGGTACTCTGAATTATACATACAAATAACAAATACAGGAACTTTTTTTCACAATGCATATAACCTGGGCCGGAAGAAAAGTCTTTCAGGTGAACAGAGGTGTTCGGTGTGTGTGTAGGTGTGTGTGCATGAGTGTGTATTCATGTGCATTTATATGTATGTGTGTATGTGTGTGTGTGTGTGTTTGTGTGTGTGTGTGTGTGTGTGTGTGTGTGTGTGTGTGCGCTTGCAAACACAACAATTGACCACGACCTATAACACATCCAAAAAAGTAGCTGGTAGTCAGAGGAACACGCCTGACCACATTAGCATTAATGCATTACACACTGTTTCTAACAGGCAAACCAAGCCAGCCTGTACTTTCCTGAATTTCCCATGTTCCCTCTTTTTCCTCTTTTTTTTCCCTCTCGTTCGCTCATTTTATCTCTCTCTCTTTCTGGCTCCGTCTCCTACTTTTGCTCCTCGTGAAACGTTCCTGGCTTTCTTTCTTCCTCCCGTCTTCTAGTCCTCCAGGTTTGAGTCGTACCCTTCGCGTTGTAGCTGCCCATTGGCGTTTTTTTTTTCTTTTTTCTTTTTCCTATTTTCCTCCTACTTATTTTTCCCTAACTCTCTCTCTCTCTCTCTCTTTTCATAACTTGTTTAAAAAGTCTTCATTAAATGTACTGTATTTCATACAATTTGTACAAATATATGCAGAGTTCATCTCCTCCGTGTCTTTCACAGCTCAGAGTTCTTGCCTCAAAGAAAAAAAAAGGGAGGAGGATGAGTGTGGGTGGATGGATGGATGGCTGGATGGATGGATGGATGGATGGACAGACAAATGAAGAAATGCGATTTTTTTTTTTTTTCTGATGCTTTCACCTTCAAAAGTGTCCGTGAGGAAAGAGGGGCATCTGTACACGAACGCAGGGAGTCACACTGAAAGGAGGGTGAAGAAAGTCTCTCTCTCTCTTTTTCTTTCTGTCTATCTCTCCCTCTCTCGCGCTCTCTCTCTCTCTCTCAAATGATGGTGAAAAGTGGGTGATCGACGAATAGAAACTTTTGTCAGGGGGAGGCGGGGCTTACAGTTGAGACACATCTCCAGCAGTCGACTGTGGGCCAGGTTTGAGGAGAGAGAGAGAGAAGGTTCATAGGTCAAAGGGGTCAAAGGTCAAGGGTTTCAGGCTGACCGTGCTGAGGTCAAAGGTCATGGTCAGGGTGGTCTAGAGGTAGCAGGAGTGGCCTAACCCATAGCGGTGACCATACTGGAGGGGTGGTGGGGAGCGAAAGGTAAGCTAGAGGAAGGGTGCATGGGAGTGGGCGTGGTCAGCATGTGGCCGGAGTGCGAGAAGGGCGGAAAGGAGGTCATGTGACGTGACAGAGCGGCCGGGCTGAAGGAGCTGGTCTTCTCCATCAAGCTCTTGGAGAAGTCGTCCATGCTGTCCTGCGACTTTTTGCTCTTCTTGGACTTGCTGGACATCTTCCTGTTCCTGGTCTGGATGCCCTCCTTCTTCATGGTGAGTGGTCGGTTGATCTGTGGGAAAAGAGAGGAAAGAGAATTGGAACGGGAAACATTAACGTGATCCTATCAGAGGTCACCAGAATAAAGGGACCTATATAAATAACTGTTTTGGACTGAGCCGAGCGGTTCCATTACAAATACTGAAGATATGTGGGATTAGAAAGTTATACATGTACAGTTGAAGATAGAAGCCCCCAAACCCCTCCCCCACCAAGCAGCTGTTATGATAATGTCTGTATTCAAAAGCTTGGCGTTTCCTTTCTGAGACTCCTTTCCTACTCTAATGCTGAATTATCATGCATGTTTTATATATGTCCTGTTATACATGCAGTTGTTTAGTCACATTATATACATCAAGTAAAAGCAACAAAAAACACTTAAAACATCAAGCCCTTAAACTCATAGGGTCTACATGTAGGCCAAATATTCCATTACTCACTCATATAACATACAGATTAGATAATTCATAGTAGATACTGAATAATTCATAGTAGATAAAGAATTATTTATAGTAAATACTAAATTATTCTCTAGTAGTTTCTTAATAATTCATTGTAAATATTGCATTATTCATAGTAGATACTGAATAAGTCATAGTAGTAACTATGAATATAACAGTTACTAAGTACTATTAATGAATTATTCATAGTAGTTACTGAGTTATCCATAGTAGTTACTAATTCATAGTAGATACTGAATTATTCATAATAGTTACTGAATATTTCATAGTAGTTAGTAATTTATGCATAGTAGATACTAAATTATTCATAGTATTTACTGAATAATTCATAGTAGTTAATGAATTACACATAGTAATTATTAAATTATTCATAGAGGTTATGTCATTATTTGTAAAAGTTACATAATAATTAGATTAGTTAATGATTAATTTGTCTGAATAATTCATAATAAATACTGAATAATTCATAATAGCTACTGAATTATTCACAGCTGATAAATTATTCATGAGATATACTGAATTATTAACAGCCATAACTGAATCATTGATCAGTAAGACACTATAAACTTCAAGTTAGCTATTTTATCATTTATAGAAGTTACTAAATTGTAGTAGAATAATAAGCCATGGAATTAACTACTATAATACAACTAATACACTATTATACACAACTATATAGCTGCAGTAAAGGGGTTAATGTATGTTTTAAATATGCGTTTTTCATACTGAGCACATCTTGTACTTGCCAGTGTGTGTGTATGTGAGTATTAATGGCTGTGTTGCACACACACAGAACTGGTGTGTTTTATACTGTGTTGCAGTGGGTTTTGGATGCCTGGGGAAGATCCATCAGTCTTCCTCTCTAAGAGGGTTTTATATTTCATAGGGTGCAAGGGCATGCTGATCATATGTAATGGAGCTTCATTATAGCACAAATCTGCCTGCTCTTTGTGTGCTTGTGTGTGTGTGTGTGTTTGTGTGAGTGTGTCAGGTCATATCAGCACTAGGCTGGATTTAGCTCCTGATTCCCTTACGTCGGGCAGGGCTGATGCCAGGCTTGCCAAAGAGAGAAACCCCAGACTGTGTCCAGACACCGGGCAACAGCGGCACTGCACCAGCACCTGCATCTACTGCCAAACACCAACACCATTACCCCTCTCTCTCTCTCTCTCTCTCTGTCTCTGTCTGTCTTTCTTTTTTGCTCTCTCTATCTCTCTCACTTTCTCCATTCTCTGTCTCTCTTGGTTTGTGTCTTCCTCTCTCTCCCTCTCTCTCTCTCTCTCTCTCTCTCTCTTTCTTTCTTTCCTTCTTTCTTTCTCTAGCTCACTCTCTTCTTGTTGTTTCTTTTTCTCACTACAGCTCCTCTCTCTCTCTCTCTCTCTCTCTCTCTCTCTCTCTCTCTCTTTCTCTCTCGGCCCTCCCTCAACCAAAGCAATCAATGCTCTGGTTTATGCGTACCTCTGTGTGTGTGTGTGTGTGTGTGTGTGTGTGTGTGTGAGAGAGTGCGTGTGTGTGCTAACTGTACATACAAAGGTGTTACACAAACTGGGTTGTCTCTCTGAACTGTACTGGCCATCACAGAAAACACACACATATGCACGCACACACACACACACACACATACACAAACACATTGTGGTTACTACACATGCACTTAACCACTGTCCTCCCACTGCCTCCTTTGTTCTACTCCAAAAAGAAACATGTTGACCACAAGCAGAGACATTTGAGAGACACCTTAGCACAGGGCCAGACCAACACACACATGCACATACGCACAACACTGCAGGCTCTTGTTCTCGTATAGATTTTCAGCTTCACTCTCACACTTTCACAAAAAGGGCGAAGAATGAGAGAAGAGAAAACATGTTTGCTTACTCCACAAAAATTCTCAATCTGTTTCAAACAGGGTGTTTGAGTGATTAGAACAAACTCTGTCTGGGGCTGAACCAAAGTGAAGGTATTTTGTTCTCCAGACTCTCTAAGAACCATCCTCCAACAACGAGCAGTGTTTGACTGCTGGCAGAGTGGTGTAGGTCAGTAATATGGGCTTATATACTGCAAGCCTTCCTTTTATCACGTCAACTGTGAGTAATAATTGGCTAATAGCAGCCTAATTGCACAAGAGGTCAACTTAAAATTTCTGTTTTAATTTTAATTTTAATTTCAATTTCAATTTTTTAAATAATAATGACAATATTAACAGTGGTTTAGACCACTTGAATGACTAGAAACATGCTGTGTATGTGTGTGTGTGTGTGTGTGTGTTGATTCAGCCAGTAAACAGCAGCTGCATGATGCCATTCTGTACCTTCATAGCACAGCCACAGGTAGATAAATGGAGGGATGGATGAAGAAAGAAAGAAAGAAGGAGAAAATTAAGGGCTGGAGTGAAGGGAAGGAGAAGGAAGGAGGTAGTTACTCCATGTGAATGAGTGTGTGTGTGTGTTAGTTACATTGTGCAGTTTGAAGTAGAGGCCGCAGGCGTTACACACTGGATCTCCATTCGCGTTTCTCCTCCACAGCGTCGTGGTGGTCGTTTGACAGTTAGCACACGAAGTCCCCGCTCGCCTCGCCGCAGACTGATGGAGAGAGAGAGAGAAAAGAGAGAGGAAGAGGTTGAGTCGGTCGCTCAGTAGTGCTGAACATTTGCAGTACTGATTAAAAGCCCACAGTGCTGTGAAGAAACACCTACAGGGGGCTGACCTAAGGCCTGCAGTGTTGATCTGCTGGGATGACACCTAGCATTGCTTGTGCTATAGCCCAAAATAGCCCACAGCCTTGATGCTTAGGCCACTATGTACAGTCAGGGCTCTGTGTTGAGCCCCAAATAGTATATAACATTCCTCTGAGGGCCCCCTGTCAGTGCTAGGCCCTTGGAATCATTCAACCCCACCCCCAACCACGCCCCCTCATGGCGCCTCTGACGTTCATACACAGGTACAGCCTGTAGCGGGGAGGCAGCAGTGGTGGATTGTACTGTACAAAGAGTAATGGAGAACGATGCGGAAGGAAAAGAGAGGAGGAATGGAAGGAAGTCACCCCGAGTTAAAAATACAGACTGGTATATTTAAAATGTACATTAGAGTCTCGCGCTCGCGCGTTTGTAGTGTAATTATAAGGGTATAAAGGTGAGGCTTCAGTACAGACATTAAGGCTGGCTGAGTGAAGGCTATGCCTAAGATGCAGTGTGGCCTCTCAACGGTTTACTGCGCTAGAGCGAGGCTGTCACACGCGGTGGCTGTCACATTTAAAAGGCTATAATATATTTATAAATTATGACTATGAACTAGATAAAACAATAGGGTTAATGAATATAAATTCACAAAAGTTACATATTTCAAAACAATAATAAAAAAGTGTGAAAAAAAATTAAGCAACGAAAACAAAAACATCAAATCAAATAAATATATTTAAAAATAAAATTGTAAAAACAAAAACAAAGAAATAAAAAACGCTTTAAATATGACAACGATGACACACATACAATACTAATAATATACTAATATTGCATAATAATACGCGTATTAAATGTTGTTAATTCGTTAAAAAAAAATAACGAGCAAATTGTTGAAAACGCGTGTAAACGTGTGCGCGAGCCCTGCTGACAGCGAGGGGTGTGTGGATTGGTTGTGAAGGCGAACTGACACTGATGTTACGATCCATCACAACTAATCGATTTATCACAGAGAGACGCGCGCGAGGAGGCGCAGCAGCGGCCTCTCCGTTGTCCACAACTGGTGATGGGGCTGGCTGGGTGCTAGAGTGGACTGTGTGTGTGTGTGTGTGTGTGTGTGTGTGTTTTCTCTCTCTGTCTCTTTCTCTCTCTCTCACTCACACACACACACGCTATATATCTCTCTCATGAAGAAGAACAAACTCGTGCCGTGTCGTGACTCCTGCCCTCCTCCTCTTCCTCCTCCACTCCTCTCCTTTATGTTTAGTCTTTTCGGACTGGGGGCGGTGTTGGGGTGGTGAGTGGGGGGGGCTGGAGGTTATCAGCAGCGGTCAGATATCCGGCACACAGGCCTTTTCCTGCCAGCACGGGTTCGTACATTAGAGAGAGAGAGAGAGAGAGAGAGAGAGAGAGAGAGAGAGAGAGAGAGAGAGAGAGCGAGAGAGAGAGAGAGAGAG
>JBBPDA010000126.1:27229942-27242515 GCA_037974385.1 Arnoldichthys spilopterus | reverse complement strand
TTCTCTGCAATTTAAACACTAAATTATGCAGATCTTTTGAAAAATCAATGGAATTCTTTAAAGGAAAGTCCACATGCTACGTTCCTCTACACTATCTATACATTTCCTGGTCTAACTGATCTGACACTGTCTTTGTTTGATGTACAGTAGACACAAAATACAAACAATCCAAATACACACAATACACATAACTACAAATACTATTCTATATTAACTATACAAAAGACTGTGAAATGTCTTAGTGCACTTCAACACACTTTAAAAACAGCTAATGCAGATGGTGCATACAATATATATATATATATATATATATATATATGAAAGTGACTATTTGTCATTGAGAACACACTCAAGCACCACAGCAAAATGTGACCTCTGCATTTAACGCATCACATGTGCACACATGCAGCAGTGGGCAGCTACCAACAGCTCCCGGGAGCAGTGCAGTGAGACGGTACCTTGCTTTAGGGAACCTCAATGGTGCCCGGGCCGGGACTCAAATCTGCGACCTTCAGGTCTCAAAGCAGCATCCTAACTACTAGGCCTCCACTGCCCAAATATATATATATACCTTTTATATTCCAAAATTATGTTACTTTAAACAGCAACACCTGGGTTCCTATCACTCCTGGCTGGTATTATGTGCCACCTGTCACTTTAGTATTAAAATTATTTGCAGTTTTTATTTCACTGGCATTGTATGCACCATCTGCATTAGCTGTTATTAAAGTGTCTGGAAGTGCAGTATGACTGCATTTTACTGTGTTTTTGTATAATTTGTATAGTATAGTATTTGTAGAGTTATGTGTATTTGGATTGTTTGTATTTTGTGGCTACTGTACATCAAACGAAGACAGTGTCAGATCCGTTAGACCACGAAAAGTATAGATAGTATAGAGCAACATAGCATGTGGATTTTCCTTTAAAGAGTAAAGCCGAAAGGGGGATTCCATTGATTTTTCAACAGACCTACATAATGTAGTGTTGTAAATTGTGAATGTCTTGCGAAGTCAAATCATCCCACTCGTTCATTTATTTTGGTATAGAGTTTGACGACAGAGTAACAGGGTTTAGATGTTGGGTAGTTTCACTGTTGGACTGTTTCCACTGATGTTGTAAAAATGTCATAAATCAGCACTTGCAATGTAAATTTCTTCAGGTTATGGAGTAATTTACTCACAGTGGTGAGGATCGGAGTCAAAGGTTGCAGTGTTATCAATACAGTGTAATCAGACTTTCATTTACAGTTCAAAATGACTAGTCATCCTACATGTCTCTTCTGAGTTTTACGGTAACATTACGATAATTATTTCAATACAATGCGTTTGCATGTCTGGCATGCAAACGCATTTAGCAAAAATTTCTTTCTTTCTTTAGAGGCAGCGACTCGGCTGATCCTCAACAGCCGAAACGCTCTCCCTTGATGCCACTGCTTGGCTCCCTACATTGGCTTCCCATCGTGGCACTCATCAAACTCAAGTCCTTGATGCTCGCCTACAGGATCATCAATGGAGCCCCCAGCTACATGGACACGGTGATCAAAGCCTACACACCAATCACTCAGATCAGCGAGCGAACGGCACTTGGAGATTCCATCCCCATGTGGGATCAAACACACCAGACTCTTCTCCATTATTCCTCAACGGTGGAACTAGCTCCTCAGCTACATTAGATCTGCAGAGTCTCTTTCTACATTCAAGACTCAACTGTTCCGCACCCACCTCAGCACATAGGCCTATCAGTCATGTACGATAACTGCCTAGAGAATGTTTCCCAGATTAATTTTCCACATATAGTTTTATAATTAGCACTTGCTGCCTGTTTTTTTATGACGAAGATGAATGTGTTGGACTCTCTGTAGCACTCACTTTAGTGTTGCCTTGTGCAACAAAAATGCCTGATTGTTCCTGTATCTTGGGAGTCGCTTTGGATAGAAGCGCCAGCCAAGTGAATAAATGTAAATGCAATTGTGTTGAATGTCTGGTTCCGATCACAAACACTGTAAATAATTCTCATATGGCAAGTGTATCTAGGATGAGGCCCATCTGAACCACTGAGCTGTGTAGAGGTTTTGAAAAATCCATACACTTCCTAACAGATCTGGTATAAAATTCTTTACCTCCCAGGAGTAATATTGCACTTAAAAAAAACCTGAACACAATTGCAACATGTGAAGGAACAGGTCACATTAGCATGCATCAAGTGCCTTACCACATCTGATCCAGTAGCAAATGATTAAGTAATGAGCGAGTTGCCATCTGGCCAAACAAACTTTCCCCCCGATGCAGCGCTATCAGACAGGGGCCTCTCCTTGAGCCGCGTTCAACGACCCCAAAAGTCACCCTTACTAAAGTGCAGTCATTCAACACCACGAGTCCTTCACATGTAGGCGCCACTGAATCTGATACTGCCATGGCTGACTCGCTAGTGTTTATTAAGACGGAGGGTCTTAAGTTGCAGATGGATAATGAGGAGGCTAAACTTGTTTTGATTGCCAATTATTATAAAGCAACAATGGCTGTGCCATGATGTCAGCTGGGTTCATCCGTAATCAGTTCAAGTGTAACGTTATACTACTTTAATCAAAGAGTGCGTGGCTGGTGGAAGTTCACTGATGGGATTAAACTTGCAATGCAGTTTTAGGTCAGGCCCTTATTTCAAAGAGGCTCTCTGTATTGATAACCTGTGACATCCAAGAGGATAAACCCAGCAGAGAAAAGAAAAAAGTTCGCTCATTCCGAAAAAGCCTTAAGCCTTGATTTTAGCGACGAAACAAGACTTTCAAACAACAGTACAGCAGTAAAACCACTCTTTGAATAAATAAAGGCTCCTCAATTTGCTTGGACGTTTGCTTCTAAGAAAAATCTTTGCCATAGAATCTTCATATTTCGGGCTGGTTTCCCAGGCATGAGGCCCAAGCCGGTTCCTCCACACTAACTGTGTTATATGGAGTTGCACTCACAGCTGTGGAGGGTACACCCCATAAAGGGAAGAGGGTGCAAATTTGTTTCTATAGACCTATTTCTGCATTGATATCCATTGATGGTCATAAGATTCCGTAGCCACTCCCACAATCTACCAATTACTTTGGGATGGTCCTCAAGATGTTCCACCTTGTGAACCAAGGCAGAGTGGAAAGGCCAAGTAGGGGCCAGAATGAGACTGAGGGATAGATTAAGCTTAGTGCAACTGGAAAATCACCATTAGATCTTTCCTCTAGGCCTAGTCTGGGTCCACGAAACTGACCCGGTGTTAAATTTGCAGGAGGTTCTTCACTCATTCACAACTATTCTTTGAAAAACATCCTTTTTACTATATGTGGTACACACATCACTCTGAAGAACCCTTTGGACTTTTACTTTGAAAAGTATAGCATGTAGGAACAGTGGCTTGCATAAATATTCAGATTTGTCTGAATTATGAGTCATTTTATTTTTTAAGACGGACCTTCACAATTGATTTAAAATGTGTTTTTTATTTAAGTACATATTCAGTGACAAAAATAACAAATCCTGTTTGAGTGAGTTTTCAACCTGTTCTGTGTAAGAAGTAAGTTTTAAATGGAAAGATCTTGTACTGAGTGCAGAACTGGCCTCTGCCTTGGCAAGAAGGGGACTTCTGAGGGAAGCCATCATTTCGAATGTCAGTGGCTGAGACTTTGGTAAAGTTTTTCATGTAAAACAAAGTTGGCCAAGGTAGATGTTTTGCCGTGTGAACATCAAGGAAGATTGAAGAATCCAAAGTAGATCTCAATGTAAGGTTTATTGACTCATATCTTACAAACAGAAGCACAAATATTTAACCTGACGCCAGATGACAAAACTGGAACTTGTTCTTATTCCGAACCACAGCGAGGTTCAATGGATCGGGAAGGGTCCTCTTTTCTTTATCTGTGGGGAGAAAAGAAAAAGTTGCACAAAACTTTTGACAGTTCGTCTTTCAGGGCTGCTTCTGTGCACCTATGAACATATCACTATCCAGAAAAACCATGTATCTCCATTTTATCTTTCTGCATCAACACAGCAGCTGAATTTACACTCTGTGAAAATTTCATGATGAACAGACCAATAGAAACACAGACATTCTACAATGTTCTTCCATTAACTTCCATTAGAAGTGAGGAAGGTTTTTGCCTTCACTTGCAAAGTGGCAATTTTGGAGATACTTGCTTCATTCTTGGACAGTGATGATATTGAAAATGGACAAAAATGATGCAACTTTTGGATAAAAGACACTTTGTACTGTTAAACAGCGAAAGTCTTCCTGCTACAGTAGGCTGAATCTTTTCCATACTTCACTTCGTTTCAGAAACCACATAAACAAGTCAGCAGATCACTTAACCTGACAGTTTGTTATCAGTGTGATTCAGACGAGCAGTTTGCACAGTGCTAACTAATAGCATATACTTGCTAGCTACATTAGCCTAAAAGCTACAGTATCAAACCAAAGAAGAAGAAGAAACAACTTCTCAAACCAAACATGTCTTGGTTGATCAACATCTTTGGTACCCAGGGAAAACTGCTTTAAACTAATTTAAAATGCATTTTTTGCCAACTATCACTTTAAAGAGCCATCTATGAGATCTACACACTAGTGCAAAGTGTGTTTAAATAACAAGGACTGTATAGAGATGCAGTAGATCTTCCTACAAACATCTTCAAATTACAATCTGTGGTCACGTCACAGTGCCTGTGCTATTCAAACACACCCATAGTCTCCACTATATTCTGTGGGCTACAGTTTACCTCTGTCATGTTTTACTCCCTGTGACAAGTGAATGCATGGAGGTTAATGGGGTTTGTTAAAGGAAAAAGAAAAATGAATGAGATTTGCATGAACATGTATCAACATTAGAAAGATTAAAGAAAACAAGTAGAAAAGAAGAGCACGGACAAAAAACAAGACTGCAAGATCAAAAGCACAAATTCTGACTTCATCTGACATCATGAACTTCAGACTTCTGTAAGATCACAATTATATGGTTTTTAATTCAGTTTTGGGGAGATAGTAGGTTTAGAGCGTGACTATAAATTCCACTGTACTAACAGGCTCGAACAAAAAGAGCTCAACAGCATCTGCGATTACTATTTCGACAGAAAATCGAATGATGCTCCAAAATAAGAATTTTAGAAAACGAACCCAAGTTCTAGGCCATTTCCCCATAAGATTTCCCCACTGAAAGTGAAGGTTTACACGGTTTAATCCAGTGGTTCTCAGACCAATCCACAGGATCCATCACAGGACAGAACAACAGTTACAATGCGAGAGTGTCCGTGGCTCCACGAGGACCAGTCTGAGAACCACGGACTTAATTGATGTCTGGAAAAACAACAGTATAAATATGGGAAGAAATACAGCACTGAATGTGTAATGGACCATTATATGAGGGATTAAAGAATGGATGGTGGGAATGAATGAGTGAACAAGCACGTGTAGCGAGGTGAAATATGAAGTTAAAAAGCAACAGGCAGAATAAATGCATGAATGCATACAAGCAGGTGTGAATGAATGAACATGAGCAGACAAGGAGATGCATGCAGACAGAGAGAGTGAATGAGCACATGAATAGAAGCAGACAAGTAAATGTATGAATGCGGAAAGATGGCAGATGACAAACATGAGTGTGCAAGACACTGATTCAATAAATATGAACAGACAAATTTAAAAGATGAATGAATGGACGAATGAGACCACAGATAGACAACTGACTGCAAACAGAGGTTGAGTATCGGCAGACAGAACCGAGGGAACCAGTGTTTGAGGACTAATGTGAGGGACTAGATATTTTAATGTGAGCAGAAAGGAAAGAGAATTAAGTGAGTAAATAAAGACACAGTCACTGACTGACTAATGAATGAATACATGAATGAACCAATGTGTGCAGACGGAGAGAGGGGGAGAACAAATAGAGTGCGCTTACAGAGCAGCAGCTCCAGAGATGATCTCGATCAGCTCCTTGGTGATGACGGCCTGGCGGGTGCGGTTAAAGGTGAGGGTCAGCTTATCGATCATCTCCGCTGTTGGAGAAATTGAACAAATGGACAAATTCACTCCACCTTCACACAGTCCACGGTATTGCCATCATAGGGTCTTGTATATGAATGACTCATGATGCAATTTGTATTTAAATCATCTGAAAACATCGGCTGTGCATTGAAGGGGAATTTTAGAAGAAACTTTTCAACCATTAATTTCTATATTAAGGAACATTTATGTTTTTTCCTTTTCATACACAAATCACCCTTCAACAAAAATGTCAATTGACGAATAGAACTTCATTTTGCTCATCTGCATGTTTTATCAACCAACCCTTTATTTGTCTTACAAATCTCAATTTTAAAAATAATAATAAAAAAAAAGAGAGAGAAGGAACCTGATCATGTTTCTTAATTCAGCACTTTTTCCTAATTTTACTGCTTACTTTTTTCATTTTCTCTCTGTAAAGTTCATGGATTGACCTCTGTACATGACAATGTGCTATAGAAATAAACTTGCCTTGCTCTTTGAAAGGTTCTGCTGGGCCACAGCTATGGAGACCCTTACTTTGTTTACATGCTAGAAACTACTCCCACCTGAGTATTTCTTATTTTTAAATCTATAAACTTGACCCACACACATTATGCATCATTTTCATGATGTTTAATAGTCAAAAAGAGTAGTATCAAATAAAATTTAGCTGTCACCTCTTCACAGAGAACTTAGGACCATAACTACAGAACTAAAACTTACTAACTAAATAATCTTGGTTGACTAGCAGCTCTAAAACCAAGTCTAGGTTTACTGGTATAAGACGTTTTCTTTGTTGAATAGAAAGCATCATGTAAGTCGCTCTGGACGAGAGCGTCTGCAAAATGCTGTAAATGTAAAATATTACAGAATAATCCACTTATACTATACAGTCTGAGCTTTACAATCTGCACTGAACACTGAACCCAGTTAAACAGGTGTAATTAGACTCTCTTTGTAAAGAAATGTCCTTTAAGTAATATTTTTGATATTCCCAGTATGCTTTTATGAGCAGAATGATAAAATACGACTATATTCCCCAGACCCGATTTAATGAATAAAATCACTCATTTATTCAAATTATATTGTTAAAAAATAACAAATTAAATAATAATAATAATAATCCCTTTTCAGCACCTTTATTTTTAAGAGGTGACTTGAGAACAGCACCAGCTTTGGTATGTTGTTTAATGGCTCCGAGAGAAAAGCCTCACTTACAGGCGTTCTTGCTGGCGCTGTCCATAGCGGTCATCCTAGCACTCTGCTCGCTAGTGGTGGACTCCTTCAGTCCAAAGTAGATGACGTTGACCAGGGCAAACTCCTGATAGTTCCTCAGTACGTCAGCATCGATGTCATCATAGACGCCCATGTTCTCTGTGTTAAAACGTTCAGATTTCTTGCATTATTTCTTGCTAGTGATCACAACAATCAATGTTGTATTATCGTAGATATAATGCACATCTGCAAAAACGGATTTCTCACAGCTGTCAAACATAGCTACAACTATGCACTATAAGGAAAAAACACGCCCGATAATACCTGAGCTCGCAACTGTGTCCATGGAATACAGGGGCTTCTCGTCGGTCTTGTATGAAATGACAGACCTGCGAAATAATAAAGCAGTTATTACTAATAAATAGTTGCACAGGGGAAGAAAATTTCTAGCACATTTCCAGAAACTTTCCATGAAAACTTTAGGCCAGGAATTTTGGAAATATTACAAATTGGAGATTATGAAGAGTGGGCAGCACAGCCAATGGTAATAATGTGAGGGTAGGTTTCTTCCTCTTGTCTATATATTATAATAAAAACGTTCTTGACTTTATGTCGTCCTTGGGCTTAAATGTGTGGATCTGTGGTGTGGGCTCAAAAAAGGAGCTGTAGTAGCTCAGAATTCTAGAAATCATTGTACATGTAATTGAGAAATGCACAGTACATGTAGTGGGTGTGGCCTCAATAGCCCTGCAGAAGGGTAGTATGCTATGTGCCTGAGATTGAGAAATACCATAGATACTCAACTGTATTTGCTTTAAATCTGATGGTTTTAGCCAAGATTATGCTACAATATATTTTCTACCAGCTATATTTTATGTTCCTAATGTTCAACTCTTAACAACTTCCAGTTTATTCCCGTTAATTCCCATCGAAATTTTGAAACTTTAAAAATTCCCAGAATTTTGCAGACCCTACTAATCCCAAGTTCTCTGTAGCCTTAAAGTTACAATAGGGTGTAAGACCATGTTTAGAAGATATGAAGAATTTTTGTGTAAAATGTCTGCAGTTCCAAATGTTTTTATTTAAAATACTTATTGATAATTTGTTTGTTAAAAAAAAAATCAATTTACAAAAGCATAAACATATTTTTTGGTCTCCGAAATGCCCACTTGCAGCCCACCTCTCTGTGTGATGCTGGGCACTAACCTGAATCTGTTATACACAATGGTGCCCTGGTCAAACTCATAACCAGAGTCCAGAAGCTCTGTGGCAATGATGGAAGCATCAGTGAATGTAGGGGGTTTCCTGCCCACCTCCTTACAGTTAATAAGGATGTGTTTGCCATGGGTCCTGAAAAAGAAAACATTTTTAATAAATACAATTGTTTCCATAAAAACAGTTTAGTTCGGTGAACTGAATTACAGTCATTCCACAATTATTACCATCAAGCTGTAAATCCTACATAGAAGTTGTACCAGCAGATCCTACAGCTTGATGGTAACTGGAATAACTGTAAAAATCTTGCTCTATGAAGCAGCACAGCCCTCTAACAGACATAGGCCAGATGTTCACGTCAGCATCTGTGCATTAGCAGACTATAACCTTTCGGTGCAAGCTATGTGTAGGAAGTTAGACATGCTTTAACCTTAACCTGCTCACTGCCTTGTCAAATCCTGACAAATTACATTATACAACCTAATTTGGGAACAGCATTCCAGCTATAGTGATGTTTTACTACAGGGAGACAAAAAAAAAGAAAGAAAGAGAGAAACCAAGTGGATGTACCTGTAGAGCAGGCCTCGGAGCTTGTCTCCTATATTAACCACCATAACCTCTTTGCCAACACCAGTGAGTTTGGAGATTTCATTCTTTATGGCTTTGGCCACGCTGCTGTGGATGGCACCACAAAGCCCACGATCAGAGGACACACCAATAATCAGGTGCTTGTTCTTATCTTCTGGAACCTTGATGTCAGCCTTCTCATATAGAGCTAAAAAACAAACAAAACATTATTGAAATTATCAATTACGCAGAACCACAGATTCCATATTTGGGTATAACAGGGTTGAACAGAACCACCCCCCCCCCACCCCCCACAAGGCACTTTGGCATGCTATAGTCTACTGAAATGCCCAATTTTATGATAATCAACAAATGTTTGATTGCATTATATTAAAACCTAAACCCTACTGAGCATGTAGCAACTTACAGAGAGCACCAGTGCCATAGACTCGGGCTGGTTTCAAGGCCCTTTCAGCCCTAGAGTACTTGGCGGCGGCCACCATCTTCATGGACTTGGTGATCTTCTGGATGTTCTTGACGGACTTCAATCGAATGGTAACTGAAAATCAAAACGGTCAAATAATTGAGTGAAAAGACATTCTGCCAGAAACCAAGTCAATATCCTATGGCACAAATGCTGCTTGCAGGCAAAGACTACAAGACAAACACTGATCAGCCATACCAACAGAACCACCTGCCTAATATTGAATAGGCCCCTTTCATGGTGCCAAAACAGCTCAGATTGTGGTGCACTGTGTGTTCTGCCCCCATTCTATCATAGCCAGCATTAACTTTTTGGTAGGTACTAACTACTGCAGAACATGAACGCTCCACAAGACCTGGGGTTTTGGAGATGCTCGGTCATCTAGCCCTCACAGTATGCTTTAAGCCTGCACATCAATTTCAAGAACTGACTGTTCACCTGCTGCCTAAAATATCCAACACCTTCATAGGTGCCTCTGTAATGAGATAAGATTATCAATGTCACTCGTTTCGCCGGTCAGTGGTTTTCAAGTTGGAGTTGATGTACATGTACGTGTACATGTATGTACAAATGCCAGCAAACCATGCATATATAAGTCATGACCTTAAAATACCTTCACAAATAATACTGAGATCTACTTACTGTCCTTCAAGGTAGCCATGCTCCTGACCTGCCCACTGCAAGAGAGGATTCGGTCAGATTAAAGTTACCACTTCGTGACAATCATAAGCAACATCATGCAGAATTATCATGCACTATGTGCTCTGCACACACACAGAAAACAAGGTGTTTACATAAAGCTAGCATTAAGTTAGCATAAAGCTAGCAAATATGAACCAAACCAGAGTCAAACCACCAAACTTCATTTACTAGATTTGTACGAGGCAAACCCTAAACAAAAAACATATTACATATGAAGTGTTGCTAATTGAACCAGACGACTACACTTCATATCAAAGCCAGTGTGGTGAAGTTTATCCACACCGGCTTAGTGCAGCTAAGCTAGTGCGGCCTACAGGGACCGGCGCGTCCTTGCAAGGTTTTGACTCAAATATCAACCAGTTTTTCGCCCTACACGTATTGATAGCACAGCTAAGTCACTTTACAACATGTCATTTTTCAGAAAAGCATATGAGAAAACAGTTTTTAACGCATTACCATTGTGGGAGGAACACCGCCGCGCTGGCCCTGGCGAACATGTTCGCTTGCAATGAAGGTCAGACTGGCCGCACTGAGCATGCGCAAAGCGCCTAGAAACTGTCGAGTCTGTGTGACGCTGTCAGTTCACCGAAAAGATTTGAACCGTATCGAGCTCCATATTCACGAGTCACCGAAACGGTCACGCGCATGTGCCAGAGGTGAAAAAAATGGGACCAGTTTTTGGCAAAACAGAGCTTGGAATCAACTTACAGTGATATTAATTTAATTTGATGTTAATTTTACACTTAAAGTAATTTTCAGGATTCAAGATTATTTATTCATCACATGCATAAATATACAAGTGCAACATGTAGTGACGTGAAAGTGACTATTTGTCATTGTGAACACACTCAAGCACCACAACGAAATGTGACCTCTGCATTTAACCCATCACACGTGCACATGTGGAGCAGCAGGCAGCTATCAAAAGCGCCCGGGGAGCAGTGTAGCGGGACGGTACCTTACTTAAGGGAACCTCAGTCGTACCCGGACCGGGACTCAAACCTGCAACCTTCAGGTCCTAAATACAGCGTCCAAACCATTAGGCCTCCACTGCCCAAATGGGCCCTAATCATTTCTGAGACAAATTTCTGTGCAAATGTAAACAGAAGTTAGCAACTAGAATAAATTTAAAGCAACGTTAAGAAAACCAAATCTAAAGCAATACAAATATAAAGAAAATATATTACAGAAAAAAAACAATTTTTAAAATGTAAGCAATAGCTGTACATTGCACATACAGAAAAAATTAAAATAATTATTATGTCACCCTGGGCAAAAATGTGATCTGACTCCAGTTGTATGTCACTTTACAGAAGAACACGCTGGTTCCAGCATTATATGCCACTTGTCTCTTTAGTATTATATATTTGTCTATAGTAATATATATGTAATATTATTTGCTCTCCCCGTGTTTGCGTAGGTTTCCTCTGGGTTTTCCGGTTTCCTCCCACAGTCCAAAGGCTGCAGTAGGTTGATTGAATGTTCTAAATTGCCTGTAGGTGTGAGTGTGTGTGTGTGAGTGGTTGTCTGTCTATGTGTTTCCCTGCGATGGGTTGAGCCTCCTGTACCCTGCCTTGGGCCTGCAGTCAGCTGGGATTGGCTCCAGCTTCCTCGTGACCCAGAAACGGAAGAAGCGGTTTACAAAATGGATGGATGGGTGGATTATTTGCCCTGTTACTATAGCACTGGCATTGCATGCACCATCTGCATCTATTTAACAGCATAATTATATTTTCCCAGTGCACTATGACTGCATTCACAGCCTGTACCTTCTTAATATAACCTATATAATGTTTTTGTATACTATGGTATACTATACAATATAGTACTATATACTATAGTATATAGTTTGTATACTATAGTATTTGTAGTTATGTGTATTTTGTGTATTTGCATTGTTGTTGGTATTTTGTGGCTACTGGTACCTACATTTCCTCTGGGATTAATAAAGTATTTATCTATCCATGGCTCTATCTATTTATCTATACTTACCTGGCAGGGGTGACATTAGGATCACAGAGGTGGTTCACTCAAGATGAGGCCTGGCCATTGAACTTCGGTCATGCCAACCTTTGAAAATTGCCTAATTGTGGAAATCTCAATGGCATAATTTCTGGTTGGGGGGGACTAACGGTTAGGACCTTGCCCATATATTAGGTCACAGGTTTAAGTCCTGACCTGGGTACCACTGAGGCATCCTTGAGCAAAGTACTGTCCTGCTACACTGCTCCCAGGGTGCTGTCCACTGCTCCATGTGTGCATGTGTGATTGAATGTGTTCACAATGTTAATATCTAACTATTTATCTATTGTTGTATTCGGCCTGAATTCGGACACTCCAGGCCCAAGGTCCCTTAAACTCTAGGAGTCTTTTGACCTCTCACA
>JBBPDA010000126.1:27212243-27229842 GCA_037974385.1 Arnoldichthys spilopterus | reverse complement strand
AGAGAGAGAGAGAGAGAGAGAGAGAGAGAGAGAGAGAGAGAGAGAGAGAGAGAGAGAGAGAGAGAGAGAGAGAGGAGTACGTGAGCTGCAGCACACCACAGCCTGGGGATGAATTATTCAGCCATGTGAGAAAGAGGAAAAGTTAGAGAGAGAGAGAGAGAGAGAGAGAGAGTGAGAGAGATGTAGAAAGAGAGATCAAGAGAATGAAAGGAGGGGGAAATGGGCTATGACTGTGTATTGGATTGCTCACAAGGGTGATGCTGCAAGTTTACACAATAAAAATATCAGCGGTGTTAAATTCTACAGTGGCAGAAATCTGTAATTTCCTTTTGACTGGGTTTCAGATTAAATGCCAGCTTTGTTCTGTATGAGTTGGGTGTATTCTGGACTGTAAATGATTTAATCATCAGAAAATATCAAACTGAAACAGCAAAAAATAGATCAAATGGAGAGAAGCTCTATTATTTTCATTTATTTGTTTGGGGATTTGAAACACCTTTAACTAGAAATTTAATGCATGAAAGATTCTGCATATGTTAATGTTGAAGCTGCCTGAGAAAACATATATTTAAAACCTATTTAAAAAAGCATTTGTTTGCAACAGGAAACAATATCACACACACACACACACACACACACACACACACACACACACACACACACACACACACACATATTTATATATTAATATATTATATATATATATATATAAAAATTGAGCATTTATTTAATAAGCATGTTTTCATTTCACTGTTTTCAAGTGTGCTCAGTATTACTACTTAATTGGTTAACAAATTTAAATGAATTGAAAATAACAGGAGTGCTAAAAACACAAGTATTGATATTCTTTTCATGGTTCAAAATGAACTATTATTATTAGTAATAGTGGTAGTAGTAGCAGTAGCAGTAGTAATAGTAGTAGAAGTAGCAATAGTAGGAGTAGTAGTAGTAGTAGTAGCAGTAGTAGGAGAAGTATTAGTTGCAGTAGTAGCAAAAAGGAGTAGGAGTAGTAGCAGAAGTAGGAGTAGTAGTAGTAGCAGTAGTAGAAGAAGTAGTAGTAGCAGTAGTAGCAATAGGAGGAGTAGGAGGAGAAGTAGTAGTAGCAGTAGCAGTAGTCGGAGGAGTAGAAGTAGCAATAGTAGCAGTAGTCTGAGGAGTAGAAGTAGCAATAGTAGCAGTAGTATGAGTAGTAGTAGTAGCAGTAGTAGGAGAAGTAGTAGTAGCAGTAGTAGGAGTAGTAGTAGTAGCAGTAGTAGAAGTAGTAGTAGCAATAGGAGTAGTAGTAGTAGCAGTAGTAGCAATAGGAGTTGTAGTAGTAGCAGTAGTAGGAGTAGTAGTAGTAGCAGTAGTAGCAAAAGGAGGAGTAGGAGGAGAAGTAGTAGTAGCAGTAGCAGTAGTCAGAGGAGTAGAAGTAGCAATAGTAGCAGTAGGAGGAGGAGAAGTAGTAGCAGTAGTAGCAATAGTCACAGTAGTAGGAATAGTAGCAGTAGCAGTAGTAGGAGTAGTAGTAGTAGCAGTATTAGGAGGAGTAGTAGTAGCAGTAGTAGGAGTAGTAGTAGTAGTAGTAGTAGCAGTAGTAGGAGTAGTAGTAGTAGTAGTAGTAGCAGCAGTAGCAGTAGTAGCAGTAGCAGTAGTAGTAGTGGTAGTAGTATTACTAGTATTATGCTCAACCATGCCTGTTTTAGATTTTTTTTTCATTCTTCTCCTGTCACCCAGTTGTGTTTTCATTGTTCTGAGCCTGGAGATTGAGATGAATGCCACATCATGCAGAGGGAGGTGCAGGATTATCACGTCCACTTGTCCGTTCACCTCTATAGAAAATCCTGCTCTCCCATTCACTCGGTCTCTCTGTGTACACACCAACCAAGGACAAAACCTCTAATCTCCTGACTGGGCCAGAGTCTGGTTCCTCTTTTTTGGGTCACTCTTTTTTTCAGCTTGGCATTCAGGAACAGTCAACAGTGCTGATTCTATTTTCCTGCATATATAAAAGAAAAGATGCCATTCCACAGGATGAATGTGGAAGGATCACCTTTAGCCATCTGCTACATGATCCATGATGGAGAGTTTGAGTCTGTTGTTGATGTTAAGAATCCTGTTGGCTCACAGGGAACTTTTTTGTGTGGTCTAAAGTCAAGTAGTGCAGTCAGAAATCTGCTGTGTCTCAACTCTGTGCACCATATTCTCGAACTGTACACAATACACCTCATGATCTAGTGCCTTTTGTATGGTAGCGTTTTCTCAACTCAGCTATGTCATTTGCCCTAAAAGAAAATTATAGATTATCACAGTATGTCACATTTAACATTACAAAATCGATCCTAGATTAGCAGGAAGCTAATGTTAGCTTGTTAAAGATCACTTTAACATGACATGCTCAGCTCAGACATTTTTAAATCCTTCCCTGCATATTGCAAATTGTCCAATGTCAAAGGAATAGTAAAACTACCAGTAACATTTGAAATATGCAGGTGGCTCTTCCCCTTTCATTATGTTAATGCAGACAGTGTGCAACATTCCACTCTTCATTTTGCCATGTTTTAAAAGAATCATTACTCAAACCATTAAGGATTTTTTTTAATCTATTTAATTTAAATTGCATGCATCCAATGAACCATTTGCTGGCTGAATTCCAGCTTTTCATAACAAATATAATGAATTTGGGTGTAGAAGCCAGTATTTCATGATCTAGACAGTACACTATTTAGGGGGTATGTAGCTATTTAAAACTCACTACCTGTCTCAGAAGGTTTCTGTGGTTTCGGTAAGAAGGGCCTATCTAGTGCCCATGACGCAGTCGAAATATTCTTGATGGGTCAGCTTTGACAGACAGGATTGCGATCTGTCTTCCTGTTGCCCTGCCGACAGCTAATCGCAAGGGAGACTAAGGAACAGACCAGGAGCTTTATGAGGTGTCACGGCAACCAGGCTGGAGCAATATATGTGTATAGGGGAAATCTGACTGGGCTTGCTCACAAATTTACTTAGTCACTAATTTGATGATGGGCATGACAAGCTAAGTAGCGTGAGAACAGTTGCCAGCTCCAGTAAGAGTGTAATGGCCAAGTCTGCTAATCCCCATAAAGAGAATAACAGTTCTATTTAAAGCAGACTGACTTAAGGGGATTGTTTCAAATCAGTCAGGAGAAACACATCAAGGAGTGAGATACGCTCAGTGACACAAATTGGTTCAGGTGTAGGTCTACTAAAATCCTAAAAGCACAGTGTAAGTCTTGGGTGTGATTGTGTGTGAAGAGTGGTTGCTATCCTTGCTAAAGCAGATTTCCTATAGTGAAGCTGAAAATATTTAACCCAGAGTCTTTACCTTTGTTTTATTGAACTCATTAAAACCTTCCACAAGAGTAGATAAGCCTTGTGCATGTTCACACTGATCCTAGTATGGATTATCATGTAAAATTAGATTTTTCTCTGTACCTGCAAGTGCCATGCTGCCTGTATTGTTGGATGTACTGCAACTGTTTCTAAAAAACAGAAATTTTGGACTAAAATTGGCAGAAAAATTGTGTTCTTGATAGATAATACGCACTTATTTTTACTAAATCAGCAAAACTTTTAATTCAACTGGGGTGCTTAAACTTTTTTCTATACAACGTTAACAGGTGAAGGTGTTTTGATTTGACAGTGATGATATAAATTATAAATGATATATTTTATATTATAAATATAAAAAGGACACTGAGAAATCATGCTACTAAAGAGGAGCATTGGTTTGGAGGGAGATGTAGAACATTTCACTTTGGCACTAAAGGGTTAAAAAAAAGCAGGGCCCATTCCTTGTCATCCTATTCCCCTCTCTGCATTGTGTGCATGCAAATGAGAATGCATTTTCGATCCATTTTCTTCGATCACACAAAGGTTCTCCTCCCTTCACCCCCCTTTTGCTTTCCATATGCTTGAGAAGATGAGGCTGGATTTGTCAGCAGACTTGAGAAAAGTCACATCCACAGTCCACATGATTAATTAGACCCACCACCACTATGCAAATGTTCCCGAAGCATGACTCAGTTTAATACAGACATGTTACTTCAGGAGCTTATTATATTCCGCTTTGTTCTTTCCCCAGATGCATACGTTCATGACTATAGTGAATGAGTGACTAAATGTCAACAGTAATTCTCCTAGTAAACAGGTTTTCTAGAACTAAGTTCTCCAGAATGACAAAAAAAAGGAGTGAAAGAGGAACAAATGTGAAAGGTGAATTCTGAAACAAGCCCTGGAAGCTCTGTTCTGTCAGCTCACATGTTAACAGTAATGACAGGAAGCTGTGGGATTTAGCATATCAGGCAAACCCAAGTATAATTTACAGTGTTTCGCAACTCCAGCTCTGTGGAACCAGCACAACGTGAAGCTAATAATACAGTACACAAAATATTTCCCACATCTATCTATCTATCTATCTATCTATCTATCTATCTATCTATCTATCTATCTATCTATCTATCTATCCATTTGACTCTGTATTGCTGTACATTAAAAGTATAGAATTTATATGCAGCTCAGCAGGGAGACCCATATGGGGGCTATTTATACCTGTTATACTTAGGGCTTAGTTGCTTAGTTAAAATATACTATGTTTATTCTAGGAGTTAGTCCATTAGTGTTGATTTTGCAGTATTGATTTGCAATATTGATTTTCACTGAATCACTGAAGTGATTCTGTGCCGCAATATGCTAAGGGGCCTCCATGCAAAGTCTTCAGGCTGACTGGACATTGTGCTATAAATAACTTTTAGAGCTCATAATGCCATGCCTGACAGCAGTCACATCCGCACGGCTCTCTAGACTGCTGACCTAAGGCCAGGGCATGGACCTATTTCTCATGCCAGGCTCCTCTCTGTCCCCCTATTGTGTGTTATTATCTGTGTTGATTTGGGTTTTCATGCATAATCTAAGCACTAGGGTGGACTGTTATCTCACGGCAGTGTCATTTTCATAGACCGTATCTGAGACAAAGATTCCACTGTAGCATTAGTGGGGTGCCAGTCATGGCATAGCATAGTTTCAGCAACAGTGCATGTCATTTTCACAGGTTGGTCTGAAAGGTGTTAGTCTCATTAGCATACAAAGTTCAGACCTCTTAATCTGACTAGACGGGCTGATACTGGCAGGTCATGTTCATTCCTTATAGGGAATTAGTTAGCAATAGCGTGACCCGATAAGGAATCATTGTGGCAAATCAGTTCAGTTTTTTTTTTAAATTGGTCAAGGATAAGCACTATTTGCCTATTCAAATATGGACATCTATTCATTTCAGTGTTTTTGTTTATGATTGCAGCAACAATCAAGAATTTGTTTTCATTTGTTTGTTTAAAATATGCAAAATATTCCTGCATGACTTTTTTTTTAAAGCCAAACACAATAAACTAAAAGAAAACGTGGAATAGAGTGTGGTATCTGATACTGTATGAAATACTATTATCTGTTACCATAGCACAAGTACTTGTCTACACTTGTAGCCACCTTCAATTTTGTCCTTACTTTTGTCTGTCTTTATAGATTGTATTGACATATTGACCTGGTTTGAGGCAAGTTTGAGATGCCAATTAATGGAGCAAGCTTTCATCACTGGTTCGCAATTTAATCCTCATAATCACGATGACAACATTTAAGTAAGGGAAAAAAAAGTCATAGATCTTGCCACCTTATTATTCTGAAGTCTCTAATTATAGCTTTTGCAATTCAACAAATAAAATTCTGTGCCTTGTGATTCGTCATTTCATAACATGGCACTCAAACATAGGATTGCTCCATTTGTGCTTATGATTAAATGTAATTATAATTATTAAGTGAATAATAACAATTAAGTAAATATGCAACTTTGTAGTTTTAAAAGCAAAATCAATTTATATGATTTAAATATGTCAATCACTCACACAGAAACAAACAATATTAGCTATGAGGTTAATATGCATAACAGTGGAAGCTTATACCTTATAAGTTCCACCCTGCTACTAAATTACTGTCTTTAGTCCTTTTGGCAAGAAATGTATTGATGTAAAAAGTGTTATTCATGTGCAACTGACTGAATCATGTAAATTCAAACCACTTCTTTCCACCATTCTGTCTGATGGTACGGCTCCAGCTCCACTGCTACCACCCTTCCGCACCCATCCTAATTGTGACCTGCACCCATGTTCTTAAATGCAATGATCAACATCAGTGTATTTATACTCTTTTATTTGACTTGTACTCTTTTTTTATAAAGTCTTGCGGATCTGTGGGTTGCAGTTCTTGGCTGTGGTTTTTCTGTTACTGTTTATTCCCTAGGTCGTAGTTTCTCTGTTTCTGTGTTTCTGACTTTGTTAGCATGGACATACCCTGCATTGGCTTTGCTGGCTGCTTTTCTGAGTTCGCCTGTTCATAAAACTGGGCAAAAAGTATAAAGAATAAATGTAGCCAAACAGCCAAGACATATACTGTACATTTTTTTTTGTCATTTTAACCTAAAAATAAAAATATTAATGTAGCAACAAGCAAAATAATTGGGTTTTGCAACATTTTACATCAGTTCAAACTTCAAAAAGACCAGATCAGCTGCTGGGACAATCCAATTTTCACAGTGTATTTGGTGACTGAAGGCTACTTATTTAGGTTTGCCCTGAAGCTACAAGGATAGTGTAACAAACACATATGCTACAAAACCTCCTCAACTAGATCTTTAATACAGTCCCTTATGTGACTAAGTGTAGAAGCGGAAACTAAACAATGGCTGGGCTGTGCAATTGATATTTGCCCAAAAAACCTAAAAAAGTAGCCTAATGAGTAATTTACTGTAGAAAAATCTCTACCTCAATTACCTCCACTGCATCTAAGCAGGACATTGTAAAAAAGCAGTAGCTGTTTCACTGACTGTCAACTAAATGGGAAAACTTGTAATAGCATGGTATCCTGTTATTTGAGGCAACTACAAAAAAAAACAATTACTGCAATTTTTTTGTAGATCACCACTGATTACCCAAATTTATGTCCCCCTTTAGATATTGTACTAAAAATAATTGGCCAGGTGTTGCCCAGATGGCCTTCGAGTGGACAGACATTGACCTCTTGCATTAACAGTGAATGCTTTGTTGCTGATGCTAAGTTCACCCGTTACATTCTCACTCATTTGATTCTCAGTCTAAAATGTGAGGATTAGGAATAATTCTATTAGAAACGCAAGAATGAGTGGAAATGTTTTTACTTGCTCTGCCCATGTATCAGTCCAGGCCTGAAAGGAGACAGGTGTAAAAGGTTGCTGGAAAAAGTTTTGTCCCATGTTACCAGTTTATTGCCCTCTGTATATATGCGTCATTTATAGACTTCACAGAAACTTTTATGCAAATATTTTTTTATCATTTCTTTACTAGCCCCAGTCATTCCCCTGCCACATTTCCTTGTTTACCCTCCAGTTAATAAACTATGTACAGGTCACATGCTAAGAATGACGCATGCAGTATTGCTTGCTTGTTGCATGGACCCAGTGACAGGAAGAGTGGCATGTGACCGGGAATGACAGAGCAGTTTCGGTTGTCTGCCCTAATAGGTAAAACAGATCAGGCAGAGAGAGAACTCATGAGCTGGAAGGATGAAAAAAGTGTGGGAGAGATTTGGAATTAATGATGGGCAGTGTTTGGCTAAATAAAAACAGCTCGTGGGCCAGAGCAAGCAGAGGGCTCAGTGGGATGGGAAATTGTTGGCTCCATCTGAACCATTTATGGGAAAAGGAAAGACAAGGAAATGAGCCTGGACTGCAGAAACAAATAACAAAGCCACAAGTCTTTAGATTTCCTTGAAGGTTTTTGTTTTATTGGTCCAGTAAATACAAAAAAGAAAAATGTCATTGTACTGTTCCTCATAAAGGAAAACACTTGACGATATGGGCCATAATCTCAACAAGGAAGGTGGCTTGTACTCAAAACTCAAATAAACATTCTACATTAAAAATAAATAAATAGTTAACGGAAAAGATGCAGCATTATAAAATACAGAATTCAAGTATCATAAGCAAAAATAATTAGTTACTGCAGTTAAGAGTGATATACATTGCACCTACAATGTGTATAGAAAAATGTTTTCCACCATGATCATTTTAGCCAAAACCTGGCTCCTCAGAAAGTGCATTTACAATATTGACTAACTTCAGTTTTTGCCTTATATATACTTGCATTTATCTCCTTCGAGCTAGTGTTAACAGTAAAGCTTGTTTCTGTATTAAATTTCTCTGTACAACTTTTGGTCATTACCTATGAAATGTATAGGTACAAATATAAACAGTAAACATTTTGGTTTACATTAAGTGTATACAGAAATAACATATCAAATATCATAATCTCGACTTGTTTAACATGTGCATAATTTCCTAGCACACATTTCTAAGACATTATGAAGAGAAAAAAAAAATAAAAAACATAAAATGATCAAATAAAAGATGCCATGATGCCACACGTGGTAAAATCGTCGACAAATACAGAAAATAAAGCAATGTTGGCCTGAAAGCCGAAGCACTAGGCACTCTAGGGAATTCATTCATACATCCCGTTAAAAAAAATCCTCTCCATCAACTTCACGACAAACAACAAGTACTGCACAAATATAAATATCCTCACATACAAACACAGCCACACAACACACCCATGATAATGACCTCAATCACAATACACTTCACATGCCTTCATAAAGAAACATACAAACTGTAAAAGCTCTCAGTGCATGAGACATCTCATACTGACATAACATATGAAAATAACTATAGCCAGCAGCAATATTGGGGCATTCACTGCAACCTTAAAGGCTATGACAATGAATTAACATTGCATAAAGTGAAATAATCATGGGTATATTCAGTATTCATATCAGTATGTGGCCCAATTTAAGGCACATAGAAGGTGCCTTAGGGACATGAGTCAGCCTTTGATCGTCTTTGGTGTGTCTCATTAGGTGCAGGTGTGGAGTGTGAGTTCACCTGGTCAAACCAAGTATCATACTGCAATCTCACACACTATCACACTTTGTGTGGCAAGTAGAGGCATACCGTAATGAACTGAGATCATCATAAGCTGAAAGAACAGCTGTTAAATTGCAGTGATGTAAATGCAGTAATGCTGGATCATTATTTCCTGCCACAGTGCTTCATTTCTCTCCCTTCACAACATAAAAAAAATGTACAAAACAAAAAGAGCAGTCCATATACTGCTGCTCATAGACGAACGTTCATTAAAACCGCTCTGTGGGGCGAACAAAAATGCCCAGGTAGCCTCTCAGTGCCTACTTCCTGTCCTTCTGGGGTATAGAGGAAATCTTCTGATTCTTCAAAATGAGAACTTTTGCAGAAACAACCTTCCTATATGAATCGGCGGATGCACATAAGCGGTTTCACTGGCAAAGCTGGGGGATATCGTGGCTCTCTGTGCATCGTTTCAGGTTCTGCAAGAAGACAGACTTTGAATCAGTGACCGTGATTAGTATTCTGCTCAATAGTCAACTGCAGACGGTGGACTTGAACACACAGTGATCTGCAAGAATTGTGAAATCTCATTATAAAAAAACATTACCATACCAGCTGCTTTTACCATAAAATTACCCCCAAAAAATATACTAAAACCGACATTTTCTCTTTTATAGCAACATATTCAGCCAAAAGCAGTTTAGCCCCACCCATTCATGCTGAAGTTATAAGGAGTGTGTCACCCCAGACTGCTTTTTGTCAATTCTCCACTTTAATGCCTACATAACACATTAGTTTCATAGCAGTTACATAATATTTCATAATAATTGAATAAAAAGTTGCTGGAAAGTGCTTTCAGTTTACTTATTTATACAAAAAAAAATTGTTGATATAATGTATTTGAATTCATGTGAAAATATATACTTTATAACTAAGTATTTTCAGTGAGCCTAATCTGTATTCTATGTTTTTGGACTGGATTAGCAAGGCTAAAATACCTGACACTGGAAAGACTGTATTTGCTAAACAAATTAACCACTGAATAATTGTGTTGCTTGGAGAGTTTCTTTACTGCGGTTAACTAATTGTTTCAGAGCTGCAACGTGAGCCATGATTAAGGATCTATATACTCTAATTTCTGTCTAATTCTGTCTAAAATAAGTCTAATTCCTGCCCTTGCGTAACATTTAGTCCCTGCGTAGGTTTCAATCTGTCTAATTACCTGGTTTCCTCAGCACCCCTCCCCCTCGCATAAACCTAAAAAGGAATCTCCTTGTGCGAGGTCATGTGAGGTAAGCGATAATAAAAAACCCTGTGTGTAACCAAAACCTCCACTGTGTGTTCAGCTGAATGCTCTGCTAAAGATCAGATCTCAGATGACCTACTCTCCTGAAATGCCAGCAAATGGCACCAGTGAACTCTCTCCACTTTCACCGCAAAGATACTGAGACAAAAGCAAACTACTTTTGAACATCAGAGGTAGGGGTGGCAGGAATAAAACATACACACACATACACATATAATCATTATATAATCATTATAATCATTATATGACGATGATAATTCATGACCTATATTAAGCTGAAAAAAATTCCTTAGTTCACAATGTGCAGAGAATAGTGAATATATTACATATATATATAAATCATGTCATGCTTCATCGTAATACTGTATCGTGAGGCCTCTTTTGATCCCTTTATTTAACCCCCAAAATTGAAAACCCAACCGATCCACATTTGCCAAAATTACCTCTGAAACAGCAGCACTGACATGACTTTCAGGTAGTGGAAGACAGAGCGTCTTTTGGCATGCAAACCAGAGACACAGACACAAGGCAGACAAGACAAGTGTTAGAAGACAAAAAGGATTAAAAGAAGACACAGCAAAGAGATCTAACCATGCAATCGAGCAGACTGACAGCTGGTAAGGCTTGCGTAATGCGTTATCTGCCACTGATGATGCAGGGAGGCAAAAATGCCAGGCATTCTGGTTGTAAGTGATGTAATAGTGTGTGGGAAGGTGAAATTACTCGAGTGCAACCACAATTGCTACATGACATTGCAATTCTATCTCTCCTGACTAAGTTTGGCAAAAAACCAGCATTATTCATTTAAATTAGCACCAATCAGCACTGTGCGTACTAGTGAAGTGAAAGTGACTATTTGTCATTGTGAACACACTCAAGCACCACAAAAGAAATTTGACCTCTGCATTTAACCCATCACACAAGCACATGTGGAACAGCGGGCAGCTATCAGTATTGCCCGGGGAGCAGAATCTTGCTCAAGGGAACCTCAGTGGTGCCCGGGCCGGGACTCGAACCTGCGACCTTCAGGTCCCAAGGACAAGGTCATAACCACTAGGCCACCACTGCACGGTGTGATATGTTTAAACAATCACACATTCCTCTTAAACTGTTTAAATAATCCCTAATGCACTTGCTTATGCGTTTTCGGATGCATGGCATCATAGAAAAAAGTACAATATTTTGTAGCATAGATTAGTATAGTAAAATTTGTAGTAGTAAAATTAGGACATTTCTTTTTTTGCCAAACTATTAATAAAAGGATGAACCTAGTTGTTCAGTCGGCACTGTGAAATACAAATAAGTACGTGACGGAGGACACTGATACTTACAGACAAGCTTGGCCAAGCCAGTGCTGTAGCAAAAAGAGCATGACCGAGAACATGGGACGTGAAGAGGAACAAAGAAGAGAGAATGTGATTGATGAGAGCATGTAATTAGTGGATATGGATTAGCTGGTGAGGTAGGGAAGTCGTGAAGTGGAAAACACATGCAGACTCACACCATGTGCATAAACAAGAAGGTACAAAGAGTCTTTGGTAGCATACCTGTGTGGTCAATGCAAGGGAGCTGTTTGCAGTGGCACAGAAATTCAGTGGTGCAGGAGTGAGCTCAGGGATGGCGGATTCATCCAGGGCATCAATGCGAGGTTTCTTAGTGGGCTCATGGCTCGTCAGAGGAGTCACACTGTTCCTCCTGATCAGAGTGCCTGGACCCCTTTTGATCTCCTACAGAGAGAAAATGGGGGGGCGTACAGATGGTCAGGTCTTGTGCCTGCAGAGGTATGGACTTGAGTCACATGACTTAAAGTAGAGTCACAAATGTGATGACTTGAGACTGGACAACAAATTAAAAAAAAAAAAAAAAAAACCTCAGTTGTTTACCAAGAATTCAAACTTTGACTTAGACTTGCAGAAAAAGACTTAAGCCCCAGAGAAGAAGAAATGTGTAATAGTGTTTTTTTTCATGTAAATATTTTAATAATTTAGACTTCTCAGCTCAGCTTTCTCAGTCCGACAGCTTCACAGCTCTGTTCATTATTTAAACATTCATCAGAAACAATGTCTTGTCATATTGCCGATCTTCTGAAGGGCCATTTGAAACTTTTAAATGTTAGTACGTGTGTGAATCGTGTCTTTACCTCAGGCCTGTCCCTGTGTGTGTTCACTGCTTCCACATTCAGAGAGATTGACTCCACTTTGCACCCTGAACGATAAGAAGAATATCTCACTGTTAGAACCTCTTTGCTTTGCATCTGAGAATAATGTAGGTGCTAACTATGGGCAAGCCTCTTACCATAGGCCACAGGGGTCAGCTTCAGTACAGTATGGAGTGGACACTTTAGGTATGGCATCTCATCTGCAGCCAGAAGGTTAGGGGTTAGTGAGATTACATGACCACTGAAAAGAAGCAACTGAAGCAGCAGTAAATGAAAGGTGAAGTGGTTTTACACAGGTCTTACCAGCACTCTTGTCTAGAAAGTAAGCAAGAAGGCAGCGCATGACAGCTTGGTGGCAGATAACCAGAACATTCTCCTGTCTCTCTAGCTCCATGATGACTGGCTCTACCCGCTGCACCAGGTCTTGGTATGACTGAAAAGGAACAGAAAAATTGAGATGAGAACTTTGAAAGCTACAAGTGTAAAAGCCAATGGCAGCATCTTGGTGCTTCAGTTAGAGATCTGATTAAAAGCTACTGCATTGTCTTTATGCTGTCCACATAGTGCTCTACGCAAGATACAAGCTGGATTTTGGAGCCTGTGTATTGGGCTATATGTAAAACAAGGAGCCATTATCAACACCTTGCTATAGCTTTGGATTATTTCTGAAGCTGAGACCCACCTCTCCAGTGGGGTAGCGGTAGTAGTACTTGTCCTGATCTCTCAAAGCAAACTCTTCAGGATAGCGCTCCCTCACTTCTTCGTAGGTCATCTCTTCACACACACCCTGTGGGCAATACACATACTTTTTAGAGAGATGGTCTGAAAGACAGGACAGTTAAAATAAAAATATAGTCTTGTCAGTAAACATACTGCATCAATCTCATTCAGAGCCTTCCACTGCTCATATGGAACATCGAGTGCTTCAGCCGTCAGGATGCTTCGGCGGAGCTGGCTCGTCCACACCTTCAAGTCTTTAAGATTCTGCTCCTCCACAAACTTGGCCAGAGCACTGGCAAACTGAAGAAAAGAGAGACCAAGTCAGTCAAACAGTACAACCTGTCTCAAAAGGGCAGAATTAAAAAGCTTTTTCAATAAACCCCTTAACACAACACAAAATCCCTTAACACATCAACACAAAAGAAGCCCTACATTAGCCTTGTAGAGCTATACAAGTCTTCCATGCAAATTTTGGGCATGAATCATATGAGCTAACTGCACACACACAATTGTTATTATCCATCATTCATCAAATAAACACATATGTTCAAAATCATTTAGCTCGCTCAGCCATTTGTACCTTTCTTCCTCGGGTGGACAGGCCCGAGTCTCCACCCAGTCGTCCCTGCAGGTTGTGCTGGCTCTCGCCATGGCGACACAGGTAGATGGAGCGCGGCTGAACGTGGATGTTCATCAGGTAGTAGACGATGCGGCTCTGGATGTGGTCCTGAATGCGGTTCACCAGGAACCTGCGGCCCACGTCGATCACTTTGATGAAGGACAGATTCCTGAGTGGAGGGAGGACAGCAGTGATTCCAACCTTCCTGGTTAATGGGCTAATAATGTTTTTATTTTTTTTTTCTCCATTAAGTCCATTTATAAAATGTGTGTGCTTTTATGCAGAAAAGGCAGGGATAATTAGTTTTTACATGACAATTTTCCAACCTTTCTTTACCCCTAAGAATTAAACAGGCTGTATTTGATATTGTGCCTTAAACACTAATGTGTAACATGGCCTCTGTTCTGACTGACAGCCCTGTGTGGTGTCATATTCCAAAAAGCAGTCCTGCCTGAATTGTGCAGTGACAACACTCCTTAACACTTCAGTGAGAATGGGTGGGGCTTAACGGCTGTAGAAGTGGAAAGTGGTCATGTATGGCCTGTTTTCCAGCTTAGTTTCCTTATATGGACTGTAGAGACTGGAGGTTAAAGGTTACATTTTAAAACTTACTTATCATAATCGTCTGGGTCAAGGGGCTGATAGTTGACCCTGTAACATTCAATCCTCTTCTGAAAGTCTTCCATGGCATCAGTCTTGTTGCAGTCTTGGTAGTCAGGACAGGACACCTTTACTTCCTGCAAATAAAGAAAGTATTTTTTTAAATAACACAACGGTATGAGACTTTACTGAAAATAAAGTCACAGCAGATCTCATTAACCTTATTACTCAGAAAATAAGTTTGTGTAGTTAAGTGAGGAGCTTAACGTGAAGCCTTAAGGGCATTAAAACAGCTAGAAGTAGTTTTGGCAGAGCACAAAAGGCACAGTTGCATTAAAAGGGTGGAAATGAAGTGTCGGACTCTAAAATGTATGCAGAAGAAACACCATTTCATTAACGCAGACATGACTACGCAAACTGTGCATCCCTTTGTTAACATTCCATAGTAAAAGCATGGATGTAAAATGGCAAAAACACAAATGTAAATCAGTTGATTCCAAATGGAATTCAACACAATTTAAGTTATAATTCCCATTGGCCATATACACAGCGACTGTCCACTGTAAACTTACCACAGAATAAGCATGAATGTAAATGATTTATTCTGTAGTGAATTGAGCAAACAAACTATATGTTAGAACTCCAGACTCAACTACACATTCTATGGCCGCCCATTGTAAACCTATTGCGCTAAAAGCATGGGACATATATCAGATTTATTCTGAAAATGACGTACCCAAAAAAGAGTTATGGTACAATAACAGACTCAACTGTATACACTGTGACTGTAAACATACCATGATGTTGGTAGCAATCACGCTTGGGTCCTCGCATATGGACTCGATGAAGAAGATCTGCACAAGGACAGATTAAGAGCAAGTGGTGTTTATTCCCAGCAGCCACTTTCGTCATCAGCATTACTGAAATACCAGGACAAAATGACCAACCTTGAAGCCGTTCTCAGCTCCAAAATCCAGGATCATGTTTCTTCTGTCTCTGGTTGTGTTTGTGGCATCGAAAACCTGCAAACAGTGAAGCTGGTAAGAATCTGTAGCTTGTGGAAGTCTTTGGGGGTGTGCAATGACACACATAATAAAACTGATTTACTTTATTCAAATGTGAGCATTATTTTCACAATAGGTAAATATTTTAGATTATTTTTTATTTGAATCTTTAAATCTTTATTTTTCAAATATTTGTATTTTTGTGGAAATGCTATCTTTATTTAAATCATTAAAATTCAGAAATTATTTTTTGTGTGAATCATCAGAGAGAAAATACTTACTGCAACTTGACCCCCCATCTCAGTGAGGTAAATTTTGACATCTCGGAGAGCAGCTAAGGCACATTGTCTAATGGGCAGAACCCAAAAATAAGAGCTTTAATTTCTCAACTTATGTTCAATAACAACAGCTATTATCTTGCAATATAGAATGAAACCTATTACTAGTATGGAGGATGGGTGAGATGGTAACTCACTCTCTTATTCTGACTGCTTCCTTGTTGTCCGACTTGAAAAAATCATACGAGCTGTAGTGTTTAACTGCCTCTCTGCGATACTCGCCAACATTGAAGACTGGAGAGATAAAACAATTCAGTGCAATAATTACTTTACATGGCATTTTACTAAAAGGGAACAACTAATTAATATAGTCATCAATATAGCAAGAGTTTTAATAACTGCTAATATGTTTTGGAACTATTTAGTAAATTTACCTTTGGTTGGCATGCCAACCCAGTTGAGGTAGCGTGTGAGTTTCCTTGAGATGTAAGTTTTGCCTCTTGCCGGAAGACCTACCATCACTATGACTGTAGGAGGGTTGGCCAAGTGTGGGCCGCCACCAGCTAGAAGAAAACAGAGAGAGTAGTCAATATTAGTGTTGGGAAGATCATTAGTTGTAAAAAATAGATAAACTGCCACAACATATACTGATAAATGAAGACATTTTCCTTATATAAAACTACAGCTATATATTGCCATCATAGGTGATGTGATAATATACTGTCATTACTTAAAAGTGCTGACCAACTGCACATTCCATTATAAACATGGTGGAATTACTACCAACTAACAATATTTATTGTATCAGAGTACTGAAACATTGACATAACATGTACTTTGACATTTGTTTAAATGCATCATTAATATTACTTTAACTTATCAGAAAAAATTGACCTTTTAAAAGTTTATTACATTTTATTTAATATTATATTTTTGCCGTATCACCCACAGTGATGTGTTCAGTTTGGACTCTAAGATAGTTCCAATTTGTACCAGAGGGGGCGACAAAGCACTGCTTATAACAACTAACCATTGAAGTACTGCAACCCTACAGATGGCAGTGCCACCTGATGGCGACTCTCTTCTGTGCATAATTAAATTATAACAAGACTGAATGCTTTGGATAATAGATGCAGGAAAACATTAATCAATAAATCCTCAATTGTTTCCTGCTTTAGTTAAAATCTGGGATTTATACTGGCTTAGTAGTAACCATGGGCACAAATGTGTATGTGTGTGCGTGCATGTATATGTAAACTCAATGACCCTTTTTCCCCTCCAGCCTGCTCATCCCCCTCTCTCTGCACGTGCCCCCTCTCATATAGAATTAGGTCACTTCAAGTGTGTGTGCGTGTCTCACTGTGTGTGCGAATGGGTGACTGGCAGCATGGGCACTGCTGGAATGAAGCAAAAAAAAAAAAAAAAGAAGCTTTTCTCTTTTTTTCGCCCCTCTCCCATTCCTTTGCTCCAGTGCCCATCCACGTCCCCTAATGTCACGTGCCCCAAACAGGCTGTAGACAGCTTTTTCCACAAATCACTGACCAGCCAGCTAAGCCTGAACTGGGTTACACTCTCATACAAACATATAATGAAGAGGAAACACATTCCTGCACGGGACGAAATTAAACACTTCTTGTTGCGGGCACTAGAACATTAGCACATAATTTTCAAAAGCTGGCACCTTTAGGGATTATACTGTCGCTGTCCAGAAATACCAAGTATCTCATAAATTGTAACCTAAATTGAACCCTAAAACGTTCCTTACTTCTAATGTAGGTAAATGGAAGAACAGTTTAGAACAAGTGAGTATTTCTATTAGTCTGTTTATCATGAAAGTCCCACAATGTAAAGGCCTGCTGATGTGTTGATGGAGGAAGGTAAAAAGGTGAAAAAAAAAAAAAAAAAAGATAAACATTTCCTCCCCACACACACACACACACACACACACACACACACACACACACACCCAC
>JBBPDA010000126.1:27170089-27206669 GCA_037974385.1 Arnoldichthys spilopterus | reverse complement strand
ATGGGTTAAATGCAGAGGTTGCATTTCGTTGTGGTGCTTGAGTGTGTTCACAATGACAAATATTCACTTTCACTTCAAGTGCAAATATAGAACAGTTTAACGTATAAAATGTGAAGTATATTTTTAGATATTTTTGATCTTTTAAATTACTGTTAGAATTTTTTTAAAAGATAAAATTAAATTTTTTTTGTACAATGCAATTAATTTGTTTATCCTTATGACAAGTCACCCAGGCCCTGAAGCCGCACAGCATCCCTAAACATTCACATAAGAAAAATCATGAATAATCATAGCATATTGTGATTCTCATTTAATTATGGTTTATTGTAAATTTCACTTCCACCTTCTGTGACTGGGAATTGTTTTATGTTTCTAAACTTACACAGCATGTTTATGTTAGATAGCACTTGTTTTTCTGCACATTCTGCTGTGAGTAACGATTACGGAGAGGAGCTCTACCCCGTGTTTAGTCTATGCTAGCACACTCTCTTTACTTTTCCTTGCTCCTGTATCAGGGGCAGATAGAGGTATAAAAGAGACACAGAACAGGGGTATTCCACGTTCCTCAGAACCTTCTCTGCAGAGAAAAATAAAGGCTGCTTATACTTTAATTTGTGTCTTTTCCTTCCACTGGCAAAAAAGGGTTTGGGCTAATTTTGCCACCATGCACACTACCACCACCATGTTTCTTATTGTGGAATGCTGTGTTATCTTTATGCCAGATCTAAAATGAATTCTGTTCCAAAATTTGTACTTTGACTTATTAGTCCACAAAAGACAGATTTCTACAGACTATTATTCCTAAACATTATTACAGTGTTTACAGTGTTCCAGTCTGTAAACATACAAATGACTTAATTAATGTAGGTGTTTTTAATAAAATGACAAATGATAATGCAAACTTAGTTTTGCTTGGTCATCTATGATTTGTAATATAAGATCTCGTAATCTTCTAGCTTGAGGAGTGGCCATTAAAACCCTAGACTGATAAGGAATGTTCTAAGCATCGGTTTACCAATAGGAACATGTATACAGCAGCACAAACATGTTTACTAATGACAGGGAATAGCTTAAGTCAGCACACAACACAGAGTAATCAGATATCGTTACCCTGGCAGGTAAGTGCATCTTTCAAAAAAGGTGTCAAAAGTTTCTTCAGGCAGCACCATTGCCATCGTAAATAAGATGTGTGAGAACCTTTCAAGTACAAAGAACATTAGCATAATGTAAACATCTTCCAAGAACCTTAACATTGTGTGGAGGGTTTTTCAAAGATTCTTCACACTCACACATCCCATTTACAGTCATGAAAAGGTCAATTGAAAGTCAAAATGGCTCTCCTAACCCTTTCTAGCACAGTTATTTTTAAGAGTATATGGTGCAATTCAAATCTAAGCTATATGATAAATCCTAATTGACAACAAACCACCCACAATCTTAAAAATGAAGGTTCCTAAATGGTTCTTGAATAAAAAACATATGTTCACTGACATAAAACTTTCAAATTGAAAGTGGTTTTCAACCATTAAGAAGTAATTGACACTCTAGAATAGACATCTCACTTACAAACATGTTTCTTTAAAGAAACACCTTAGGGAAACCAAATGAGGCTATGTTTGGGGTATGGCTTTACCCCAAAGAACCCTTTTGTCACCATTATTTTAAAGAGGAAAAGAGGCAGAAGGTTCCACAGTCTAAGAAACATTTACAGGGAACTACATATTGTGAGTATTACTCAACAACAGTGCAGGCACACAGCATACCATGAGCTGTGAAACCTTTTCTAACCCCTAAAACACACACCATGTACACAAAACACACGCACACAAACACGCACGCATGCACGCACACGCACACGCACACGCACATGCACACACACACACACACACACACACACACACACACACACACACATAAATCTTACAGACATAGACAGGCCTACAGCGCACAAACACCTATTGACAACATGAAGCCACAAAACCTGGACCACATAGGCAGCACATACCACAAGGATGATTAGTGTTCTATTGGACAGAGACCTCAAAGACCCACCCAATTTTTTTTGCATTTGCACCTGCCAGACAAAATGCAAAAAAGGAAAATCATGTCCATTAGCAACATTCCAAACGGTAAAACAAACTGTAAACAGCCCACCCATTCAGAATGCACATGTCAAGACCACAGCCAATGCAATACTGGATGGTGCAAATCAAACCCCAACTTTTATGGGTGAGAATGAAAACACTGTGCCTGTTTCTGTGCCAAGCTCTGTGTTTACAGTCCCTGTACCAGAGCCAGCTAATTTTAGAAGATTGAAGAAATCTACACTCTCCAAACCAATCAGGTAGAATCATCAGCACAGGCTTAGAGCACACCGGTCTTGTAACCAGACACTGAGTAAAAATACCTCCTGACGACTGGAGCAGGCCCTAAAACCCCCGTCGCCCATGTACAGCACATACAGCTCATACTAGTCCTGCCTCTCAGAAGTTCCAGGGACTGAATGTTTTCCTGATACAAACTGAAAGAATTCTTAGTCAAAAGTAATAAACAATGTTTTGATCTTTTCGTTTTCCAAGAATCATAAAGCTGAAGGAAAAAAAAAATCTGACAAGAGTCCTACTTATAGGAATAAAGGCCAAACCTGCTCTTCATACCAAGACAAATACGCAAGTAAATATAACCAAAAAATAAACACTTTTAGCTGTTTTGTACTAATAAAAGGCAATAATTTCAGCTATAAAAAAAAAAAACTCCAGAGGTCCAACGTGTCACCAAGGTGGCAGGTGGTAAATGTTGAAAGCAAAAATTTCTAATTTACAAACCAACTGGGGCATCAACCTCTTTAGACTACACAATGTTACTTTTTTGCTAATGCTAAATATATAGGATGTCATGATTATGAGGAAATGCTTTTGTTTCCCATAGAAGACATGATATTCAGTAGAAAGAAATGCCAAATTATATATAAAATTAATGTAAAATTATATATATTTTTAAAAGTATTTTCATAATTGTTTATAAGTGGTTTTAAAGGACCTGGAAAAAAGTTCAATGTAAAGCTGATTAACAGTATTAACTATGGTTTTGATGTGTAAAATGGTTACCAGGCCCCCAAACAGAGGGTTAAACTTGCAGCCTCCTATCTGTCTGTCTGTATTTGGTCTTGTGTTAGAATAGGTGAGGATATGTCTCTGTGTGTTCTGCTCTGAGTAAAATCCCTGAAGAGTTTACTTCATTATCTTCTGCTGCAGGTCCCCAATACACCTCATAATAGCTTATATAAGAGTTCCCTCTTCTTCGATAAACTAGTACAGCTTTATAACTGACCCAGTCACACACACTGAGAATAACACACACACACACATTGTCACTTGTTATGACTTATTACAATGGTGCCATTGTATTGTTCTTTCTGACAACACATTCTCTAATACAGTATTCACAGCTAAAACCCAGGTTCAGACTCAGTCATATGACTATGAACCATTGTTAGAACAGTCGGACAAACATTGTTTCACTTTGGAGATCACAACATAGGAACACTCTCTCTCTCTCTCTCTCTCTCCTTTCCTTGCCTGTGTCGCATTTGGCTTGCTCATTAGAGGCTCAGAATCCATATTCTGTAAAGCTGTTGTCAGTTGTAAAAGGTGTTATAGAAATAAAGTAAAACTGTATTGTATACATACAGGCATCTATAAAAATGCATTACAGCCCAAACAAAATTCAGCTGTCAAGAAGGCTGCCACTACATTGTTGCAGGGGTTTTTTGTAATAGGCAATAGTATGCACAGTGGCATGGCCCTTATAAGCTAGCTTATTTGCCATTACTTAACATACTCAACATAGTTTGAGCAAGTGTCTGATTATTAAGATATGCAGCAAACTTCAGACATCCAGCAATTCTTGGCTGATTGACTACATTTAGGTTAAAGAGGGTGCCTGTATAAATGTGATTTTTGGCCAGACCATCGCTTTAAAGGATAATCTTCTAGACTTTGATCATTAATCTGCATGGACGCATGTAGCCACCTGAGACAGGCTCATATAAACCAGGCCTCGGGTCTATCAATAGTCTGCAGAGCAGAGTGTGTAGCTCTCGCAGGAGCTGTGATTATGTCAGACTAGCTGAATCTAGGTTCCCTACTTTACTGAGCCACAGGGGGACAGGTGTAAGAATCAGGACTGACAGTCTTTAACCTGTCCCCATCCCAGTTGCATAACAGGCAGGTAAGAATCATTCACTACTTACAACTTTGTGATGCAAAGTAAATCTTATTTTGAAGTGATACTGCACTACACTGAAGTGCAAGAGCTTGATTACTATTCAAAGCTTGAACTACAGAGTTTTACAGAGCTAATTTGGTTGCAGGTAATTGCATGAAATAATTGTAATTTGATGGCAGTGGGTTGTTGAGTGTTTGCTAAATTTGGTGCAAACTGTATGTACTTGTATGAGAAATAAGAATGTTACACAAATTTGGTTCCTGGCTTCTAAGTATTATATGTCATCTGCTTCTGTCTAAATCCTATGTAAAAACAGCTCTACTCATCACACACTTTTATGATCACAGCCCACAAAGGTTTCATATTTATAGTGGCACCAACAGGCGAATTTATTTTTTCTGGACAGTCCCAGATTCAAGAAAGATCTAGAAATGTCTGGACAATTCTTCTGGACAGTTTTACCAGTTCCAGAATATTCTGGAAGTCTACTTAGCATTTAGAGTGAATCAAGAGTGTTGTGATACATTTGAAAATGTCATCGCTCTGAGCACAGAAGCAATGTATTTAATATAAACGTAATTTTAGAATTTTCTTTTTAAGGGATTAGGAAAACACACTTTGTACCCAGGAACATAATCAACAGTGTAACAGAACGCTCATTTTTCATGAAGCACATTTTTGAATTGCAGGGTCAGGTTTTTCTATACATTATTACACCCATAGAAAGTAGTAGAAGAAGAAGAATGAAGCTATAATAAAATTAATATCCAGGACACACTGAAAGTGGAAAAGGGGGTGTGAAGTGCCAAACTTGATTAGATAGACGGTCAGCTTAATCAATAGATTGATTGTGGGTGGGTCGGTGGTTTGATGGATGGGTGTATGAGAAGACCGAATGTACATATAGATCATTGGATCATTCTTGTACTCAAACAAATGGCCAAAAGCTACCATCTAAAACATCAGCAATGAAGCCAGTGACTGCGTGTGTAAAATGTGTGGGGGGAAATGAACAAAGGAGAAGTTTCCAAAATGCACTGTTTATTTCCTAGTTTGTACAACACACTACTGCATCATAGACAAGAGAGGAGATGTTCAGTACACATTCAACTGAAACAGGACGTTAATCAACAAAAGAGCTAAAACATGACATCTTTTCAAACTGCAGATTAAATACTCCTCAGAAAAAATGGGATGTAAGAAAAAAATGTCAGGAAAGGGTGTATAAAAAAAAACTTTATGCTATGTACAGAGCGAGGGCCACAGACATTTTTTTCCTGGTGTTTTCACTTGCTTTGTTGAACCGAGGGATGTGACATTGGTTGGAGGACTCACACCTGCTCTCCCAGGTCGAGCACGCGGAATTTGTCGAGGTTATAGAAACAAGCCTTCACCACTCGACCTCCAAAATACCTTCCGTTCAGATCCACCACAGCTGAGGAAAAACATAAACCCAGATACATATTATGTCTAGCAAACACAACACACAATACATATTAATGAACACTCACACCATCAATCAGTGAGACACATTATTATGGTCATACTGCTCATACTACCAGAAAAAATGAACTTGGTACACACAAACATGATACATTCCATAAGCAGAAAAGTTCAGAAAATAAAGGGTTGGAATATATATATATATAGGTTTCCAGACAATGTTTCAGGAGGATGTTCATTGTGATTTGTTTTGAGCAACACTGGTTTTGAACGCTGGGTGTACACCTCATCCTTTGCTTTTTTTTACTTCAGTAGTTATTGACCGTGTTCTTGATTAGGAACCCCAGGGTGTACCACGGAACCCAATACATTAATGACAGCCTTTCACCATAAATAAGTAACATCAAAGTAATTGCAAAAGCCATAATTTGACCAGTCTATTACTTTCCCCCCCAGTACAAACAGCTACAGATTTGCTACAGAAAATAATTTCTGTTCTCATGTTATGTGATGATGCTTTTGTGAGAAGAAGTCCTGAGTTGTGCCACTGAGAACCAGCTTAACTTCCTAACTAAATTCCTAGAAGAAAGCTCAGACATGTATAAGCGGGTTTCATCATAAATATAAACATATAATATAACATCATTTCTATTAGTTTCTTTTAATTGCAACAAAAGATCTGATTTGAACATAATTGATAAAGGAGAGATCAGGAGTTGCAGAAAAGCCTTGACTGACAACAAATTGAGCTCAATGGATTTATCAGACTGTAGCTAATCCTGATATGATATTTTAGCAAATAAATAACAGTACATGTAACATTTACTGTGATTTATTAATACTAATGAATACACCAGTAAATATTTTTCTCTTATTAATATGTATAGTTTTAGAATTAGTCGTTTTATAATTATAGTAATCTTAAAACAGATTATTAAACTGAAATTATCCTACATTTAGTCAATACATCTATTTTTATATTTCTCATTTGTAGAATAATAAGATTATTAAACTCACCAGATACATTTTTACTTTAACCATTTTATTAAGGACAATTATTTTACTATATTTGCCAATAATCATCAGCCAACATGAGATTTTTTTACTTGATGAATCAAAGTAAGTAGAAATGTACAATGTATGTTTAATAATATTAAAATATTCCAAGAATGAGAAACATTAGATAAATTGAACAGATTTAAGATGATTTCGCCTTCCAACGTATCATGAGATTATCCAGGATTAATGTAAATAAAACTATGACTAAAAACTGTTGCGCATAACAGGCTAAATGAGTCCAAGACAATGTGTTCACGGGAGTGAATGAACTGATCTGGTTTGGTCTTCAGGTTCTCTGGAGGATGTGATATAACTCGGTAGGTGATGTAATGCCGGCGGGATCGCACTCACTCACCGCCTTCACTTTCAGTGAGACTGATATGTGGGGCAACTGAATGACAATATCAGATAAAGACATATACATTACATGTTCAAACCTTTGTATGATGATAATCTTAAATAGACTTACTTATGTGGTTTCTGACACCGTATACACACTGACATATGGTCATCTATATAATTTAGAAACTAATTATAAAAAATACAAGAAGGCCATTACTAATGATAACTATGCATCAAATTTTGTTTTAATTTTATAGATAGTATGTCCATTGTCAGAAACCACATAACCTATCCTAGTTGGTATTATTTAACTCATGGTTTTAGTAAGTGTGTGATTATTAAGGTATGCAGTTACTCACACAATACTATTTACACTATACCTGTTAGCTACATTAGACTCTGAGCTTAAGTGTAAACTAAAGAAAAATACGTCAGACATCTACCATGTCTTGGCTGAATCGACTACAACTGGGGTAATGAGGGATGCTGAATAAATGTGATTTTTGGCAAGACCTTCTCTTAAAAGAACAATCTTGTAGACTTTGATCAGGAGTCCACATGGACCTAGATCACCACCTGGGACAGGCTCACATAAACCAGGCCTCGGGTCTATCAATAGTCTGCTGACCAGAGTGTGTAGCTCTCACAGGAGCTGTGATTATGTCAGACTAGCTGAATGTAGGTTCTCCACTTTGCTGAGCTACAATGCTACAGGTGTGTGACTCATGTGAGGCTATGATCAATTGGTAGTGTATTTCTTTTTGAATCAAAGTTTTATGTGCTGTGAGAACATTTGGGCTGAACTTCTGGGCTGAACTTCTGGACCAAACTTCTGGACCTTCACCAAGTAGAAGAGCTAACTGCATTCTATTGGACATACACAAGTGCTCACCTTTAATGGCGGACTCAACCCGTTCAAACTCCAGGAATATTCTCACGGCTTCATCATCTGTCACATCGGAGATCTGAAAATTATACAAAAAATTATATGCAACAATTCCTTATTATGGATTCAACCATAATATAATACTTCAATCCACGATTCTGCAGGTCTGTCATAAGGCGGCAACGATAGCTAAAGGAGTTTTGCACACAAAAATTGATTGGCTGAGCCACATTCGGATCTATTATAAAACACTCAAAATATACACATGATCACACACAAAGTGAATTCTGCAATAATGTGACAAATAAAAAAGGAACAATTTTCAAAGCCAAATAATAAACTATATTGTTGGGCAGAAAAAATGCTTGTTGTGATTATGAATAATTATGACTCATCGATGCATACTACATACCTAACAACACCCCTTAGCTACAATAAAATCAATGACTCCCATGTATTTTTACATTAATTAATTCTGCTCAAAAACAAGTGACCAATATGTTAAGAATGGGAAAACGGAGTTGCACCAAAGAACCTCCCTGGAAAAATGTCTCTCACCTCAAAGATAACACATTTGACTACTTTGCCGTATTTCTCACACTCTTCTTTCGTTTCTGCCTCCAGGTCTTCATCCACCTCTCCTCTTCCCACCATATTCTGTGGAAACACACACAAACAAACCTTTTTACTACACAAGTGTGTACTAGACAGACCTTAGCAACTCCTCTCTACACATACACTCTGTTCTACCTCACTTACCCGCAATAGAACCACTTTCGTAGGACATTTGAGGATTTCTGTCAGAGGGTTGACCTCATTTTTCTTTGATGGATCTGCTAAAGACAAAATTAGAGAAGGAACACCCAACACACCCGTTGTTCATTTGGTTATAATAGTCATAAATCTCAGAAGTTAATTCACTACAACTTCTGCTTCTATGTAGAAGTTTAAATCAGATCTGTACACATGGTTCCCACCCACAGTAAAATGTCAAATTCCCTAACTTTCCCCAACTAAAGTGCTGAATTTATATGCCTTATAATGAATGGAAAAACAGACTGCCTCTGTGCTGAGCAGACAAAAATGGCCACAGTATTTTAAACCCACCAGTTTGATGAGCTTTATCCACAAACTATGGGCAAACATTATTTTTCTTGAATGAGAACAAAATTAATACATTTATATTGATATTACATCCCTAAACACAAAGTTAATTATGAAGTTTGGACTAATGGATCAATATTAAAAACAAAATATGTTTATAAATAAGTTCTGATAACACTGCCTTTAACAGCACAAGTACCCTTCAGACACAGACCCAGACCCACACACACGTTTACAGAAATCTTGCTAATTGCATTGGTATGGTATATGGATTGTGGTTCCACATCATGCAGAAAAAGCAAAACATCCATGTTTTTCTTCCCGAATTCAAAAATCCATGAAACAAAAACGAAAAAAAAAAAAAAGCTTTTTTAAACGTCCATAAATGCTCAATAATAAATGTAAGATATAATAATAAATGTAATATAATGTTAAACATAACTATAATTAAATGTAAAGACTTTTGATTAAGAAAAGCATCTTTACAAAGGACACACCTTGAAAGAGGGATAACAGGGAATTTATGGCGTGTGTATAGGAGTATATATTATGACCTCACTGACAAAGCTGTCAAACCCATCTCTCAAGGCCCAAGACATTAAATCATGTCTGGTTCACAGGAAGTGACATTACTCATGATTTTATCTGTACTGGTGCTATCATGATCAACCTTTGAACCTAAACTTCCTAACTGCAACAGACTTCAGTCTGCACAATTCAGCCAATCTGAGTGGTTTGTGGTTCCAAACTACAAAAAACGGTAGCAAATTTGAGCAGTAATCATTGATCAATTAAGATCAATTACTCTTATCATAATTAACGCTTTGTAAATGTTCAGTTATGTCTAGTTTTATTGTTGGCCTTTTTAACAAACCTCAGCTGTCCAAATAATCAAGAGATTAATTAAGCTTTAATGCAATCACAGAAAGCAGTATGGCGTGTCACAGGATGGTGTAAATGCAAATGTTTGTATAAGCAAAAGCAATGGGAGTGAACAGTAGAAATAAGCTATGAGGATGTCAGACTAAAGCAAGAAAACAAATAAATGGGTGTGAGACCAAACCTGAAGTTCCCGAGTTAGGGCCAGGTGCGTCAGCTGCATTCTGACCAGGTCCTGAAGCTAACACACACACACACACACACACACACACACAAACACACAAACACACAAACACACAAACACACAAACACACAAACACACACAAACACACAAACACACACAAACACACACAAACACACACAAACACAAACTTAAGAAAACGTGTTTTCCGATTGGATAAACAAGAACACATTGCTGTGCTGATAGGGAATGGCAAAGTATATATTATTTTATATATTTGCAAAAAACTTTAATTTTCTGGTGCAAAATTATCAGGAAATTTTCAAATGTAAAAATAATAAAAATGCATGTTTTTTTAATAGTCTCCTAAAATTTATTCTGATACAGTATTGCTATAATATTACCAGTTCCTCCAGTCATATTTATGTATGCAGTGCATTTGCAAGTCATAATAAAACAATTGTGATCAAATTTGAGAAGGAACACTAAACTGTTTTCTAAAGAATCACAAGTCTATTGAATCACTGTAAGGTCAGAAGTTAACATCCACAGTCATCCCATACGTGATGAACGTGCTTTGGAAAGTCTGCAGGAGTGTATTTGTGAGCTCACTCTTTTCCGTAGAGTCTCCGATGATTATTTTGCCACCACGTTTGCTGGTTTTCTCCACTGACAGAGCTGTGCTCAAACCTTGCTCATGCTTCCCCAAACCCTGGCCTTCACGAAACCCGTACTTTTGCATGATCTTATGAGCCACCGTCCCTCTGCAGGACACACAGAGGTCATTACACTTGGTTTTTAAATGACATGACATCAAACAATGTAACCCTTAACAATCGCACCAATGTGCTATGATGGTTTCCCAAAGCTGACCATTAAAAACCCATAGAGTTGCTTGAAAGTTCAATACTTTTTAGTACTGCAAACTGACTAAGTATTCTAATTTTCAACATCAAATTGACATGTTTACTTTAAAGCACTAACTCCAGTTTCTCTACAACTGAATAGTATTTTATAAATAAAAAACAGTGGCAAAGTGGAAAAACTTAACAGATTTTTTTTCATCATTTGTTATCGAGCATCATCATAAAATACATGGCATTAGTATCTTAATGCCATCTTATCTAACCTGGTGACAATAGGAGTGGGCAATATGGCAAAAAGAGAACATCACAATACCTACTGTATTATCATTATTGTGTAATTTTCACAATACAATAAGCTTAAACCAACAAATACATTTACATTTACAGTATTTAGCAGACGCTCTTATCCAGAGCCACGAACAACAGTGCTTTGTAGTCCAGGTCGGTTCTTCTATCTGTAGGGCTAAACCCGTCAACAGCCGTCATTCTACTAAGATACTACTAGTTTCACACCATAACAAACCTTGCCAAACTTGTAAACCCAAAAGACAATAAAGTATATTAGAGTAAACATTACCATCATAACTATGATTTTTATAACATTTCACATTTTGCAGTGCACAATACCATTAAACAGACTTAATTATACTCTATTTGTACTAAAATGTCAACAATATGCTCAGAAAATTATATTGTGATGCAGTCATATCATATGCCCATGCAGTCTTTTAAACCAGTGCCTTACAAGGCACTATGGTGATGAAGTCACCGTTCAGACACAGCCAACATTACATTGCCCACACCTACTCACCACCTCAGTGACACATCTTAGACTGATCACATGACCATTACAAATTGTTCTTTCTGTAACTTGGGAACTAAAAAATAACCAATAATGAACACCTTATCATGGTAAAAAAAATGATACAAATACAAATGCGAAGATGCTAGCTGCTAATAAGGGTCACATATTAAAGAATTAAAATGCTAAAATGATCAGATTTTAAGTGATAAATTATATCTGTGATACTGAAATTCTTTAGCCCATATTCCCCTACTTGTACCTCGACTGAGTGTGCAAGGCAGGGTGAGTGTCCAAGGAAAAACCGAGCATTCATAATTTCTGTTTTACAATGGTAATAAAAATGACATATTAGCACTTGGCGAAAATCAGTCACCAACATTTAGTTGGCACATTTGTGACTGAAATTGCTGAGATTTTAAATAAAATCTGGATACACAGAAGATGAATAGCCGTCTTGTGCATGGTCACACTCACCCCATGTTGGCCAGAAAGGAGCTGGTGGGTCCTGGAGGAGAGCGGGGTCTCTCAGAGTCCTCATAGACAGGGGGTGGAATCGCTGCTTTGGAGCGCTGCCGACCCTCGTCATCATATGAGAATGATGCTGTCAAGACATCAGATGCCAAACGTGGCCACAATATCAAACATAAATTCTATTAAAAGACTCTTTTCTCAGTGCTAACAGACACAGTTAAGTTTGTCTGGAATATGGTCTGAATTAATCACATCATGAGGCAACAGCTCAACCTAGTGGAGACCAGCTTAAACTACACAAATCAACACAACATGGTCTCACAATTGAAAATGTATAAAATGACAGTTACATGGGTCAAATAAATAAACAAATACACAAACAAACAAAGACAAATAAACAAAGAGCTCCCACATTAAAAAGTCATAGGATGCTGCATGATTTTACTTACAGTCCCTCTCCACCAGAGACGTAGGAGGTGCAATGGCAGCTCCACCCATATCTGTATGCCAAACAAATTATAAGTCAGAAAACATATATCATAACATGATATATCCTAGAACAGACTGACCCAGCATTAATTTTTACAACATTTTTTGCTGCAGTAACTCTAACAAACCAGATGAGCATGCAGTGATGGGCAGGTCAAGGGTTTTTAATTCTCGCACCCACCCAAACAGTTATGAGAGCTAATCTGTACTGCCCAACTTGCAGAAATATGCATTGTGCAATCATCTAAACTGCCAACGTTTACTCTTTATAGCACTGGCATCCATACCAAAGGGCAAAAGATCACAATTTTGTACACTATACTTCATCTGGCTCAATGACGTCCGGCAGGTATAGCGGACTACTTCATGAACATTCTGTCTTTTTAATGAATACTCTCGCATAACAATGAATGAATGAATGGCTTAGCCCGACCCAACAGAACCCTTCGTGTTTTCTAGTAAGCTTACACAAACCCTTCTGACCCAACTGAATCAACGAGATTAAGACGGTAAGTGTTATTTACCTGTCAGTAGTTGTATTTTAACTGATCTGTGTTCAAAAAGGTCAAAAATTTGTACATGGAGCGAGGATGGAGGGAAATGGAGAAATTGTATAAAGAGAAATCCAACAAGTTTCAGAAGGCACTCACTTCTCTTCCTCTTCTCTTTCTCATACTCCTCGTCCTCATCAGAGTCTCCCTCTGTGGGGAACCGTGAAAAACCACTAGGGGCTGCTCCTTCATGACGCTCCTTGCGCTTCCTATAAAATACAAATGTGAGAGGGATAAGAAATGACACAGTCTAGGCATGTCTGTATTTATAGTAAGGGGTGGACAATATGGTTAAAAAAATAAATAATTGAGTTTGGGCCCTCCTGCTTAATGGTCTACAGCCTAGATTTTTAACCACAGACCATCTCCATGTGCTTCATATGCTGCTCACCCCCATAGCCAAACAGGGGGAGTTGCTCCAAGTTACAGAACTTAACTGATCCCACCTTTATAACCTGAGACTGTTTTTTTATTGCTATCTGGTGTTGACCAGAGAAGGATGGTGTCCCCTTTTGATTCATAGTTTCATCCATGGATAGGAAGATTTTCCTTACCTCTAATGCCTTTAGCTTGTTCATAGGGGTTAAATCAACGTTTCACATTACACCTGATTCGGCAGGGCCAGTTTGACTGACTCCCAGCATCAAAATTCAAACTCATGTGCTTTCAATTACAGAGCCAAACTTGAGACAGCTCTAGTTCACAGGAGCCTTTCAAGACCTCTTTATAATTATACCATATCATTATGCTTAGGAAAGCTAACAGTGACAATTTATTACATAATGAAGTCATATTGTTGTATCACCCTGTATGTGTACGTGCGGAACATGTGCATACTTCTCCCTCTCCTCGATCTCCTTTTGGCGCTCCTGTTCCCTTTGCCTTTGCCGTTCTTCTCGATGTCTTTTCACCACTTTCTCATAGTCATTGGGGAACATGGGATCATATTCATCTGCCAGTGGAATTAGGACATCACCTGCAGAAAAACCACCTGGTGCAGAGTCCTGTCTCACACACACACAAGTTCAAAGTTAGCTGTTGCATAATGCCACAGATCAACAACTATGAAAACCTGAACATATGCAATAATGTCATATTGAGGCAATGCAGCTGATATCATCAGCAGTAGTGCAGCAGGCCATATTCATAGTCCCATATTCTAAATTGATGCCTAGATTATATTAATGGTAAATGATGCAAATGGCTGCAAAGGCTGCATGTGTAAATTTTAGGCTCTGTATTTTCCCCCACATTAGACTGAATATATTCACTTAATTCAGAGAAGGTTACATCAAGTGAAACCCCAATTGACTGCTAAAGTTGTAATGAGTGATTTAGTAACTTCAGTACATTTACCTAGGGAAACAATAGAAGTCATATTAGCAGTGGTGTCCTGTGCAAACACCATTACTGCTCTCCCATTTACAGTCCTCACCTTCATCCCTGCTGCTGCATGTGGGGGTGTGTCAGATATTTGTCTGTCATCTGCAGCAGTTCCTCTCTTTAGATCGATGACTGGGGCCAGAACAGTGGACTGTCTCATCCTCTGTGTCTGCAAAAAAAAAAGCATAATAATAATTCACATTTTAATTTGTGGCCCATATATGAACAAAATACCACATTGTAATTATATTGCTGTATATTTCAGTTGTGATCCATGAATCAATATCATCATGTGGTTAAATATTAGCCTACACATTATTTTAACCAAAATAAGGAATGGTTGTTGGATTACATCAATATATTCATCCATTAAACACCTACAAAAACTCCCAAATGTGATCGGTCAAGATGTTTACAGAACACTGTAAAGTATGTGTGTATATATGTGTGTGTGTGTGTGTGTGTGTGTGTGTGTGTGTGTGTGTGTGTGTAAAGTGTTATAGGTTAGACATCTCGTTAGCATACATCAGCGTTATGTAACTGAAGTATCACAAAGGATAGTTAAACTATATTTAGTGCCACCCCAGTAACAAAAGCAGGTTATAATCATTACTGTAAAACATACAGTTCTGAAAACGGACTTTGCAAACAATACAACACGTACCTTTGCTTGTGTAAGTGCAGCTTTTTTCACTTTTAGCTGAGACTGAAGGAGCTTGAAGTTCTTCGACCATCCTTCGGTCTTAGCGTCGCTGGTAGCGACCCCCAAATCATCGTACAGAGACATTGGTTCTCCTGTTAACACAATATAAACAGCAGATAAGAAGAAGAAGAAAAAGAAGAAGAAGAAGGAGCCAAAAACAGAGGAGAAGAAGAAGAAATGAAATCGTGTTCATCAGACTTGTTTACACCTGACCAGAACACATCCCCACATCACTCTGAATGACTGGTGGGTCTTTCACAAAGCAGATCATTAGATATTGGTCAAACCTGTAACATCAATCTGATGTTGATCCCATTTTTTAAGCAATTATTTATCAGTACAGATATTAGCCAGAGGTCACTGTGCATCACTAGTATAAGCAGAACTCAACAGCCAGACCTTTTCAGAAGGAGAGCTTTTAAGCTAAATGCATCATCCATCCTGGGTCAACTGTGGACCTTCACGGTACAAAACAGCAGAGCTTGGCTGAGTGTTAAACTAAATAGCACAATATTTTCCAAATGCCTCACACGATCACAGATTCAGATCATATTTACTACGAGGTTAATAAGCTAGAACTATGCACACCCGACATAGCTTATTAATTATGATTTGTATTACTATATAAAGCCCAAAATGAACATTGTCGTGTCACACCAATACCGATACAGACAATATACACCCAAAGAAAACAGCATAGGTTGGTGAATTCACAGCACGAACACACCTGCTTCACCTGATCAGCTAATGTTCAGGTTTTAGGTGTGATGGAGCTCTCCAGACCCTCAAGCGCCCGATGTAAAATATTAAAGTTCATATACGGAGGGTTAGCCGAGTGAAAAACATTCAGCAAGTTTCAGGGATTAAAAAACTGGTTATTTAGCCCCAAATTCGGGCTCAGCTAAGCTCCGGTCTTCTCCACATGCTAGCAACATAACTATTAGTTGCAACAGCTGACTTAAGTACCACACCGTGCGCCCCAGTGACACAATACTATATCCGAAAAGTAAGACGGACTCTCTTTAACCAGCAACCCGTGATGAAATACTAACCGAGAGCGACGAACTTCTATATTCGCTGAATTTAGCACAACATGCTAACACAACAGCTTCTTCTAGTCGCTTCTAATGACATCATCAGAAACGGCCACGAGTGAAAACCGTCTTTGCTGCCCACTAGCGGATATTAGGTATAAACATTATTACTGGATGAGAACTTTTTAATTGTTTTCTTGTTTTATTTTACCTTATTTTATTTCATTTATTTTTTAAATTTCATTTAGTTTCATTTTATTTTTATTTTTGTAGTTTGTTTTATTTTTGTTCAACAGTGCAAGAAATAACTGAAGTATAATGAGAAATTGTACAGAAAAAACAATTATAACAACAGAGGGAGACAAAATACACTTCAAGATTCAAGATTTAAGAGATTTATTTGTCACATATAGTTATACAAGTACAACATGTAATGAAATGTACCCGGATCATTCCTGAGACTGTGCATTTTTTTAACTAATAAGGAGTAAAAAAAATATTACAAAGAAATAGAATATGAATTAAAAAATGTAAGCAGGTAAAAAAAATGTATAATAATAAATAGGAAACTAACACTAAACAATAAACCTATCAATATACAGTATAAACAGTAAATCCCTAACAAAATAAAAACCCTAACAATATATACAGACAAAGGAAGTTTGAGTTTACAGATTAGTATTTTGCTAGAATATACAGAGTATACAGTGGCTTGCAAAAGTATTCGGCCCCCTTGAACTTTGCACTTATTTATTTGTAAAAAATGTTTGGAATCATGTATGATTTTCGTTCCACTTTTCAAGTGTACACCACGTTGTATTGGTCTTTCACCTGGAATTCCAATAAAATTGATTCATGTTTGTGGCTGTAATGTGATAAAATGTGGGAAAGTTCAAGGGGGCCAAATACTTTTGCAAACCACTGTATATAGAATAGAATAGAATAGAATAGAATAGAATAGAATAGAATAGAATAGAATAGAATTATTGATCCCCTGTTGGGGAAATTAACTTGCTACAGCAGCTGAGAAAGATACAGATATATATACACATCCATTTACATTTTCATTTACATTTACATTTATTCATTTGGCTGATGCTTTTATCCAAAGCAACTTCTAAGACAGAGGAAACAATCAAGTGTTTGCATTGCATAAAGTAATACTGAAGGTGGTGGCTACAAGAAGACCAACGCATTTCTCGTAGTTGTAAAATAAATAACAGACGCAACTACTATAATACATACATAGACCAAATGCTTATACTACTACAGAGAGCAACTACTGCAATAAATACATATGCCAAGTTCTTATACTACTACAGAGAGCAACTTCAATAAATACATACATATTCCAAGTGCTTACACTAACTACAGAGAATCGCTACAACAATGGATACAGGTGCTTAGAAAAACTACTACAATATAACAGTTGACAAGTGCTACAGTAAAAACTACAGTAAAGACTAAGTGGAACATTATTTTTTGGATGACATCTGGTCGGTTATTGGTTAGCATATATAAATATAAATTTACAAAACATTCATGTTTAAATAGCTTTTTTATCTTAGTAGCTCCAAACTAACAGTGGTTTACTTTCACACACTTCATTTAGTATGACAGGCTTTTGACAGACAGCTTGTAAAACATGTAATAGGCTCTTTACTTGATACGTTTTACAGATTTCTTATAAAGTCGTTCCCTTTCATGCAGTTCATGACTATATTTAAGTCCAGATTTACAGGAGACATGAAATAGTGATGCAATAGAATGTGTAATTAATCACACTTAACTTGGAATAATTTAATAAAACTGTTGTCCTGGACAGCTATTAGAACTGAAAATTGTGACTGTATTCATAAGGACATAGCCACACAAAAAATGTAAAATTTTGGTGTTTGTATATCAGAAAATTGCACCAGTATACTGATCAGCCACATTTTAACCACTCAAAAAACACTGAAAAAAGGCAAATAACATTATCTTCTTGCAGTGGGACTGGTTGTCATGAACTGGAGTCTTTGGACCCAGGTGTGAGGTGCAAAACACTGTTTATTCAAACAGGCAGGCAGACAAAGCAAGAGGGCAGTTCAAAAGTGTAGTCAAAATACCAGTTTGTGTCTATCAGGAGCAAGCAGGAGTGTGCAAAGTCTAGGATCAAGGCAAGGGTCAAAAACAAAAAGGCTTCACGCCGTATAACGCTCAGTAACTGCCAAAGGTGACGAGTTGACTTCGCATCGCTCCAGTGTTTCCTCTAGACTAGATAGCCCAAGTGATTAGCACCCAAACGCACGCCACCTGGGAGGTTAATCCGAGTTAGAAGTCGGGGAAGCAGGACCGCCGCCGACCACAAGATGGAGGTAATTTCCCCTTCTCTCTCGAAGGGGGTTTTGCCCTCACACTGGTCAATGATTACGATATATTAAGTAGCAAGTGAACAGCAAGCTCTTGGTATTGACGGATTGGAAGCAGGCAAACTGGGCAAATTTTTATTACCTACCAAGTGCTCCAAGGAAGGACAACCACTAAAAGAACAACAGAGTAATGGGCATCCAAAGCTCACTGATGCACATGGGGAGTAAACTAGCCCACCTTGTGTCCTACCTTAGCCTTGCCCATTGACCATTGCCCAGGTGTTCTGTACCTAGTCTGAGTATTTAAGCCCCTGTGTTTGGTCTTGTGAGTTGTCTAGTTGGGTAGAATTTTTCTTACTAAACCTGTTGCAATCCTGTTCTCTCAACCCTCTGCATTCTATGTAAGTTCCTTTTAGCCATAATCCATGTTCCCATGTTTACGTTCTGTTTATACTCAGTGTTTTTTCCCCCCTTTAATAAAAATTTCTCAAAATCCAAACCCTCATTCTCACTACCTGTGCCAGAATTGTTACACTATCGGCGGCAGTGTGATGCTCTGGGTAATGCTCTACTGTGAAATCTTGGGTCCATGGCAACAGTATTTCCTAATACCAATGGCTTCTTTAAGCAGGATAATGCACCCTGCCACACTAAAACCACCTGCCTAATATTGTATAGGTCCTTTTGTAATGTTGTGACTGATCTTAAACATGATTAGTTTCTAGCAAAATACCATTGTCTGTTTTTAATTTTCATTCTTTGAACCAGTTTAAAACCTTGCTGCAAACATTAGTGCATTTGTTCAATGCAGGTGTGGATGCATGCAAGTTTCCTCCTTTTTGATTATTTACACAAAAGTATCTTGCATGGTCATGGCTCTTTTTGTGGAAAATGATTAAATGTGGACCTTTTTACAAAGCCAATATAGAAAGAAACCGAAGTCTATTACCCACTTTTTTTAAGTCAATATCTATTACATTGCCCTTGTGGGCAGTGGTGGCCTAGTGGTTAGGACACTGCCTTTGGGATCGGAAGGTCTCTGGTTCAAGTCCCAGCCCGGGCACTACTGAGGTACCCCTGAGCAAGGTACCGTCCCACTACACTTCTCCCCGGACGCTGTTGGTAGCTGCCCGCTGCTCCACGTATGCACGTGTGATGGGTTAAATGCAGAGGTCACATTTCGTTGTGGTGCTTGAGTGTGTTCACAGTGACAAAGAGTCACTTTCATTTCATTGTAGTTCCACTACTAATGGAGCAAACTTCAAACCCCAGACATGTTAAGGGGCAGTTGACAAGTGCAAACAGATTTCTTAGTGAACCATTACTTCTGGAAATTTACAGTAGCCCAACAGGTCATCAATATCAATAAAATGGAATAAAACATTACATGTGAGTAATAACTGTTATTTAGCTAGCTGTTTAAAAATATACCTTGTTTTCTATCAATTCTCTTTCTTGACCTTGTGACCCATAGTAAATATCACCTATTAAAAATTTGCATTGAAGTACTTTTGAATATTTAGTTATCTTATTATATTGCCTGATTGTTCAGCCCAAAAAAAAAATACTGCTTTTGGTTGTTTATATATCTCTTTTCGTTTGTTATTTTTAGTGCATGGTTGGAAGGAGATGAAGACCCAGTAATTGCACGTGTCAATCAGAGAATAGAAGATGTCACTGGTCTATCGGTAGATACTGCTGAACTGCTCCAGGTAAAAAATTGGAAAGTTTGCAGTTTTATTTGTCTATGCTAAAATAGTTTTTCCTTCAATAGCAACAACTTCCTTCTACCATTTCTGCATTCTTGATTTAAATTAGTCATCAACCACCTTTAGATTTATCCAGCTAAATTAATTGCTGGAAAATCATTTTATTATTCAGCTAATAGAGCCTGACATTCAAAAGGTCTTTTTTAAGCAAGACTACTTTTCTACACAATGGTCACATTAGTCAAATGGTAAAATGCTTTATGTTAAATATGAATAATTTGTAAGTTGAAGACAATGTTAGACAATCATGTTGGGATTGGGAAAATAGTATAATGAACAGTCTCCCCAAGCCATCCCATATGTGCACTTCAATACCTTTAATTCTCTTCTATACAAACCACTAACATTTATTAATTTTCTTAATAAATCTTTATTTTACTGACTAAACTGCGAAGAAAGCATTAAAATATTTTCACTGATCAACTTTAAATGTATTTTGAAACTATAAAACAGTGGTGGTGTTTCTTCATAGAATTGCTGTATGGCTCACTCTTTGCATAGTAGTGTTTCTTTCCCAGCTTTTCTGGAAATGGGGTTCAGCTTTGCCAATTAAAAGCTGTTAAGTAGTATTATATATAGTAAAATTTCCTGTTGTAGATCTGTGTAGGACTTTCCTCATTAGGTTCTGAACAGGATGCTGAAAGAACAGAGAACATCATAGCCTGTTTAACCAAAACTGCACAAGATGGATCACTATCTTTTCTTCAGTGGTCAGTTGAGTGTTTTGCTCTCACTGGCTTCTTGCATGAAGTAAGCTAACCATCCCATCTCATATAGTTGAAAAGATATTCTGTTTGTTTTTTCCTTCACCCTTTTTAAACAATACAGGTGGCTAACTATGGTGTTGGGGGTCAATATGAGCCACATTTTGATTTCTCCAGAGTAAGTACTTTACTTTATGACTGCCTTGCAAAAGAGTTTATTAGTTTGAGTGAAGCTAAGAACATTCATTGTACTTGGACTACTCCTCAAAATAAACAAAGGCCTACAGTTCTTTTGTACAGTGTATATTATCCTGTACTTTCATAATGAGGATTATGTTAAGTCAAGTTTATTTGTATAGCGCTTTTTACAACTGACGTTGTCAGTTTATGAATTATGAATAACTGATTTTGTGTTAGCTTATTTTTTATTGCGGTGTAACTGTTTGCAATGTGGTGTTTGTGTGTGTATTAAGTTTAAGCTTTATATATGTAGCTTTTACTTCATTACTTCATCTAATTTCTATTGAGTCATAATCTAGTGTTACACTCAATGAATGTTTTTGCATGCACTTAAGAACCAAGGGCTGTAATGAAAGTAAATTTTACTTAATTTAGGTAAGGTGAACTACAACATCCCAGTATACATTCTAGTTGCCAGCAATTCCTCTGTGTCTAATCTGTATAATTCCTAGGTGTTTGCGATCTAACAACCTATTGAGCAGTGTTCCCTTTTACAAATGATTGTGTGATGAGCTATTTGAAAAGAAAATCCTCCAGCATTGCAGTTCATTTTGAGTTTAAAGTTACAAACCTCTGTTGCAGCGTCCTTTTGACAGCAACCTCAAGGTTGATGGAAATAGGCTTGCCACCTATCTGAACTACGTAAGTACATGTGTGTGCCCTCTTCACTGCTTTTTTCTTTACTCTGAAATTTTATCTTCATAGAAAGATGAGCCTGATGCTTTCAAATCGTTAGGCACAGGAAATCGTGTGGCTACTTTTTTAAATTATGTAAGTATATGCTTCTATTGTAGTGCTTGGTGTGAATGACACTGTTTTGAACATTTGTAGCTATTTTTGCTTTAGCTAGCTTATTTCACCAAAATGTGATCTATGCAAAAGTTTGTCACACCCTTACTGTTTGTAAATGCAAATATTGGGTTTTGGGTTGACCATTTAGGTGTGTACCATAAAATAAATGCAGAAAGGTTAGTGTCAGAGTTTAGGGAATGAGGTTTATATTGGCATATTATATTGTATCTGCCATAAAATGGTCTTAAATGTACATTTATTTTGGTATTGCAAACCCAAGCACTATCAGGAAGAGAATTTTCTTAATATTCACTGATTTTTGTCTTAGAGCCTGCATATACATTTTTAATGTTTTTCTGAAGTACTGATAACTTTATTAATGTAAGAAATTACAGTGCTTTAAAACTTTCACCGTCTTTACATGGCTGTAGGGGTTTCTGTAGTGCATGCATGTAAAACACTGGTACATAAGTGTTAGAAATACTGATGGGGAGTTTTTCCTTGCCTCTGTTGTCTCTGGCTTGCTCATTAGAGGCTCAGACACAGATTCTGTAAAGCTGCTTTGTGCAAACATCAGTGGTAAAAAAAAGTGCTATAGAAATAAAATTGATTTTACTGCTTGTATAGTGTGATATGAAAATAATGCAGAACTGATGTACTCATTACACTTTTAGAAAGACGTTTGAGATATGCACCAATATTGGAACAGTGCATGTGAATCTTGTCCAACATATTCTGTCTCTAAATTACAGATGAGCGATGTAAAAGCTGGAGGAGCCACAGTGTTTCCAGATTTTGGTGCTGTTATCTGGCCAAGAAAGGTAGGATGCACTGTGCTCATGAAATTTAATAGACTTTCCAAATTTACACATTTAATGTGAAATTTTATAGATGCTGTGGCAATAATGCTTTTAATCCTATAACTTAACTCTTAGGTTGCTTAATGTTTGCATTCAAAACTCACATTGCATATAAGAATTCTTTTCCCATACTACTGATGGCTTGTCATAACAGATAAAATAAGAATCACTGATTTGTAATGAAGCAACAGTTTGCTCTCAGCTCTCAGCACCGTTATTCATGTAATTGACTCATTAGTGATTTGTTACCTTAGAAGGCATTCTTAATATTGGTTCTGTCAAATGATGACTGTCTCTGCTAATGACTTTACATCTGTGTTACTCTCTAAAACTCATAAACATCTGTTTCAACTGTAACTTTATTTTTTTTTTAAAAAGCCAATCACAGTATGGCATCTACTTTTAACCTGAACACACAACCAAGTAAAATTACTTTAAATAAAGATTGGCTAATGCTGTTCGAAAACCTGGAAACCAGCAAGCATAAGTATAAACTGAAAATATAATGCTTACAGAGCTGTACCTGACTGACAGTTAGTTCCAGTAAGTGACCACAGTTCCTAAACAATGGAACAGTATAATTAAAAGGAAAAAATATGGAACAAACATTTTTTTTAGTGTGCACATGTGATGGGTTAAATGCAGAGATCAGGTTTCATTTTGGTGCTTGAGTGTTCACAATGAGAAAGTTACTTTCATTTACAAAGTATTTTTTGCTGATTAATGAAAACATTGGATATCTTTGAACTTTTCAGTTAAATAAAAGTTCAAGAGATAACAAATCACTGATTCTTGTCTTTGTTGCATTTTATAAACAATGCCAGCTTTCTGGAAATAATAGGGTTTATAAAAATGCTAACACTGCAAATAAGAAAAGTGTTCACTGCATGCGCTCAGGAACACTTTTCAAATTCACGGTCTGTAAACATATGTATTATGCATGACATATGTATTAATGTCTTGATGCTTGTTATATATTTTTTTTATTTTTTATAGAGACCTATGAGTAACACAAGTAACAAAATTAATAACAGTAATGTGATTATTACATGTATTTTGAATCCCAATACTGCTAGTCTGTAGTATAACCAAGCTTGTTACTTTTCTCCTGTACTTTCAGGGTACTGCAGTTTTTTGGTACAACCTCTTTAGGAGTGGGGAGGGAGACTACAGAACAAGACATGCAGCCTGTCCTGTTTTAGTGGGAAGTAAATGGGGTAGGTTGAATAAACAATTTTTAAATGAGGTTAAGATTTACATTTAAATTTATACATGAAACTTATAACTGTATATTATATTCTGTATTAATAAAGATTAATATTAATACTATATAGTTCAATACAAAACTTTAAGCAACCACAATGTTATTATTTTCAACGTAAATGTTAGGTCATCCTCTACAGAGAACAAGCTTTAATATCGCTGCAAATGTTTGTGGTTTTTGTTCATTGGTGGAGTTTAACATATAAAATATAAAATATAAATTGTGCCATAACTTTTGCACATGCCACCTGATGTTGCCTATTTTTCCAATCAATAAAATTCACCAAATAAAGTAACAATGTGTTAAAATATGCAAAAGTGGTAATGTCCTGGCATCACCGTTGACACAGGGTTTCAGATCAGAATCCAGTTGCAGGGGAGGTAAGGAATACCATCTCTTCCTGCAAACAAGTCTTAGGGTGGGCAACAGTATGGTGTCTTCGTTGTCGCATTTTGCACTTCAAAATGCGCCACACGTTCTCTTTTGGAGACAGGTCGGGACTGCAGGCAGGCCAGTCAAGTACCCATACCCTCTTCCTCCGCAGCCAGGACTTTGTAATGTGTGCAAAATGTGTTTTTGCATTGTCTTGTTGAAATATGCATGGGGATCCCTGGAAAGATGTCTTCTTGAAGGAAGCATATTGTGCTCTACAATCTTTATGTACTTTTTAGCATTATTGGTGCCATCACAGAAGTGCAAGTTACCTTTGCCAAGGGCACTGACACAACCTCATAGTATGACAGACTCTGGGTTTTGAACTTGTTGCTGGATGATTCTTTTCTTTTTTGGTCTGGAGCACACGGCGTTCATTTCTCCCAATAAATACCTGAAATACTGATTTATCTGACCACAGTACATGTTTCCACTGTGTGATGGTCCATCCCAGATGCCTCTGAGCCCAGAGAAGTCAACTGTGCTTCTGGACACTGTTAACATAGGGCTTCCTTTTGGCACAGTACAGTTTTAACTGGAATTTGTGATGTAACTATGTATTGTGTACTTGACAAAGCTTTGCTGAAGTAGTCCTGAGCCCATGTGGTGATATTGCTTATATATTGCTTGCGCCCTTGTCCTTTATGCACTGAAATTCCTCCAGATTCCTTGAATCTTTAAATTATGTTATGCACTGTTGAAGGTGAAATATCCAAATCTCTTCCTATTTTTCTTTGAGGAACATTGTTTTAAACATTTCAATAATTTTCTGACGTATTTGTTGGCAAACTGGTGCCAATCTTTGCTCCTAAAGGACTAGACCTTTCTTGGATGCTGCTTTTGTACCAAATCATAATTGCAATCACCTGTTGACATCACCTGTTTCAAATCACATCATTATTTAACCAATGCACCTCCTTACTAGCCCTAAATTGCTCCTGTACCAACTTTTTTTGCAATGTGTTGCAGGTCTGAATGACAGGAAAGGATGTATATTTACAAGTGAAATGAAGTTGACCAAACAAAACATGAAATATTGTGTGTTCATATTGTCTGCAATGAAATACAAGTCAAAGTTAATTTAGAAATCACTACTTTTTTTATTTGCGTTTTCCATACCGTCCCAACTTTTTCTCTCTCTCTCTCTCTCTCTCTCTCTCTCTCTGTGTGCGTGTGTAATATATATATATATATATATATATATTTATTTTTTTTTTTTTTGCTTAGCCATCTATGAAATTTTAAATTTCTCTGTTCTGACAGTGTCCAATAAATGGTTCCATGAGAGAGGTCAGGAGTTCAGACGACCATGTGGCCTCACAGAAGTGGACTGAACCTTCATGTCGTACCAATTCAAATTCTCAGCTCTACCTGCAATGCCTGAACTGTAACACATCAGAAACACACACAAATGCACCACACCCCAGTGCAGTACTGACCCAGTTAGCTGTGTTAAACACACCGTTATTCAGTAGGTTTGATGACTAGGACTTGGTAACATTTAGAGCTGCAATGAGGAGTTTTTTTGGCATTCCATGTGCCTGGCCTTAAGGGATTTCTATTTTTTTTTTGTTTCTGTCATTTTATTATTGTTATATTTTTTGTTTCAACATTTGGGTACATGCAAAAAGAGTGCTTTGTTTTGTTAGTAACATCCCCAATAGAGCTTATGTCCCCTACTGAAATGAGGCATTGTCAAGGTGTTCCTGCTTTTACAAATGTGGCCTTGTTTCCACTTAAGGAGCCCACATCATAGAAAACTGCATTTTCCTTGCTTTAATAAAGTAAAAGATTCATGTAGCACATGAACACTTTAAGTTTCATACTTTTCACTCCTTAGTCCATACAGTCCAGACATGTAGCTAAAGCTGCAAAAACACCCTATTTTAAATTTGTTATTGCTTTGAGGTCATAAAAACAGTAGTTGCTCCAATCATCCTATTCAGCCTTCGATAGTTTAGCCCTGTCCATTCACATCAGTATTATCAGGGGTCTTTTAGCCTTGACAGTATTTTAAATTGGTTACAATGCAGGCTTTGCAGCCTGCACTGAGCTGATTTACGTATATGAATCTTCGATACATAGTATCAAAAACAGTATAATTCTAAGCAGGTAAAATAGATTAAAAAATGATAATGCAAAAAATAATTCTTTCTGTTTTTGTTACATAATTCCTCAAGGGTGGAAAAATTAAGTTCCATGGATTCTAAGGAGATTTTGGCTAGATTTAGGGTAAAACCACACTGCTTTTTTTCAGATGAGCAAAGCCTCTTTTTTCTTTATTTATAGAACGTGTAAGATGCACTGTTTTATGGTGTTTCATACAAATAAAGTATGTGATGTGCAATAAAAAGTGTTTAAGTAGTGTTGTGTCTTGCTCTCCAATGCTTTACTGTTTACATACTAAACTAAGCCTAGGTTTAGCACTTTGTTCAGTACATGTCATAAAACTGAAGATTTTCTTCAGTTCTTGAGCCCTGTCAAGTAACCTGTCTTTGGCATTCATAAAGAGTATTTTCTATAGATGAGTGTGGTTAATGTGGTAGGTGTGTTATTACAGGAGATTCATCACAATCATGAGACCTGTAATCATGGCAGCATACAGCAGTTCCACAGTGCAGTTTAAATTTATGTTGACATTAATTATATAACATGTCTCCCACTTGGCCCATGAGCTTGTTAATTAATTAGCGAAATAAGATATGATAGTTAAAGCACAAAAATGCAGCTTGTGTGGTCACCAAGGCTGGAACTGGGCAAGTTTCTCTGGCACAACCTTTCACGTCACAGAACTCTAAATGACCTTATGTCCTAACCAGTTAAGATATTAAGGGAAGCTGATATCTTTAAATAGCTTAATGTATTGACGCTTTTAAACAACCTGTTGTGTGTTGTGCAAATTTAAATGGAAAAACTCCACAACAATGATAGAGATGTATTTTAAATGTTCTCAAAAATATTCTGAATTATGTTACTTTTTTTTTTTTAATAGTAACTGAATATGTTGCTGAATACCTTTAGGTCTGGATAATGAGTATCTCTACCTTTTTCTTTTTTAAAAACACCTAACTCTGACTGACATGACTGTACTCCACTTATTTTTGCACAAAACAAGTAGTCTTTGCAACGCAAGTCTTTCCCAATAGTCCTGCTGTTGCATTGTTTCACAACATAATTGCCTGGATTTACTATTATGCACATGTAACTTCTTGTTGGCTTGTGATCCCATTGTCCTGTTTTTCAGTATGACTGAGCATATCCACTGCTTCACTTAGGAGTGTAAGTCTTGCACCCTCCCGCTTCATCTTTCTTCCTGATGTCTGTTTGATTTCTACGGATTGTATATGTACAGTGTACAAGTTGACAAAAATGGAGGTAAAGTGGATCATTATGCTGATCTCACCCTGGACCTTCTGTGTTGCAGTGAATGAGTTCTACTCCTCAACAGGTAATATATGTTTATGCAAGAAATGTAGCTTTCTGAGTGAAATTTGTTTAAGTATGTTTAAGTATTCTTATAGGTTGGAAAGGAATTCAGTACTATGGCTCCATCAGACACTTTGGAGTTGTCAGTGATTTCTAAATAATGATAAAAAGGAAACCGAATACTTATTTGTAACACTAATTAGTACTGTTATTAAGGGTAGCTACAGGGCAATTGTGATAGCTGGCAGTTGGTCTTACTTGAATTCTTTATCTATTTCATGGATGTAGCAGAAATGTCTGACAACTGCATGGTGTGGAAAAAATGTGTCATGATATACTGATCAACCACCAACAGTTTTAAATTAATTATCTCATGACAATGGTACCTGTCAATGAGTAGCCCATAAAAGGCAGTAAGTGAACATTCAGTTCTTGAAGTTGATGTGTTGTAAGCAGGAAAAATGGTAAAGTATGTGGATCTAAGCAACTTTGACAAAAGCCAAATTGTGATATGCATTGTGACATGGGTCACAGCATCTCCTAAACAGTGGGTCTTGTGAAGTGTTCCTGGTATGTAGTAGTTAGTACCCATTACAAATAGTCCAAGGAAAAACAACTGATGAACCAGTGGGTGTCCAAGACTCCCTGATATGTGTGGGGAACAAAAGGTAGACAATCTACCTACTGTAGCACTGATATGAAAATTGTTTACAGACCATATGACTCAGCTCATTGCCATGAAGAGGGATATTTCTCATTGTCTTGAGCACTACACTGCAGCCTTGGACAACCAGACATACCTGCTAAAAAGGTAACTTCTCACTATGTTACTCCATTTTTTATGATACATGGAACATGCACTGTTTTTCTTAATTCTCCTGTCAACTTAGTTTAAAATATTTTGAATATGTTCTTGTTCTAAATTTATGTGATAGAATAAGAATCTTCCAGTGTTATAGTGAAGAGATTTTTTAAATATTTGCACAATTTAAATGTTTAAATGTGTGTCAAAAAAAATCCAGGCTGCTGCCTGCTCAGAACTTTTTGAAACAGGCTTTTAATTCCCACAGATGCAACAGAAAGGTGTACTGTATTGCTGTCAGAGAGACTGGTCTGATAGCAGCGATGGTTTAAATTGTAGTCAAATTTGTCAATTCTATTTCTGATTTAAGCATATGTACTTTCACAACATAACTGTTCACACTTTTAACAGTTTCAAGAGTTTTCTGCAGATCAAGTCTTGTATTAATGGAGGTTTTCTTTCACATCAAATGACCAACTCTCAGGCTAAATTGCTGGGGTGGCTAGTACTGGACAAATTTGCAGTGGTTTGAAATATATGCCACAGATAATTTTCCTTAAAGTGTAACGATTTATTTGAAATGTTTTAGAGATCTTTTTAAACTACTTGCCACAACTTTTTTTCTGATAGACCCTTTAGAGCTTACCATGGCAATGAGAATGCCAGACCATAAATGTCAGGTTCCGTCTGCACTTCTGCCTGCTGGAGGTTCTAATCAAAAGCACCTAAACTGCAACTCCAGATTCAAACTTTATAGACTTAAAAGTGTGATGTAGGAGTGTACTTATTTTTTTCTATGTATTTTTAGTGTTTATTTAAATTATGAAAATTACAAAACGTGCATTTTTTGTGTCATTTATTGGAGTATATATTGTTTTTATTAAGGCACTGTATCCAAGAGGGTAAAAGATTTTCTTCTTTCAATTTGTTGCAACAATTTCTATGAGATATACGTATTTTATACGTAAACTGTTCTTATGGATAATTGCTTATGTGTCAGGCAGTTGCCATTATTTGCTTTATTTTCAACTACAGGAACATATAACACATTACTTTGCCATATTGTATGTTTCTATTAGGGTTCTCCAGAGTCTTCACAGCATCTCTGATGATTCATCTGAAGACCCTGAAAAATTCATTAGCAACCCCCTCACAGCATACAAGATTGTGAAACAACTAAATAACGCAGGCACAGTTATTGAGGAGGTCACCAAGAGAAATACCTCAGAGGGTTAGTATTCAGTTCTATTTAATTTCCACCTACAAAAACATATGACATTTGATGTCCTTCACAAAGTCCATATTTATTTATTTTTTAATTTTTGTAAATATGCATGACCGGCAAAGAAGTACTGACTTCATAGCTAGGGTGTTGAAAGCAGGATTTGTACAAACTTGTGGGATTACTGAGATGAAGCTCAGACTGGGTTGGGCAAACCTAGTCTAGACAGTGTCTTTCACTGTGAATCTTTAATTCATAACTTAAACCTTGGGTGCAGGATGCAAAGCATTCCAATTTTTGTACTAATGTGTTATTGCAGGATATTGCAAGGTTATGTGTTCAACATGACTCATGACAAAAATGTGCAGTGGGTAGATACAGTACCTTGAGAAATACAAATACACTATTAATTAGGAAAGGGTTTGTATGTGCTGAAGTTAAATTAAACAGTTACTCATTTAGGCAAAAATAATGCAAATTCCATTTCTGGAAAAGTCTTTCTGCATGCACTACAACAGCTATTATGGCTATGTAGACACAGCACGTGTGCGCTTCACTGGCCTGCCAGTGGTCCAGATCTCTCCTATTGAAAATGTATGGAGGTTCATGAAACATTAGACAATGGCCACTACTGAGTCTTTTATCATGCAAGAATGGGCAAATAAATTCCACCCACAGAACTATAACACACATCTGACAAACACCTGGAGGGATGAACTTGTGCTTTATGTGTACATATCCATTGCAACCAAGGATAAAAAAGATAAAGGTAAAACTTTTCCGCTTTTATATCGAGGGGAGTGGGAACTATGACATGTTGGTGGGTGATACAGCTAAAGATGCATGGAACATGGATGATTTTATAAAAAAAAAAAGATCCTTGCAGTCCTAGTATTAACTAGGCTGTGGAAAGTTATTGTTTCTTTACTAAAAACCAAAGTGCCAATGAAACTACTAAGAGTTACATTACAGAACTGAAAGTGTTAACCAAAACCGGCACTATGGAACACTAAGAGAGTTACTCATTTAAGATAGAATTTTGTATGGAAGCAACAATACAGTGATGTTGGCGAGTGTCGACGTGTCTTCAAGGAGAGGTCTGAATTACACCGTAAAGTAATTTTAAAAGTTTTATTTAACAGAGAGAGAGAGAGTAAGAGAGAGAGAGTCTCGTCTGGAAATAGTGTCCTTCAAAAGATTTGTGATCCCAAACAGAAAATAAGGCAAAGTAACAGAGATAGAGTGAGAGAGTGAGAGACTCACGGAGCTCAGGACAGATCTGAGTCTCTCAATGAATCTGGCATGCTCACAAATGACAATAGATTTTATAGCAGATTTTTGGTGGAACCAGTTTCAACCAGTTGTGACCTCAGTAGCAAAAATGTGTCTGGATTCAGACGGAAGTATCGTTGATAAGGGATGAATCTTTAGGAAAGTAGAGCAAAGTTGAGCTAATGCATGGTTATCATCACTATGTGTGTGCGCGAATCATTTCAGTTAGTTTTTGTGAGTCAAATAAGTCATTGGCGTCAGTGTAATCTGACCTTTGATTACGCGCAGAAAAGACGTGTATTTTGAAATCAACTAGCAGTGTTATCTCAATCAATCAACTTGATCCAAACACAAAACTCAAATGAAAAAAAATATGTAAAGTATGTACTAATACTGTACAACAAAAGGAAACTGAAGCCACTGGGAAAATGTAAAGTGAAATTTAAACACCAAAGAAACCAGAAACATTTGGAGTTCCAGTTGTGGACAGTACGCTGTATGACAAGACTGTACAGTGCCACTGCTTGGGAGAAGAGCAAGTGCGGCTATGAAACTGATAAAAATACAGTATAAGAGCCTTTCACATTAGACACTATTGTTACTTCAGAATGTGCACAATAGGGCAGTGTAAAATGGGACAGTTCAAAGCAGAGTATGCTGATTTGTTCAGTTTTGGTTGCTGCCTTCAGGGAGAATACAAATAAAGTAGACAGCACAGTGAAGTGTGTGCAGCTGCCAAAGAGATGGGTCCCAGTCACACCAATGAATCGGCTGAAAAACAAGCTGCACACCCTGGAATCTTCACACCAATAGAAGGTAGCACAGACTGGAATGGAATGGTTGTACAAAAGCCCAATGGGAAGCTAAAAGAGTGGATCCATGACCTTTGAGCAAGGCCCAGAAGGACCGCCATTTCCTATTACCACCATTGAACATATTTTATCAGACCTGTCCAAAGCCAGTGTTTACAGTGTGTAATGCTGTTTCTGACATGTGAAAGTCGAAGAAGATTACAGCTACTTGACAAGAAGATTTCAGCTACTTGACAATATTCTCTACTCTGTTTAGATTATGTCAATGGCTCAGAATGTCTACAGGAATCTTTAATAAATTTTTCAATATAAGCTCAACAAGCACTGGAAGATCAGCCTGGTCTATATGTTATTCCAGATGATATGGTGATCGTGGCACAAGATGAGATGCAATGTGGACCATGATAAGAAGCTGAGACTGTTTAATAGATGCAGACAAACAACATTAAATTAAATGCAAACAAATTCAAACTGAGACAAAGGGGGCTGCATATATAGGACACTTCTTGATGGACTAATAATAGACACCACAATAGAGTGTTACATCAAACAAATGGTGTTAATACATTGAAGAGATGACCATACAGACACAAGTTTGGGTGTGATACTCATAGAGAAGGGAGGACTGTAGCATTTGCAGGCAGATTAGTCACACAAACTGAACAAGGATATACCCAAACAGAAAAAGAGTTCTTAGCTATGGTATTCAGCTTGGGAAAATTTCTTTAATACACATATGGCTGCAAAGTTACCTTTCAAAGTGGTCACAAGCCATTACAGACCATAGTGAGAAAGTCACTAATGAGTTTACCTAAAAGATTCAAAGAATTATACTGCTTTTTCAACAATACGATTTGGAAGTATTATATACCATGAACAGACATGTTTCTAAAAGACACCTTAAGCAGAGTCTATCTTTCTGAGTGCTCATCTTATGAAAGTCAAAGTGAACTACAAGTGTTTGGAGAGATGAAATGAAGAAGCTCAGGGTCCACAGTGCACATATACACACAGTGCAAAATACAAAAAGACAACAGGTTAGACGTACAGGACAGTTCATTTTCAGGACAGATGTACAGGAAAAACATACAGGACAGTGCAAATACTGGTGTAAATTACAGTTGTAGGATTTTAGGAGATTGCCATAATTTATGTGCAAAAAGCAGACTTCTGAATAAAGTGGCTGTGCTTAAGTTCTGTATATGACAGTTATAAACCTGCATAAAGTGTTTGTGCAAGAGTTACGTTCTGTGCAAGAGGTTTTGGCTCTGTGGCTGCTGAAATAGATATGGTTAATATGGTAAAACGATGGGCTGAACTATAAAGAGGGAATAGTGTTCTGAGTGTTGTTATACTGGCTGCACTAAGAAAAGAGATCACTCAACATACACTCATCTCACTCCTCTCACCTAGAGAGTGTGTCTACTGGCAGGGCATAAATGACCAGCTCAAAACAGTTTTGTAGCCAAGTGTGACATCTGCAGGTCAGTGGACAACAAATAACAAAAATAAACACTGATCCTATATATGAAATGCCAAACGACCTTGGACAAAGGTGGGCAAATATTTGTTTTCATTTGGCAAATAGGACTATATTATGACTGTAGATTACTATTCAATTTTTGGTGGACTATTTGTGAAATACAAAGTCCACAACAGCGATAAAGAAACAGAAAGCCCACTTTGCATACCAAGGTGTCTCTGAAACCACCATATCAGATAATCACAATATACACCCTAAATGTTTCAGAGATTTAACTGACTGTGGGAAATTCAGCATAAGACCTTGCACCAGGCCACCCTCAAAGCAATGGAAAACCACTGGCAAAAGGCTGTTAAGGTAGTGAAGAGAGCTTCTCAAAGCTAAAATTGCTGGAAAGAATCCTTGTCTGGCACTTTTAGACCAATGTGACATGCCATCACAAGGTCTGACCAGCACAGAGACATCTCAGCTACCACAACAAAAGGCTAATGCTGTTGATCCCAGTCCTTCCAAGACTTTCACCACCCACAAAGTGGAGAGGCCATATCGCTACTAAAGCACATCAATAGACATTGGGGAAAAAAGGGGGAGCAGTTTAAAAGTATTTTGCCTGAAATTTTCTGAAATTATTATGTATGTGCAATTTGTTTATGTTCTAATGGTTATAAACAGTCTTTAGGTATATTTACTATAAGTATATATTTAATCAGTGTTTGTAAAATGCAGAACTGTTATCTGTGCAGATTTTTACTAGCATAAATAGGAAGTATAAGAACCTTGTCCACCATAGCTGTCGAGATTTAGTTTTTTTTTTTCTAGTTGCAGTGAGATATAAGGAAAAAGAAAAGAAAAAGAAAAAAAAATAATAGGAACAATTGTTTTTGTTGCAGCACACACCTACGATGTTTTCCACCTAGAGAACGTTACTGGAAAAGTGGATGTATTGTGAACTCGTGCTGATGTTTAATAAAATAGTAACCCATTTCTGCAGAAATAATGTATTCTGTAGTCCTTAAGTGTGTAAAAGGGACTACAGAAAAGACAAGGGGATATTAATTTCTTAAAATATAAATAACAAACAGTTGTATTAAATCTCCAATCAAGAATCATTGCATCTAGCAAGACTGGAGAAAACCAAGACAAGGAGTGATTTATTAGGAATTATTCATTGTGTTGGTTGTATTTAGTTCACAATTTCGTCGTTATGCAAGGTGCCATCACTGCAATCAATTTATGGATGTAGTATATTCAGTGAATCATGTAAACACTGTTTAAATTTTAAAAAGTTAAAAAATTATACTTATTAGTTATATTAGTAATATTATTTATTTAGTGTACAGTCTTTTTATGGGAATTATGGGGCAAAAACAGTTAAGTGTTAATAACTGGCAGGCAATCAGAACAGAGCTCCCTTACATATGTCCAGTATTGTGCCTCATTCAAAAATCAGTCTGAGCTGAAACATTCCAATATGAATGGGGAGGGCTAAGTTGCTGTTGATTAAATTGGTGGATATATGCAAATGTGTTGGTTCACAGAAAAAGTGAGAAAAAACTCACTGAGCCATTTCAGAACATTCTTGCTATTTTTGCTCCTTAATTCCAACATGTGAACTTTACAAACAGTGTAGGTACACCAACCTTGTATCTATGCTCATTGTACATTAAAGGCACAGTAACAAATTCAGCCTGTGGATTTCTAAGGGCAAAAAGAGGTTAAAAAATTCTTATATTTAAATATATGATTGTTTTTGATATATGAAATGGCACAAATATCATAACTGAAATTCACAGAGAAAATAAAATACAAAAGAACATGTAGGATATGGGTAATTTTAAACTCATGCTCATGTCTTAAAATCATAATGATTTTACAGAATAAATAAAATTGTTTTTTTCTTTTTACTGTTTCATCTGCATAGATTTGAATACACTGAAGTCAAAAGCTAAATTCCTTCCCAGTATCAGTGATTTAAATGGCATTGCAATAGCCATGCTTAGACTGCAGGATCTCTACAGAATGGATCCAAGAAATATGAGTGGTGAGTTTCACAGTGACTTGTTATTAATTATACATGTTCTGTTCATGTTCACCTCATAAACTGTATTACATAAACTGTACTGGAGACTTAGTTTTCAGTGAGTGTTAAGTTTCACATAAAATCTAAATTTTATTCTGTATTATTTTCAGGTTTCAACACACTGACCTTGGACCCAGATGAAATGTTTCATATTGCAGTGACTGCTCACCAGAATCAGCAGTTCCAGTCTGCCACTCTTTGGTTGCAGGAGACCCTGAGGAAGCTTAATGAAGGTTCAGATGCTGTGGTGACAAAACAGGATGTTGAGCATCTTCTTGGCTCTGTTCAATTTCAAGCCAGGAATTTGCCTGTTGTTCTGGGCCTAAAGCATCCTTTTCTACCCCAAGGTAGGTTACACATCTTGCAGTTTTTTTTGTTACATAGTTTCTGCATAGTTCATTGAGATGTAAACAAAGTCGTTAATGTTAGTTTGATGTTTAATAGTTCATTGTAGACAATTTTACTTTGGTGATAGGAACCACAATGCATATACAGAACCTAATGACTCTGAAACAGCTTTCTGAATGCGCTGACTTGGTTGTAGAACTTAGCGTTCAAATCCATAAAAATGAATAAGTGAAAGTGACTATTTGTCATTGTGAACACACTCAAGCACCACAACGAAATGTGACCTCTGCATTTAACCCA
>JBBPDA010000126.1:27125809-27158032 GCA_037974385.1 Arnoldichthys spilopterus | reverse complement strand
AAAGTTATTTTTGTGACCATTTTGAGTTTTTCTTTCATTGACTGAAGGGTACCAACAATTTTGTCCACGTGTGTAAAAGAAGCCATTTGCTACTATAAATGGAATACAGAATTGGAGCTGTGCAACTAAAATGCTTCCAAGAGCGCAATTTAAATACACATCATATAATTATAAATTACTGACCATCTGTATGAAATATCCTCCCCAGGTTGTGTCTTACTTCATGATTTGATTCAATATTACTAAAGATGTGCGGTTTATTTAAAAGACCTTAACATTTGATAAGATTTTCACATGTCGATTGTGTTTTATTGTTTTGCGCATGTGGGAAAGATTCTTGCATGTCTGAATGTTATTGAACAAGAAAACATTTTCATAAAATTTCATCATCATTATTAGAGCAGTACTGATTTCTCAGTCAAAAAATTCTCCCTAGCTCTCCCTCACACACACAACATACTTTGCTCACCCTCCCTCTCTTTTTACTCCTCCCTTTTCCTCTTCTCCCTTTCTTCCCCTTTGCTCTGCCTTTTTCTTTCATTCTCTCTGTCTCCTGCAGGCAGACAGAGGTCTTCTTGTTTACTGCCTCAGGCAGCTTATATAAACTCACCCTGTGGGGCATGCCAGAGAGAGTACACGTACCGTCTTGCATACACTCGCACACACTTGTGTTTTGACCAGAGAACTGGTCAGTATTAAAGTAAATATGTGGCATTAAAACCACCTGTGCCACTGGCTACCACACAAACCCCTTAGGCTGAACAGTCAGCACAACTCTGAATTATAGCATTTGATTCCAAAACGCCACTGGCTTATCCAAGTGTTTTGATAAAAACATTGGTGATGAGATCACAGTTAATGTTACCTTCTGATGTTGTGTGTGCACCAGCATTGCACAGTGTTACAGTGCACGTGCAATCTTCCAGCTTACCCCAGTCCTAGACAGTAAGGTGTGGGTTTGCTTTGCATTCCTGGCCAGTCTGCAAACAGATCTTTTACATGTTCTTCTATTTAACTTCAATTTCTTAATGACCGTGAAAATTACATGCAGGAGGTGTTCACCTATATTTTACAGTCTGTTCTTGCTTAGAGTCCGTTATCTATAGTTTCGGATTCTTCATCTGCTGCTTAGACAAGCCCATGGTTGTTGAACCCTAAAAGGTTTTGACCTCCTGGTTTTGACCCCTGTCACATCACGAAGTGAAGTAAAAGTGATTATTTGTCATTGTGAACACACTCAAGCACCACAAACGAAATGTGACCTCTGCATTTAACCCATCACACGTGCACACGTGGAGCAGCGGGCAGCTACCAACAGCACGCGGGGAGCAGTGTAGTGGGACAGTACCTTGCTCAAGGGTACCTTAGTAGTGCCCAGACCTGGACTCGAACCTGTGACCTTCAGGTCCCAAAGGCAATGTCCTAACCACTAGGCCACCACTGCCCACTCATTCATTATGCTTTGGAATTGTCTACACCTGACTTGGACTAAGAGTCAAATAAGCTCAGACATACAAAAAATAGCAATAGTAGACTGACTGAATGGGTGTCCAAACATTTGCACATGCCACATTTTAATTTAGTTTTCTTTTCCAAAATGACAAATGCAGGAATTTATTTAAATCTGTACAAATGTTTCATAAAAAGGTTTGTCTCAGACATTGTTTCGTACCATTGTTTAGAACCATGGTACCTAACCCATTAAAAATGTCTGATGAATAAATTTTATGTGAATTTTATGCTTAGGAGCATTCAGTAAGTCCTGAAGGTTCGCACTTTTTCCCAAATTTACAACAAAGTCAGGATATTTTTATCCTGAGAATGTACAAAAAAAATAAGCACACACACACACACACACACACTCAATTGCACACACATTCACAAATACACACATCCGACAGAAAATTAAATTACACTGCAAGTGCTCATGCCTGACTTGCATTAACCAGAGCCAGTGGCCAATGACGAGAGAGTGTTCGAGAGAGAGAGCTTGACAGTGAGAGAGAGATGCATAGTACTTGTTTAGTCACAGTGCTTTAGCGTTAGTGAGAATTTACTACTTGTACACTTTCAAATAAGGCAGTACAGGTCACGTCATTTACAAAGTGTCCTTTAATTGCTGAATTTGAATGATGTATGTGCCCAAAATTCTGCCATAAACATGACTGTTATGGAGATATGTATAGTGTTATCAGGAACAACTTGTGGCCAGTAAATGTTGAAACACTGAAACCATAATCTCTCTAAAAAGCATGATCAATTTATGAATGACCTTAGTCCATGGGAAGTGTCCGTGTATTCACTCGTTCTTTCATTTTCCAAACCGCTTCTTCCATTTCGGGTCACGGGGAAGCTTGAGCCAGTCCCAGTTGCCTATGGGCCCAAGGCGGGGTTCACCCAGGACAGGAGGCCAAGCCATCGCAGGGCAACACAGAGACAGACAACCACTCACACCTACGGGGCAATTTAGAGCAGCCAAAAAACCTTTTGCAACCCTTTGGACAGTGGGAAGAAACCGGAGCACCCAGAGGAAACCCAAGCAAACACAGGGAGAGCTTGCAAACTTCACACAGAAAGGCACATGTAGCCAACCTGGGGATCGAACCGCACTAACCATCATGCCGCCCAGTGTCAATTTAAAGTAAGGTTAATTAGAGCTATAGTATATGGACCAAATTCCATATGGTGGTTACAGATGTGTGAAAAATATCAACAATATCCCCATGAAAATTGAGATCGCCTTCTTGAAATTTTTGACCACTTTGTATAGTTCAAAAATATTTAAGGGTTTCCTTGCATGTACTGACCTTATAAAAATGTATCTTTTTTTGGAACCCATTACTTGGCGATTTGCTAGTGTGCTTAGGATCCTGATGAACTCCGGTTCAACTTCAACTTCTGGACTGATGGCCTCACATTGTTTTCAAGTACTTTGGAAACAATGCAAAGTTCCAAGCTGAATCAATGACCGCTACCTGCCCAGTCCCTAAGGCAGCAAAGCAACCTTAAACCATATTTCACCACCATGCTTCACAACTGATATGGGGTTCTTCTCCTGAAAAGCTGTCTTTGTTCTAGGCATGTGGGTATGTGTACTGTTACTTTGGGCAAACTACTCGGTCTACATAATTTCAAAAGTCCTATGTGTTCTACAAAATATTAATTTTATGTTATTTGTTCACAGTTTCTAAGGTGTGTGCTTATTTTTTTCACCTGACTATATTGCGTTACAATACAACTGTGATTTACCTCGTGAAATATAATAAGGTAAGGTAACAAAGTTAAAGACTTGTCAGCATTATTTTGACCATATCACATCTGTTAAAACATGTGAAAGCCATGATTCATCACAGCACAAGTTAAATCAATTTAAAAGCGCACAGGTTAATTAGGTTGAGCAATTACTGCAAAAACCTTTAAAGAATACAATGTGCAGATAATCTGAAAAAGGATAAAGTCACCACATGAAATAGAAGAACATAACGAAAGTAACTGGCTTATCAGGTATAAGATAAAGAAAGGGTGTGGGTGGGAGTAAAATAGAGGGTGAAAGAGAGGGAGAAAGAGACAGACAAGAGAGAGAGGCGCACAGTAAAGAGAGAGAGAGAGAGAGAGAGAGAGAGAGAGAGAAAGGTGGACAAGAGAGAGAGGTGCACAGTAAAGACAGAGAGAGAGAGAGAGGGAGAAAGAGAGGGGGAGAGAGACGGATAGAAGAGAGAGGAGCACAGTAAAGACAGAGAGAGAGAAAGAGGGAGAAATAGAGGGAGAAAAAGAGGGACAAAGACGGACAAGAGAGAGAGGCGCACAGTAAAGACAGAGACAGAGAGAGAGAGAGAGAGAGAGAGAGAGAGAAAGAGAGACGGAGAGGAGAAAGAGACAGACAGTAAAGAAAGACAGAGAGAGAGGGAGAGCAAGAGTTTTTTTTTTTTTTTTTTTTTTTTAAAGGCTTGGCCCTCTCTCCTCTCCAGACATTTCCTGCTCTGGCCACTGAAAATAACCCACAGGAAAACAAACTGGCCTGAACTTGACGAATGAACTATTATAGTCCCTGTTTCAGCTTTACTCACTTTTTCTGTACAACAAATCAAAAGGTGTGTGTTGTGCTCTCGGTCCTGTCTGGAAGGACACAGCTTGCTAAAGTGCCGTCCACTGCCACAGATTACAAATGTTCCTACAGTTAAACAGGGATAAGGTGTGAATACATGAAAGGCTATTAAAGAGTCAAGTATTACTAGAACAGTTACCCTGATACACTGGGTCAGGGAGAGAAGAATTCACAGCACCTTCAATTTGTAACTCTGTTTAAGATATTAATGCAGAGAAACTCGTAATACTCCACAAACAACAAGACTTGATCATAATAATCATAATAAACATGCTTTAACTGCTTGGGGCCACAACTCAGAGCAGAGTCGGTCCTGGTTAGTACTTGGATGGGAGACCAGTGGTGGTATAACAGTCAGGGAGTTGCACCTGCGATTTAAGGGTTGCCAGCTCAAATCCTCGACCTGTACAAGTACCACTGAGGTACCGGTGAGCAAGGTACCATCCCCCAAATAGTGCTTTCTGTGCACTGGCCCATATCAGCTGCCCATTGCTCTTACATGAATGGGTTAAATGTGTAGGTTACATTTCATTTTGGTGCACTATGCTGTGGTGTGTTCACAATGACAAATATTCATTCACTTTTCACTTAAATTTCTGCATATTTCTGAACATTTCCCCCTCTGTTTTATCATTTTACTTTTATTATTTTTTATTTGTAGTTTTTCCCCATAATGTTATTGATTCTTTTATCCAATTCCAGGGACGCGCAGGGATGCTAAGGTACACGCAGGTAAACGCAGGTACTTGTCATTTTGGCCAGAAGTAGTTGAGTCAGGGGCAGTACATGGTTTGGGTTAGAAGATCAGAAATGATGCATGATATATCCAGCATTTATGGGCTATGCACAAAAACGCACTCAAGAACAAGCTAGCAATCCCAGCAACAGACCTACCTATCAAGCAGAGTATGTATCTACAGCCTTGCGCTCGAGAAATCAAATAGAAATTAACCCAAATATCCAGATGAAAAAAATTGATATTTTTAAAAAAATCTGACATTGCTAAATGCAACTTTTCTTCAACCAATTAAACTAATTACTTCATAAAAACTTCACAACCACAGTTCGAGTGACACAGAAGATGGTTTCATTTCAGAGGTTTATGTTGCCCATCCAGCCAATCAGGAACTAGTGTGAAAAGACCAGAATTTGTATGACTAGTTACTAAACATGTTAAACAAAGATACAAATGTACCGTTTTTGGACTTGCTCAGAGGAAGAATGAAGGGGTAGGACAATCATTTTGGAGGGGGAATATTGGGTGGGATGTAACATTATGGGGGTAAAATAAATTTGGGACCACATCCAGGCAACTTAATATGCACAATTTAAATGGGAAAAAGGCTTTACTTGCACGGAGTTTAGAATAAAATACATGGATGCCATTAACTGTGGTACATGCTGCTGTTAAATTATTATTTCTTGATTTACAATTAAATGTAAAATCAAGCTCCTTCACCAAAAGGTGGATTTTTTTATAACTGTTTTCACTAATCATTAAGGAGCAGCAAAGTGGAGGGCAATGGACATGAAATGACATACTAAACATACCTATTTCAGAACGAGGGCGATGCGATGGCCTTTGTGGGACATTTTAGGAATCGATGTACTTTACATATACACCAATCAGCCAGAACATTAACACCACCTGCCTAATACTAAGAAGGTCCCCCTCATGCTTCTGAAAGAGCTCTGACTGTTGTGTTCAGACACATTTTAGCTATAGCCAGCATTCACTTCAGCAAAACTGAAGGCAGACTTGCCAAGCTAATCCACACGCATCAACAGGCCTTGGGCACCCATGACCCTGTCGTCGGTTCACTGGTTGACCTTCCTTGGGTCACTTTTGTGGTACTACCAATCCCTTAGGTCTAAAATCAATAGAAAATGTATGTGTTTTCAAGGACATTCTCCATTCTCTTTGAATGCTAATTAAACTTGCAGAATATTCTGGAACTGTGCAAACTGTCCTGAAGTTTCTAGACTTTTCTGGAATCTTTAGAACTTTCTGGGACTGTCCAGAAAAGAAAAAACTGCCTGTTTTGCCACTATAAATGCAAAGTTTTTGTGGGCTGTGGTCATAAAATCAAAGTTTGGATTGAATACAGCAGTTTTTACATAGGCTTTAGACAAAAGTAGTTAACATATAACACTAAGCCAAAAAATTGTGTAACATTGTGCAATCGGTCAGTGGTTTTAATGTTGTGGCTGATTGGTGTGAATACAAAGTTAAAACGACAAATGAATTAGTCAAAGCTCTTTCAAAGTGTAGGCACTGTTCATCAAACTCCCAGGATTCAGAAAGTACAACAAGAAGTCTGAGAGTTCCCAAGGCTCTTTTTAGGAAGGAGTACTGCAGTAGCCCTTCATAATAGTCGGGACGCACTGTACTATAAGGTGAACTCTGAAAAGAAATGTCCTTTTTTGACACACAGGTTATACAGTAGTAGACAAAAGTTTGGGCACCCTGGTTATCTAGTTTTTGTCATTTGTTAGGGCCTTGCCCTTGTAAACAGAAGGTCGCAGGTTCAAGTCCCGACTTTGGTAAGATTGAGGTTCCCTTGAGCAAGGTAACATCCAATTACACTGCTCCCCGCCGATAGCCACCCCCTGCTCCACGTGTGCACCTTAGCAGCACAGGTATTTTTTTGAAAACTTAGCTTTTTCTTGTGTTTTTGCATGTAGCGTTTTGGCTTCCGTTCACATGTAAACAGCATTTTTGGTCACTAAAAACCAAGACTTTCAAAGACACCTTCTGACGTGAAGATTTTTGAAAACGGATGTTGCTACTATATTCAGCACAGACACGGTCCCATCTGACAACCTGCCACCAAAGTCGTCACCGGCTTTCGACGAGACCCAATCGGAACAGCGGTCGATAGGGCAACTTCGATATCAAGCTTGTGCTTCCACAAGAAGCCACCTCATTCCACCTGTTGCACTGGCCTGCTTCTGACAGCATTTGATCTCATTTTTTGCATTCACATGTGGACAGAGATATTTTCAAAACCCTGTAATGTAGATGAGATTTAAAAAAAAAAAAAAAAAAAACGAAAACTGAAACTGAAAATTACCGTTTTCAAAAATACGCTACATATGGAAAGGGTCTAAGGGTATTTTTTGATTGATGTACAGATCATCGCTATCAGAACAAAACACCAAACCTTGTGTCTGGATTTGTCTCACTTATTTTTTTACATAATTTGAGCATGTCATTTGTCCCTTAAGTTATTAAAATTTCATGACAACTGGAACAGAAATGGTCCAAAGAAAAAAAAATCGTTTTATATTTACTTCCATTATAAATATAATTTTCCATTTTGTTCCAAAGTTTAAACTTCATTCCTAATTCCTAAAAACGTGCCTTGCTTTGCTAAAAGAAACAATGCAAATTTATAAATTACTACACTTACCTGTGCGTTTCATATGGCTCCTGCACTTCGTAGACTCCAGTGTCTTCATTCCGGCTGGAGTAAACCCAGGGCAGGTTCATATATTCAGGGATTTCCTCATAGAGCGGAACATTCTCATACTCCACTCCACAGTCACCATCATCCTCACCCTGGGGGTCCTCCTCATCGCCTGGTTTAACCTCACAGTTGGCTGAAGTGTTGGTGCGATCCTCGGATTCTACATTGCCACTGGTGCAGTCCAGAGACTGGCCGCTCCGAAGCAGCTTTGGAAGCAACCGGACGCAAGCCCGCAGTTCTAGAAGTTTCCTCAGGCTGCGGCGCCTTTGCTCTGAGCGCACCAGTTGCTCTGAAGCTCCTGGATTTGCATTAGAGTCCACTCGCAGAAGATCAGCAGAAGAAAATGATTTTGCTCTCTGTTTGACCAAGAATGGCTTTGTCCCACTGGCCTGTGGCTGACTACTGCTGCGATTTGGCTGCTGCTTGCCAAAAAGAGGTATTCCTGAAAAAGTGATGCGCCATGGTGAGGTTTTCTCACTGGGAGGGGCTGGTAACTCTCCGAAAACGCCCATACTGGAATCCGGAGGCAGGGCAATAGGTTGTGTTGGTGGAGGTGTGTTTTGCTTCCTTAACAGTGCAGAGGCAGGAAGACTGTGTCTCTGGGGCTTTTTAGGAACAACCTTGGGGGACCGTTCCTCCTCAGAAGATGCCTTGGTTATTGTTTTGACCCGAGGTGCGCAACCAAGTTTGATTTGTTTGGGTAAACTCCTGGTAATTGGGTATCGAGCAAAATTGCCATAAGCACCATCTTTATCACCATCACCATCATCTCCCTCATCATCATTTTCCTGCTCCTTGCTGAGATTCTCCTTAGGGTTACATGGATCAGTGTGATTGGAAAGAAGCAAATTATCCATTGAGCATGAAGTGAAGTTACCCTTTTGCGGAAGAGATTTCTGACGTGGGGGCGGGGCTGGTGGTTTAAGCTCCTCCTCCTCCTCCTCCATAGTTGCAACCATGGCTTTGCTACTGGCTGGATCAGAATGTTGGTTGAGGTCCAGGTGATAAACACTGCTGTTGTTCATGCTAAAAGACGAGTCCGAGTTATGGTTGGAGTCTGTAATGAGGGAGGGGCTGGTATCGTGAGTGGTGTCAGTGTTGTAGGTGGAGCCTATACTGTTGCCAGTGCCTAGGCAGGTGGGAGAGTTTTCCTCATACTCTGGAGGAGTATCTGAAAAGCTACTGCAGGTTGCTAAGGTGATTTGGGGCATTTCAGGTGCATCATTAGGATTCTTGTGCATGGTGTCGGTCTGAAATTCTTGGAGCGTTTGTGTTGGCGTTTCTGGCGGAGAACCCTCCACTACATTCTGCCGGAGAAGCATCGTTCTCCGAGGCCTCCGTGGCTGTGGCACAGGAAGAGGCTTACTTGGGGGGGCAGGCACATTAACCTCAGCATGTTCACTGTTTGCACTGGAGCAGTGCGTGTGAGACGACACAGACTGACTTTGCTCAACAGGTTGGTCTTGTATCTGCAGGGTTTCATCTGCTAGAGAGTGTGACACTACACAAATTGGTGTGGGTGGGTGTGCCTGCAGGTTATCCGTTATTAGTGTAGGTGCAAGAATTTCTTCATGTAAATCTGGAGAAGTGTTGGAGGAGTTTATCTGTACTTCCTGATAGTGTGAAGGTACTTTGTACTTTGTACTGTTGCAGTTGACTTCTTGTGTTGGACTGTCTCCACTTTTAACTGCATCATCTTTTACTGTTTCACTGCTTTTTCCTGAATTCTCAGATTTGTCGTTGCCTATTTGATGACACTCTGAGAAGGGTGGTATGATATAATGTGAGAGACATGAAGAGGGTATAGAGGAATCTGCGTTTTTTGAGACGGGGACGATTTGCGTTTTAGAAACGTTTTGTCTGGCCTGGCCTGGGCTGTGGGACGGAATTGGCGGAGGTTTTTGGGGTACTTTGGGACTTGCCTTGGGCAGACATGGTTTAGGGGCTACAGCAGGTTTGCCCCGTTTAATTGCAGATGGAGACGGAGTGGACAGTAAAGTTTCAGGTTTAGGAGCGATCGGAGGAGGGGCTGGCTTCTGAGGCGGAAGCAGCCTGGGTTTTGGAGCAACCGGTGGCTTCTTCATACCTATACACATAGAAAAGAGAAAAGTTCATACTTAACACACACATAAACAGTAATAAAACATCGGTGGAAACCTGATGAAAGGATACAGCAAAAAAGATAATAATATGGTACACAATAAGCATCACTATTTATACAGCAGGCAGTGGTGACCTATCGCCTAGGACCTTGCCCTTGTGAACAGAAGGGTCCTTGGGCGCTATTGATAGGTGTCTGCTGCGGTTTCAGACCGGTCCTCCGGACTTTTTGCTCACAAGGGCACGGTCCTAATCACTAAGCCACTACCATGACACATTGAGGTACACCCCCACTACCCCACATCCCCCTCCCTGTCCTGGAGGAGCAATGGAAAGGGAGGACTCAGAGACGTGCTGCACGCACGACGGCCTTCCAATGGGACATGCAAACGGCAAGTTAGGGATGGGACGACACCTCCCCGAGCTGCAAATAGGGCCCCATCCTCATTTCACACCCCGACCAGCCCAGCCCTTAGAGCCAATCCTTATCCAGAAGTTATGGATCTGGCTTGTGTGATTGAGTGTGTTCACAATGACAAATAAGTCACTTAGCACTGCATCCAATTAAGGAGGACCAATCATTGGTGTATTGCCAGGTAGGTCACTTCGGTTCTGTACCCACAGAAGTGACGATATACAATCACAACATTTGGGCCCCAATACAACATTAGTTCTTTGGTTTAAAAGCAAATGATGTGTTATGTGCAGAAGTTTCTGCAGCCATCTTGCCGACTCTTCACCTCCTTTCCAATGTTTGCTGTAACACAAGAGAAGAACATGGTCTTGCGCCATCTTGTGGACTTCAGAAGCAATGCTATAGAGTAGATACATGTACCAAAACAGAAGTATAAAAGTACATTAAATAAATTTTGGTATTTGGTGCCACTGTATTCATGTAAAAAATATTGTGGCAAAATATTGTGATACTACACTGTATTAATTCTTTTCCCTCTCCAGTTTATTGTCAAGATTTTAAAACGACCACCTGATAAACAAGTGAAATCTTTCACATCTACACCACTTGGGAGGCCCTTTTAAAAAATATGCAGTAAGTCAGTGTTTTTTAAAGGGACAAAGCCACACAGGAATATTGGGCAGATATTGATATACCACATATTTTATGTACATATCTGCCATTGCTGTACATAAACATTTATAAAAGGAAAACTATTTTTTGTAAAATTGGTCCCAAATGCAGGAAAATGAATAATACAGAGATATTTCAGAGCCTTAGAGACACGCTGCTCTTCTTGATTACAACAGAAACACTGTAAACATCAGTTTGAACATCCATCTGATGCATAGAATTTGACACTGTATTATGATTTTATGCCTAATTCATAGATTCCTCCATGTCATCTTTGATTCTCGTTGTAAGTATACACTGATCAGCCATAACATTAACACCACTCACAGTTAAACTGAATAACATGTACTATGTAGTTCTTTTACTACAATGGCACCTGTCAAGGGTGGGAGACATTAGGCAGCACGTGAACAGTTAGTTCTTTAAGTTGATGTGCTGGAAGCAGGGAAAATGGGCAAGTATAAGGGTCTGAGGTGGCCTTATTGTGATGGCTAGACGACTGTGTCAAGGCATTTCCAAAACGGTAGGTCTTGTGGAGTGTTCCAGGTATGCAGTAGTTAGTACCTACCAAAGGCCCAACTGTTGAACTGGCGACAGGGTCATGGGCACCCAAGGCTCACTGATGCATGTGGGGAGTGAAAGCCCATCAGTTCTGATCTGAGCTACTGTGATTTAAAAAGTGAATGGTGATTGATAGAAAACGGTACACACATGGCACCACAATCAGAGGTGTTTTAGCAGCAGGAGGGACCTACTCAATATTAGATAGTTGGTGTTAAATGTTATGGCTGACTGGTTTATATATACACACACGAACAGCACATAAGAAATGGATGAAATAATGTCTTGGGTATTAAGGCTTAAACTATGGATACAATGCATGGTAACATACAGAACAACCTAATAACACATCTCAAGCCACAGTGTGTGACTTTTACAAAAAATAATCTCTTTAATGTGAGATGATGTGCACTTTTAACAAGATTGATTCAGTCTGCTGGTGCCCAGAGAGAAAAGCCTGTTCATCATGAAACAAACTTTTATCTTTTCAACATATGTGTCCAGTTTGTAAAACTGGGGGTAAAACTGGGGAAGAAACTAGCATCTATTCTTTGTTTACCAGACCTAGTTCAGGGAGTCCTTGGCTTGGAGCTTCTCTTGATGTAAAGCGTCTGATTTAACACATGAGCAGCTTGATGGTCCACTAATTGAGTTGCATCAGATGTGTTATGGCCAAGAAAACACTAACCAGCATTGTAGGAACACTTTGGTCTGGGAATAACTGTTCAAAAAGAAAAACTCATGAACGTTATGAGCACATTTGCACTTTTACTGTGAAATCTTTGTGATCAAATTCATAAGTGGGATTGTTAGAAAATACTGGGCACCTCCAAAATGCCCCAATACCAATACTGATACTTTTAAAAGTCTTATTGTGCACATAAGAGGACATTAGTCATATTTCTTGGAATAACTGTTACTCTGGTTATCATAATTTTTTATTCTATCTATCTGTAAACATGGTCATGTGAATAAAAAGGTAAAAATTCTCATTCTCCCAATTTCTCAACACTGAAAGACAACATCAGAATCTGATCTGATATTCCTGAACTCATTTGTATTCCCTAAAAACTGGGTGTGAATTTTGATCCTGATCTAGAAAAAGGCCCTATAGGCCAGCAGCTACTCAGCATCTTGAGAAAACTCTCATATGCTCAAGGGTGTTAAATCTTTTTCGGAAGTCAATCCAATAATCCATTCATCAGGAGGGGGTTTGTGCCCACTGCGATAGAAGAGACACAGAAGCAAGACAGAGGCTCTCAAGACTTCCACAAAGAGGAGACGACGTCCTACACACAAATGAAGGATTATTCTCCAGCTAGTAACGAGGAGTTCCCAGAGAGGAGCCACAGTAAGAAGAAATCCATACGCTTGGTTTATTTCTCTAGTTCTACTCAGCCTCGCTTGTTTATGCTCTCAGGGAAGCAATCCAAGACAAATGAGGGAGACAAAGTTGGCCTGGGATGCCTCCGTCTTTGGTTTCAAAATAAAGATGATTGCTCTTTCTTCTCTGAAAGGGATTCTTAAGACTGACTGAGTGTGACCAAAAAAAGTGAAAAGGTTCACATCACAACATTATATATATATATATATATATATATTGTTTGTATTGTTGTGACATCATTAAAACCAACACATTGGCATATATCTGATTTACAATTACATAAACCATTCCCATTGCTGTTATAGCGCATGTTTCAGCCAGGACCGCTTTCTGAACGAGGCACAAAAAGGCCAATCAGGAGAAATGATGTTTACATATTGTCCCTTTGGAATAATATGGGTCTGTCTGAATTCTGAGAGGCTTTGAGATAATGAGCTTCAGAGTTTTTGTATTCCAAACAGCAAAACTGATACGAGCTTAGATGAAAAGTCCAAAATTGCCAAACTTCACAGAACACCTCACATAATGTTAAAAATCTTATACAGAATTAGGGATGCACTTATCCGACCTCTACAGCCCCGATACTGTTACCTGGACTTTGGGTATGGCCAATACTGAGTACTGATCCGATACCTGGGCTTTGGGTTTGGGCTGATACGGAGTACTGATGTGATACCTGGGCTTTGGGTATGGGCCGATACTGAGTACAGATCTGATACCTGAGCTTTGGGTTTGGGCTGATACTGAGTACTGATGTGATACCTGGGCTTTGGGGATGGGCCGATACTGAGTACAGATCTGATACCTGAGCTTTGGGTATGGGCTGATACTGAGTATCGATATGATACCTGGGATTTGGGTATGGGCTGATACTGAGTACCGATATGATACCTGGGATTTGGGTATGGGCTGATACTAAGTACAGATCTGATACCTGGGCTTTGGGTATGGGCTGATGCGAAGTACTGATCCAATACCTGGGTTTTGGGTATGGGCCGATAATGAGTACTGATCTGATAGCTGGGCTTTGGGTATGGGCCAATACTATAAACCTATTAATTGAATCATTTATGAATGATTAAAAATAATAATTTTAAACAGACAACTTAGTAAAAACATCTTTAGAAATAACAGGAATTACATTTACAACTTCCCAAACTGTCTGTTTCATTCTAAGACATGAGGCAAGAAGGGATGATGTTAAATGGATGTTTCTGATATATAAACCTCCCCACACGCTTCTTCACCGGGGGTTAAATAAGGATATGTGCCCTTTAAGTGAATGGCAACGTGCGTTACATAGGACACAAGTCAATTTAGTGAACAAGGCAGGAAAAAAAACTGTTCACACTCCCGAGTGCACGCTGGAGACCGAGTCATCGAGCGGATGTGCTGAGATAGCCAAGTTCCCAACTCACCGCTGAGGGCCATGGAAAAAAAATCATGAGACTTCTTACAGATCGACTTTACTAATTCAGGGCAATCTTACGGGTAATGATGCATACTCGATATGAGAACCTTTACACGGGGCAGAGTGGGAAGCGTGTGGTTTGCTGAATGTGGAGCGAAAAAAGGGCGAAATAAGTAAATCGACTCGGAAACGGAGACAAAGAGTAATCCCCCCCATCATCGGGTCGTTCCACGGGAACGGTACAAACCACAAAGTCCTGCAACATAACGGAGAGAAGCGCGATTCTCCTACAAAAGCATGCGGACGTATAACGCAGCGGCCGGGACGTAATTCAAAACATAAGCGGAGCTGCGCTGTTTGTGTAGAACGGGCCGGTTGGCGAGAAAAAAAAACACGGCGCACTGTTGACAAACTTCGCTAGAAGCTTAAGGTATTCCCTTGTCGCAACTTAATGTTTAGGAAACGCATCGCAAAAAGTGTGTGAAAACAATACGCGGACGTATCTGGGTTCTAGCGCTTCGCTAACTCGTGTTATTCCTCCAGGAAACTAACCTGTACTCATGTTCCCCCGACGTCTCCCTCTCACTCCATGAATGAGCCGCTTTCAGGGGAATTCCTTCACTTTTGGCCGCTTCACTCCGGGATATTCCATCGCTAAGTCCGTTACACGATGGAAAAAGGCACTATCTACAAAAAAACAACATGAGCCAGTTGACGCTTTGACTAACAGTGATTACAACACACCAAAAAATAGTCACTTCGCTCCCATTCAAGTCTTTATCCACCACTTTGTGAGAGAACGGTTCTCGTTGTCGCCACTTGGGGGGTTCGCCGCTCGAAATTCCTTACCTCGCCTCTGGGGGCGCTGTGGAGCTGATTTGGAAGCCACGTCATGCCCGACCGAGGCGTCATGGGAAATGTAGTCCCCGACGCCGGTTCGCTTTGCGCCAACCGGAGGGCTCATGAAGACGCACTTGTTAACGCGTATTGACTACGATCCCGGTATGCGCGCTTATTTGGGCGCATATGGTGGAGAGCTATGAGTGAGGACCTGGATGAAGAGGTTGTGTTCGAGGTGAGTGCTTGGGTCGGTTTGCTAGGCTTTAGAGGCGCCGACGCACACATGGGGCGCTCTGAATAGGGTGGCGCTGCGTTTCCGTCAGCAGCTGCAGCGCGGTTTATTAAGAGCAGGCGAACAAAACGATAATGCTGGCTGACCGGCGGACGGCTAGCTTGGTGGTCACATCTCCCCAAAAAAGCAGCAAACCTCGTCAGTTTGAAAAAAAAAGCACCATATGCGTGGGTCGTCGTTAATAGGTAGTGAGAGTGAGGCGTGTGCGGCGGAGAGGAAGGGATGGGTGTGCGATGGGGCAGGCTGCATCTGCAGTCAGATTCCTGTTTCATGTTCGGCGTTTTACACCTGATTCGCTCTTATATATGTCAGCGGTGAAGTGTGTGGCCCTCGATCCGTCCTCTTTTCAGCCACAAGTAGTTTGTGAGGGCAGATGAGCTGTCGCTGAATTGTGCAACACATGCTGCGACATGACGCATGGTATATACACACACTAGGCTAACGTTAGCTGCTACTGCACTAAAGAGAGTCTGCGGAGTAAACTTCCTCTGCTAAACGTTTTCACCTGTAAATCCGCCCTAATCAGCCAGTGTTTTTTTCCCTTTCTGGGTTTTGCGAACTTTGTCACTACAGACTGCTTCTGTCTGGCACATCTAAATGCAAACTGAAACTGACCTGAAGTTTTACATCACCCTCCTGTGATGCTACTGGACTTCTGAGGCATGGGGTTCTGTGCCATGGGAGCAATTGCATGCTTCATGTATGACACCCCCAATGTTCAGTTTCTAGCTGTGGACCCCTAACCCTAAAGTTTTACAATACATGCTATTGAACAATAGAGATGCTTGATTATAGAAAAAATCATAATCATGATTGTTTTGGTCTATAATTGGGATCCTGATTATTCTACACTGACTTTGGAAATGTCACATTTATTGCACTTAAAGAAAGCATCTTTTTAATGTGGACTTTCTTAAACTTTAAATAGAATTAAACTGAAAAAAAGTGTCTAGAGTGATCAGCTCTAAAAAACAAACAAACAACAAAAAAACAGAAAACCTGAAAAACCTAATGGAATCCACAAGTTGTCCAAGACAAAGTGAGACACTTGTGGCAAAACAAAGTACAGCACGATAATAGTCAGTATTCAAATCAGAAATGGAAATGCATGAATCTGATTTTTGGCCTGAGAGTGGGCTGTCTGGCTATGTTGCTTCTCATAGTAGTGTTATAGGAAGTATATTCCAATGAATAAAGAATGTTTGTTTATTTGAGTTTTTTTTTTAGGAAAAAGGCAATGTCAGGTGTTCCCCAGTGATTTTTAGGATAGTAGTTTTTATCTTTTTTAAGATAAGCATTTTCTAATGTATAAATTAATTTGTTTATTCTGAGCAATGCAGTAAGGTTAGTTTGATTATATGTGCATTATATTGACTTTTGGGATCACAATGGATTCAGAGTTGTATTTTCTATGAACTATTTTTTGTTTTTATTTGTTTAATTACATTTTTTTAAAGATACCTTTCCATTGACTGTGAGGCCCAATTTAAATATAGAGTATTTATAGTGCACTTAGTTTAATGATGTGGGTGTGGTGTATGTGTGTCTTCTGTTCTGTGCCATCGGTGAGTGTATTTTACAGGTCCTGTTTTTTTCAGACTATATTTGAGTTTATGTCCTGTTGACCCAGATGGCCTTCCCAGACCACCTCGGTCAAATTCTGTCTGCTCTCATTCTAATGAAGCGTACTCTGAAAACGAGGTCTTCAGCCACTGGCCTGTTCAGCTGCTCTGCCTCATTTTGATGCAGCGTTTCTCTTCCCCCGCTGTCGAAATTAGCCACACAATAGAAGTTTCAAAGTTCATAGCTCGAGGCTTGTAGCCCCAGCAAAGGGGCTTTTACTGCCTGAGATTAGTGTGATTGATTTGACTGGAGCTGGGGTATAAAAGCAATAAAGCTTCTTTAGCCACTTAAATCCAGCTGGAGTGGAAATGTGGGTCGGATTGTTCAGAGCATGATCAGCGATAACAGGCCTGAATTCCGGCTCTGTGGATGGGAAGTAGGACCTGTGAGGGGCAGACTGATATCCTGTGTTGAATTATGGAGAGGTGTGGAAGGGTTGGAAGAGAAGCACAGGATGATGGAGTGGTAAGGGAGGGAGTGGATGAGGAAACGGAAGAGAGGATGCTGGAGCTTTTCCTTCAACTCCAGTTTCCTGAAAGGAACATCTGAATCATGACCTCTCACTCTCTCTCTCTCTCTCTGTCTCTCTCTCTCTCTCTGTCTCTGTCTCTCGCTCTGTCTCTGTCTCTGTCTCTCGCTCTGTCTCTCGCTCTGTCTCTCGCTCTGTCTCTCGCTCTGTCTCTCGCTCTGTCTCTCGCTCTCTCTCTCGCTCTGTCTCTCGCTCTCTCTCTCTGTCTCTCTCTCTCTCTCTCTCTCTGTCTCTCTCTCTCTGTCTCTCTTGCTCTCTCTCTCTGTCTCTTGCTCTCTCTCTCTGCTCTCTACAGAACTCTCCGTTGTTCCAGTATTTGCAGGATCTAGGCCACACCGATTTTGAGGCATGTTCACCCATCTCTCACGCTCAGGAGGAGGAGCTGAATGCTCAGGAGAGGCTTCTTCCCCGGGACATCCTCCCCACTCCCCAAGTAAGTTACTGTATTCACTTATTACATTGACCTCACATTCTTATGCCACTGTCATACTATTAGCAACCTGTGTAGTCCTTAGTGTGTAATTAGGCAACAGAACACAAGAAGAGGGAATCGGTTCATGCCTGGGATTAAAACCCCAGCAGCAATGTTATTTCTGATGACACATGCCCTTGGACATTCTGCTGCCTGTACACAACAGATTTGCAAAGTAAACAAAAAAAAATTTAACAAAGGCCCCAAATTTGGTTTCACACACATTTTGGCAATTTGTCACTGACTATTTCTTCCAGCAGCTTCAAGTAAAGCAGTAAAACATAAGTTATTGAATGATGCAGATAGAAAAGAACTAATGACATATATAGTAGAACACTTTACAGCCAATCAGATGCCGTAACTGTTGTATGCATTATGTCAAGGCATGTACCTGTTTATGCATAACTACATTAACATAGATATATACATGCTTTAGCCTCTGGGTGGTCACGTTGTCTTAGGCTATAATGCGGAAGATACACACTTGTGTGCAAAAATAAGTACACCTCATGGAAATTGTTTATTTTTTCCCCAACAAATTTGAATAAGCAAACATTTTACCATCTTTAATACATTGCCTACAGAGTGACATAGTTGAACGAAACTAAAGTAAAAGTAGCTTTTTCAGTCATTATTTAAAAAAACCCCAATAAATGTAAAATTCTGATAAATTTAAGTACAGCCATGACCTTAGAAACTAGGTCTTCTGCAGACGCTTACTTTTTCACATGACTATATCTATGTACTGTTAATTTCATTTAATGTATTCACAGATAGGAGTGTTCTATTTTGAGATATGTCTGGAAGTAGCTCCCAGGTTGGGTGGGTTGGATCCTGTGGGGTTATTAGGCCTGGGTGTTTGTAGTGTACAGCCATGTGTATTTTATCTATAGCACTGGACCACAAAAATAAAATAGCACCTTTTATTCTTCTTTCATCCCAAACGAAATCTAAACCTGGCACTCCAACAAAATATCATGTCTCTACCCTATCCCCTAACCCATATTTTTACCAGCATCACAAGTATAATTTGGACCTGCATGAAGTCCTGTTGTACTGATGAAAAATAGTGTTTTAATGTGAAAACAGACTTTGAGGAGCTGACATTTTTGCAAGACCACACTATTGGGAACTGGGAGTGCTGTGTTAATTGGCTAGAAGCTGCTTTGAATAAGGAATGTCAGTATTACAGCTTTGCATATTGAACTTAAGCAGCTTTAAAGCTCTTACATTACACACATGCATAGAATCATGTGTACTAATGCAGCTAATGGGCCCCTATTGTTTTAATAAAACCTAAGCAGATGCTGGTGCCTCAGCTTAATCTGATATTTCCAAATGCAGTCAGACATGTGGTTCAGAATGACACACATTGGGAACTAGCGCTGGTCTGTTGGTCATCACTGTAACAGGAAGTGATGCATGTTGAAAAGATTCATAGGTTGGGCAACGTGCTGATGTGCATTTGTTCATATATATGTGGTCATAAGTACCCAAGTTCATTGATGTGTGTGAGGACTAAAGGCTAGCCCCTCTGCTCTAATCCCACAGAAGCTCTACTGTAGCCCACAAAGTTAATGCTGGCTATGCTAGAAAGGTGTCAGAACACACAGTGCACCAGGTGATGTAGATATGGCTGATACAGATGTAGAATCCAGTAATAGGGCGGCCATTATCAGTCATAATCAAGTAATCTTGCAATTATGTTAACAACTTATGTAATCACATATGTTTAACAGCAAACATTAGATTTTACTTCATATTCATAAAACATAGGCACTTTCATGAGAATCCTGCTGGTGTGGATTTCCTCTGGATACTTTTGCCTAGATATTCTCAGTCCAGCCTTAATGCTAATGTGTTTAAAAACTGTTCTCTGGAGCACACACATACCAGTATACCCCTACCATCATGGGCTTTCATGGGCTTTCTTACAGCTGCCTGCTGCTCTACGTGTGTGGGTGTGATGGGTTAAATGCAGAAGGCCACGTTTTGTTGTGGTGTACTTTGTGTGTGAGTGTGTTCACAATGACAAAATGTCAAAGACTTTCATATCAGTATTGCTGCTCTACTGACAAAAATCAACTGTTCAAAAAATATCTACTCACTGGTTGACCTATGGGGATCCTGACCATTAATGAATTGGGTAACAAATGATGCGAAATAACAGCTGGACCACAGTCTGTAACTGTAAATTACAAAGTGCACCATTATAGTCAGTGGAGCCGATAACATGGACAATGAGTAGGTGTATATTCCAATAAAGCCATTTTCGATGATCTAGAGGCCTGTTCTTCTGGAATATCCCTTCACTTTTAATAAGAAACCTATTTAACAGCAACAATGTTGTGATTGGACTGAACAGTAAAAACAGAATGGAGTAATCTATATAATCCTGTTGCTGATACACACAGCAGCCTTTCTGGGCCTGGCAGAGAAATGCTAAAGGTAGTTTCATGTCTATATTTCTCAAGTCATTTCGCTCATATGCCGCATACACTTGTGCTTACATGATGTCAGACACATTTGGTAAATATTCCAGTTAGGAATGCTGTCAGTAGCAGCTGTTAAGCCTGGGATTATCAGCTTGACGTGAGGACCAGACCCCAAGACAGTGGTGTCATCTGATGCATCTCAATGACCGAGGCAGTAGCACATTGGCATAAGACAGAAGAGAAGCATGAATAGCAGGCTGCAATGATAAAAGCTGTTGTTACCCCAAGCAACCAGTGAATGTTTTCTTTCTATACACCAAACAGCCATAACATTATGACCACTGATGGGCAGTGGCACCTGAACTGTTCTTGAAGTTGATGCGCTGGATGCAGAAATAAATGGCCAGGCATATGAATCTGAGCCACTTCGACGATGCCCATATTGCGATGGCTAGATGACTGAGTCAGAGCATCAGCCGCAGGTCTTGGGGAGTGTTTAAAGTATGCAGCAGTTTGTGCCTACCAAAGTGATCCAGGGATGAACAACTGGTGAACTGGCAGCAGGGACATGGGTTCACTGGTGCATGTGAGGATTGAAGGCTAGCCTGTCTGGGCTGCTTCTAAAGAGCGGCGCCTGTTGCACAAAATGCTAATGCTGACTGACGGGAACTGGTCAGAACTCACAGTGCACCACAGTCGATGCTTCATTTAACCATTTAGCTGAAGAGGTTTGTTCTTTGCATATCTGCTCTTATTTTGTTTGGAAAAGTTTCAGCTGGTTTGTTATCAACTATGCTGGTAATTGAAAGCTAAGCATTAGGGGTCTCGTGTTTCTTTTGCCAGTGCATGTGTTTAATGCATATGGCAGATATTACGTAAATGTTACTTTTACAATTTGGCTGTTGTCAAAGTGGTCCAGATTGATTTGCTGTCTAATGTTTCCCACCCTGTGACGGGTGCTATTCTAATTTATTCCCTTCACCTGTAAGTGGTTACACCTGTCTGTCTGTCTGTCTGTCTGTCTCTCTCTCTCTCTCTCTCTCTCTCTCTCTCTCTCTCTCCCTCTCTCTCTTATTTATTTATATATATATATCACATACATACACACATATACATACACACACTTTGGGAGTATAGTGTAAGTTTTTATTGTGTTTTAGGTAATTTGAGCCTATAAGTTTGTGTGTATGTTTGTAAAAGAACATTGTCAGCCATGTGATCTCACAGATACAGTCATGCAGAGCTGACTATGTTGCGTATGTCTGTATTACTTTATAACACTGTTTTTGCATAATTCCGTATCCTTTACTGCAAAAATTTCCACTGAGCTAAGCAAGTGTACATGGTGTGCTCTTTATGTGGCTATGCGCACACAAACGCACCCCATCTCTTTATACTTTACTCGCTGTCTTGAACACACAAAGCAGCCCGAATGTCTCAGAGCAACACCAGCTGAATACTGAACACACTCTGGCTTTACCTCAAAAGTTCTGAGAAAAAACTACTTTCCTTTATTCAGTCGTTGCATTCATGCTGATGAAAAGTGAGCACAGCTCACAGATTACACCAAGGGACCGTAGAACTTTAACAAGCAGTGTAGGTGGATGTCGCATTTTGAAAGTTGTATTTTACTTTTTTTGTTGTAGGAACACTAAGCTATGAAAACATGTATGAAAACAATAGCTGGGCAATTTAAAGCCAATCAGTAGAAAACACAGTCCTGAGGATGGCATGCTGTTTAATAATTGAATTGATGTGGCTCAGACTGGAATCAATGCTCATTTGGTGTGTGCATCCTGCCTCAGGGTTTATCCGGATTTACCCCTGCTGTTAGATTATAACATTGCCTTGGAGTGTGAGTGTGTGTGTGTGTGTGTGTGTGTGTGTGTGTGTGTGTGTGTGTGTGTGTGTGTGTGTTGGTGATTCCCTTGATATTGGTACAGGGTGTCCTGTTCCCCATAGCAGCTACGCCAAATTAAACAGGGTATGTGTGTGAGGTGGGCATGTACAATGTTTCCGTGTACAAATAAACTGGAACAGCAGCTGCGGACGTCTTGCCTCATTCAAATATTAATTAACATCTGCTTTTTTTTTCAGAATATCAACCTTTTTGTTTTATTGGTTATATTAGATATTAAGTAACCAAATAATGTACAAATGTATAAGACAAAATCAAAAGTGCTCAAATTCCACACATACATATTGTTGGGTGCTTCATCTTTCTATAAGAGACACCAGTAAGGAAATATACATTACCAAACAAACTAATAAATAGGAGTGTAAATCCAGAGTTTCATCACCATCCGATCTGATTATTTCAGCCAATAATCCGATAAGTTTTCAATACCTTTGAAAATTTGCAGTAATGCGATTCGGTTGATTCGGTTCAGTATTGGGGTCTGCAGTCAGTATGAAATATGATGAAATTTTACACAATCCGCTACATTTCCATCAACTCACACATGCAAACAAATTATAATGTAAATATTTTATTATTAAAGGTCGAATGCAGCAGTGTCGACATAAGCACAAGCAGCTTCCCAGTGCAAAAGCTACTGCTCACAGTAAAGTAAAAATACTGAATGCTGAATATAATTGTAGCATGTGTATCAGTATTAATAGTCAACGTATCCAGCCAGTAACACTGCAGCGAAGCAGTTTTGTCTTTAAGATAATTGTGATGAAAATGACAAACTGAGTTCTGCAATTAGTGGTCATGTTCTTAGACCTAGTCATTAAAAACATTAAATCTAATAATGCAATTTTATCAACTGTTCTAGAAGGTTATATAAAAAAAACTGCACATATTAAAAGATTTGCCTTTACAAACTAGTATCGTGTCCGTATCAGCCCAGTATCAGCAGGCCAGAGTTGGTACAGAAAGAATTGGTGAATCCCTTGTTGTAGACCATAATATGGAGCAGTGTACTGAAGGTGTTTTGCCTTATTGCAGATTTTTGTAACTGTAGATACTTGTAATTGCAAAATGTGATCGCTAAACTGCAATAAAATAACCCCTATAGGTTTGTCTGGTGTATACGTTTGAGATGCATGGGAGTGTTGATTGAAAAAACAATATTTATTTAATGTATATGAAGAACTTTTAGCTTTTTACGCACCTAAAGAAAGTTTCCCTGCCAGACGTTCTGTATTATATCCATATCATATGCTCTTTGTAGTTCTTCAGTTTATTGAATTTGACTCTTCTTTCCATGCACCAACACTGCAAATGTTTTTTTAACTATGTCGATCTGCTCCCTTGGCATCTGTAAATTGTATGCATAATCATATAAATATCCTCCATATCAATGTGCAATTAAAGCCTTAGATGAATCATACAATGTACCTTTTTTGTTTTTGTCTGTCTGTATTGCAGAAGGGTGGTATTTGGAGATTGGTTGAGGCTCTGTGCAGTCTGAGTCCGTTTCATCAAGGCAGTGCCCCCCTCCGGCTAGAGCAGCAGCTGGTAAGAAAACCTGAATTAAGTGCAACAGTAATACAACTCCGCACGCACATGCGTCACCGCCCGGCTCAAAAAAGCTCTTCAGTTGTTTAATGCTGCAACACCTGAGCAGTTCTTGTGACCCTGTGTTTGTGTGAATGTATTTTAAGCTCATATATCATACAGTGCAAACATTTTAGGCAATTTAAAGCTGTAATTTTTTAGACTTTTTCTCTAGTAAGCATTTATTTGTTCAAAAACAGCAGAAAGACAATGATCTCAAAACCAAAAAATTATGATGGGGAATGAGGCCCATTTTTTTTTCAGTGTTTCACTGCACTAAATTAAGTTAAATGACACTTTTTTTTAAAAATGAAACATGCAGTTGGTCAGTGTTCATTAAATACTGACGAAATCCATGATGTGCTCAGAAAATCACAGATGTTTTTTTTTTTTACAGTAGACAATATTGGCTATTATAGCCTAGTTGATCTTTCTTAGACACAGTTGGTGATGACTGTTGGCTGTAACCAATCAGCTTCAGGGTGTCCTGGAGCAGTAGCCCCTCCCTCACAAACACATGCCTAGATGAGCATCACTCTGCATGTTTCTGCAGCAGCTCACCAATCATTGTCTATTCATACGCTTAATATACAGTTTCTACCAATGTTCCTCCTATCAATGCACCTGTGAACTTCCCTGAAAGAGTGCCCACTGTTTCAAAATTTTGGAGCATGAACATACTCAATGTGTTCAAAGAAAACACATTTTTATCTAGAAAATAGCACTTTATGAGTTCTCTCTAACCAGCTCTTGGCTCTGGCTGGTTAGCACAGCGTATTCTAGCTGAACATGGTTATAAATACATAAAATCAAATAAGGTAATGGCCACTGTTTAGACAAGTCTTGGGGTGGCAGCCATCTCTGAACCACTCTGTATTTTTGCTGCACTCACGGCTGCCAGCCACGATGTGCATTCTTTCTGTGATGGTTATTCTTGAGTCATCAAGTAAGAGATGTAAGTAGAATCGATAGGGAACATAGTGGTGACTCACTTATTGAATTAATAACATTGTTCCAGAAAATAAGCACCTTGGGGCCGTCCCATAAAGTTCTAAAAGATTCCAGTAACTTCTAGAAAATTCTGGATGATTTTAGAAACTTCTAAACAGTTCCCACAGTTCCAGAATATTCTGGAAGTCTACTTTCCATTTAAAGTCAAAATGTCATTGTTCTCACCACAGAAGCAAAGTTTTTGTGGAACAACAGCCATTTTCAATTAATTTTAGGTGTTAAACCTGGGAAGACACACTTTGAACACAGGAATAAAAATAAAATCGAACAGTTATGTAGTGTAAGCATATAATACACACTCTACCTGCCTGCCATACACCTGCCATTGTGTTTCTACCCAATATGTCTATAATAATGCCACTTTGCACTTTACCATGTATAAATATGTATATGCACAATGTACAGTTATTATTTAGATTTAATAGTCTGTAATATAGTTTTTTTCTATAATTTTTTTAATAACTTTAGATTTTGATTTTTAGTTTAAATGTTACGTTTATTTAAGTTTGCAGCCTCAGGAATAATCAGGGTACATTTCACGACATGTTGTATAACTATGTATGTAACAAACAGTCTTGAATCTTGGCGAAACATGTAGTAAGGATGGGGAGCTAAGCCCATTAAGCAATTTTTTTTGGTTAGGCAATCATTTCTAATTTATTAAAGCAGCTATTTCACATGAACAAATGCTGAGTATAACCTCAGACAGAGAAAATGCTTTAGTCTGCTGGTGCACTTGTATTCTCAAAGTCTGTGTTATAGCAGACTGTAATGGTGGGACAGATAATTAAAGTATTGATTTGCAGCCTCAGACACATTTTGAGAAAATTGATGTGTTCTAATTCTGTTTGTGTGTGTGTGTCTCTGTCTGTCTGTCTGTGTGTGTTCATGTTTGGCAGGATTCTGCGTTTCGGCAGTACTCTCTGCGCTGTGTGTTGTCTCAGGATGTGCTGTTGCAGGAGGATGTGGAGCTCATTGAGCTTTTAGACCCCAGTGCTCTTTCTCTGGGCTCGACTAGTACTGTCTGCCCCAGTGCCACCGCATCCCTGTCTGCACCGCGCTACCTCTCACCACCGTCTATATGGTACAAGCATGCATTCAAACATAGTATACGTCAGCGTAGATACTTAATGTGGGGGGTTTGACTAAAAAATTCACATATAACCCATAGGTAATAAGTAACATTTTAATGTAGGGCACCATTTACGACATTTCAAGCCTTTTATGACAATTGACATTAACCTACATAGACATCTATAAAGGTGCCTTAATGACGAGTGATCCTTGTTGGAATAAATCTTTATGAATGTTAATGTAGGTCAATGGCTATTGTCCTTTAAGGCCTATGTATGTCATGAAGCCTTAGGAGCGCTACCCTACAGTTAAGTGTTACCATGTAATGTAATACATGGTGTGTGAACATAGCTTCTGTAGTTGGTAATGGCAATTTGGCTAACAGATAATCTAAACATGTTTAGTATTTTCTAAGAAAAAAGGATAATATTAATAGTATAAGTAAAAATACTAATAATATTATTGTTAGTAATAATAGCAGTAATACTGTGGCTAGATGTCTCTGACCAGCGACAAATTGTTCAAGCAGTGTGAACCTGAGCAAAGTAATCGACAGCCTTTTAAAGCATTACCATGTGTGTGTGTGTGTGTTCACAGGGATGTCTCCATGCTGGTTGGACTGGTGGCCGTCCTGCTTGCAGTTTGGTGTTCTTGTCCTGAGGATGGGCAAGCGATGCTGTGGCTGTGTGCATGTGCGGTGTGTGTGCTGTGTGTGTCCCGTGGAGCGTCTCTGCGGCGCAAGGCAGGGCTGCAGCAGTACGTTCAGTCTCAGGCCGTCCAGCTAGAGAGTCTGGTGATGAACAGTCGAGCACTGACCAGCCTGGCCCGCAAATCACTCCGCCTCATCCAAGAGACTGAGGTCATCTCTCGCGGATTCACCCTGTAAGTGTATACTGTTTTACAACCTGTTCTGTTCAAACTGTGCATTGTCTTGAGTTGGGAGTTACCTATCAGACCCTACAGATCTGTATGAGGGTCCACACTTGCCTGTTTATAATATCTATAGGGCTTAAACATTACTTCCCTAGTAGAAACTGAATTATTTATGGTGTTTACTGCATAGAGCTGCATAGTATATCATCCATTAATCATTAGTGTGATATCTATGATGAATAATAATGATGATGATATTATTATTATTATTATTATAATTATTATTAAGTACCAATTCTTGGTGTAATGTTCATAAAATGTGTCTTTTCTGAGACTAGTTACACTTGCTAAGCTATAAGCTTGGGCAGTGGTGGCCTATTGGTTAAGGACGCTGCCTTTGAGACCTGAAGGTCGCAGGTTCAAGTCCCGGCCCGGGCACTACTGAGGTACCCTTGAGCAAGGTACCGTCTACAAGGTACTACACTGCTCCCCTGGCACTATTGATAACTGCCCGTTGCTCCACGTGTGCACGTGTGATGGGTTAAATGCAGAGGTCACATTTAATTGTGGTGCTTGAGTGTGTTCACAATGACAAATAGTCGCTTTCACTTCACTTTCATAATTAAATAATCAATATTGGGGGTAAGGTAAGAAAAGCTGCACTGGATTTTCTTTAAAATACATCAATCTTAAATATTAAAGCAAGCTAAATTTGCTGCCACTTGCAGTGACTTGTGCTATAGGAAGGTAAGAAATCTAACTCTGAAATATAGTGAAATGAAAGTCGTAAGAAATGTAATAAAGTGTAGTTCAGGTCAAACACTTCTGTACAGGTCTGTTATTGGATAATGAGTCTTAGGATGAATAACTTGACCATTTTTTATGTTTTACAAGTCAAGTTAATGTTAACGTAGTGTAAGGAGTACAACTTTTAGCCTCATAATTCTGCCGTATAACAGGCTGTTCTTTGCTGCTGGTTGGTTCCCTGTTGTCAGTCCTTTTGATGCTCGAGGGTCATTTGTCATGCATTGTTTCAGCAGCCTCTTGTGTGTGCATGTTGCTTGTGACTTCAGGCTGTTTTACATGCAGCCAACATAGCAGGTTAATGTAAACGTTGTGAAATTTGCCTTAGGAGACGTTGCTGTGTGTGTTGTAAAAACTCCTTTCACAAGGAATCCATTTATCAATTGACGTAAACAAACAGCTTACACCACTCAAGACTTCCTGGCTTTCTTTTTCAGTCTCAGAAATGACCCATGTGTGATTATTACCAAACTACAGATGGAGTCACAACACACAGACACATCTTTTGTAATACTGTAAATTATAAGGAATGTCCTCGGACAGATTTCCCTGTATTCCTATCATTACGAGGGCATTTGTCCTCACAAAGAGTTAAAAACATGTGTACACACACACACAGACGCTGAGACTCAAGAGAAAGGCCAGTGTAGTGGTTTATATTTGTTTAGTCATGTGGTGTCATTTATGGCATGTGTTGTCCATATGTTGCCGTGCTGCGTGCATTGATGGCTGTGATGCTAGGGCATGTTAAATAAGGTGACTTGTTATGCACCATATAGGTTTTGATATAGCGCACTGTCTAGAGAAAACCACTTATCTCCATTTTTTTGTTTTGGACTTTTATTTTTCTATATCAACACAGCAGCTGAACTTTATTGTGTGAAACTTTGTGATGAATAGAAATGTTCTTCCATTAACCTACATTAGAAGTGAGGAACGTATTTGCCGCCTTCTATATAGTCGTTTTGTCTTGGACCGCGATGACATGTTTTACAAGTGTGTAACTAGTGTTTTTACTATGTGCTCTGGTATATTTAGGCATAGAATTTGGGATGTGTGTGTTATGTAGTGTGTACACCACTGAATGTCTGTGTGTATTTCTATAGGGTGTAATGTTTGTGAATGAAATGAAGATTTATTTGACACTTTTATGCCGTTTGTGTATGTGTTGATAGTGCAGTAGTATATTTTTGATTTGAATCAAGTAGACCTTTGTGTGTTTGTGTGTTGCTGGTTTGTTTGATTGTGTCTAATGAATATGAATGTGTATTAAACTGTAGTGAGTGTGTAGTATGTCATTTGTGTGTATTTGTCTATTGTGTCTGCCCTGATGGTTCTCGGACGTCTGCACAGTTGGATCACGTTTCACTTGTCAAGTTTACTCGACAGGGTGAGTGCGGCCTGTCCCTTTAACAGGGCGGGGCAACTGCGCAGTCAGCAGCTGATTGGTCTGAGGAAAGCGGCCTATCAGAGTCTACGTTGCGCCTTCAGAGCCTCGCGTCTAGCTACCTGCATTATGCTCAAATCATATCCTTCTCGTCAATCAGCAGCTTTATTCTTTATATGTCATGCTTCCTGATCAAAGGTTACTTGTTATATTTATATATTAGGATAAGAAGTTTATTAATCCTGTTCCATTTTTCTTGCTCAGTGCAGTCAAGATAGAAAGAGTGCAAACAGTGAAAGCAGCAACACTGTAGTTAAGAAAAATTAATAAAAAACAACCAGATCAAATGGAAGTTATAGAACATGTACATTCTTGATATGCATGTATAAGTATGTACAGTATATGTACAGCAGAACAGATGTGCAAACAGGCTGAAAGTGATGTAGTGATTTATAATAATAATTATATGATAATCGGACGAGGTGCGTAACTAAAATAATCAAGAAACAAGAACATATGCGATATGGGCTGTTGTTGAAGTAAAGTGTTGTTGTGCATGTCTTGAGTTTAATGATGTTATAGCTGTTACTAAATGTCCCTCAGACAGAACAGGGAGGAGTTATAGAGCCTGATGGCCACAGGTAGATAAGATCTCCTATAGCCCTCAGTTCTGCACCTCAGAGCAATAAGTCTTTTTCTTTTGTTGTTGTTATAGGAAACTTATATTATAAAAAACAAAGAAGATATTTAGATGTTTTATTACTTAATTCTTGGATCATGAATAAATAGCATTCTGTTGTCAAAATTGCCAACTTATCTGCCCTATGATTTTTCATTAGTACGTTTATTGTAAAATCATTTTAAGCTAAAAAAAAATGTATGTGTGTATATGTGATTGTGTGTGTGTGTGTGTGTGTATTTATTGTCAATATACATAATCTTGTCAACTTTTTTTTATTGCACTTTAAACTATTTAAATAGTTTAATTTCTTGAATTTCTTGATGAACGGGTCAACAGTAGTGGTTCGGTAAGACTAACCCATGTTACATTAGCTTGCATTTTAAGTTAAGAAGGTTTTTCTTCTCCTGTAAAGTTATTATGGAGATATTTTTCAGATTTTGTTAATATGCAGTAAATGTACAGTATTTGCATTATTCAAAAATTTGAATAGCGGTGAATGTTAAAGTAAAGTTTGTGCCTGTTTAGTAATTTAGCCACTGGTGTTTAAGCTGTTGGTTCCTTAATGGGGTGTTGCCATACGTTCCCCCTCAACACGGAGATCGACAACGTCACCAACTACGTCTCCACTGTGCCAATCAGAGAGCTGGGCCTCGGCCTGGGGGCGGAGCATCTGTCTGACGAACAGGCACAAGAGCTGACCAATGACTACAGCCTTCCAGCCCTGAAGGTCAGTAAAGTCTGTGATGTGCGCAGTGTCCATAGTTTGCTTCTGTACTTTTGCCCTGGAGCTGTAAATCGAATGTTGCTAACAAGTGATGTAAGTTTATACTCCCAACACACTTACCTCAAACCGTGTCTGGTAGATATGTAATGTCAAATAGTGAAATGGTAGTGAAAGTGAATTTGTCATTGTGAACACACAAAGTGCACCCCAATGAAATGTGACCTCCACATTTAACATCACATGTGCACACGTGGCACAGTGGGCAGCTAAGAAAAGTACCCAGCGAGCAGTGTAGCAGGATGGTACCTTGCTCATGGGGACCTCAGTGATACCCTGGTGGGATTTGAACCTGCAACCTTCCATTCACAAGGGCAAGGTTCTTAGTACTAGGCCACAACTGTGGTATGTGGTTTCTGACATTGTCAAGCCGTTGCCTATTCAAATTGACACACATGCACCACATAATCTACAAACAGTGGTGGTAGTAGTAAATAAAGAAAAATAGTTGGACAGACCGACAGAGATACATCATTGATCCTTAGGGAAACGTTGGAACCAGTTGCCATGAATTGTGAGCGCACACATACACACACATACATACACACACACACACACACACTTCAGTTCGCCTATGTCAACCCACTGATTGTGCACTTTTCTTGTTCAGCTGTTGTTTCAGTTGTGGGTGGGGCAGAGTTCAGAGTTTTTCCGCCGATTAGCTCTACTTCTGTCCTCCGGAAGGGAGGAGCCAGAAACCAAGCCCCGCCCACTGGCATACAACAGTGTGGCTACCATTACAAGCTCCCTCCATCCTACCCTGGCCGGCTGCCTGGGTGACCTACAGCGCAGCTACGACTTCCATCGGTACTTTGAGACACAGCACCAGTCGCAGGCCTCGGGCCGGATGAGACGTGCCAGGGAGAAATGCAGAGAGCTCAACTCACTACACACATCTGTCCGCAGCCTACAGCTCCACCTCAAAGCCCTACTCAGCGAGTACGAAGCTTCTGTGTCTACTACTGCTTCTTATTCCTTACTGATGATCTAATATAGAAATGTATTGATGGAAGGTACTGTATTAACATTAGATAACGTAAGCAATGCTGGACTATAACAATATAGTCTAGATATATATATAATCTATATATATTATATAATATAGATTATAATTAACATTGTTTCATATCATACATTCGATCTCTTTCTCTCTCCATCCCTCACTCCAGGGTGATCATCCTGGAAGATGAGCTGGAGAAGCTGATGGTTGCTAAGGAGACGGAGGAGGTGACGTGTGCAGGGTATCAAGAGCTGAGGGAGCGGCTGCACCTCCTGCAACCCCACATGCAGGCCAGCTGCTGTTGCTGGGACGACATGACTGCACAGGTGGAGCGTATGCTGCGCAGGGTCACCAGTTGCCCAGGTCAGGGGCTATAAGCTCAGCCAGTCACATGTCACCTGTTGCTGCTTTTATTGTTATAATTGTTATTTAATTGATCCGTTTTTATGTTTTCTTATTTTAGGGTAGATGTGTAATAGACAGGACAGGACACTTTCTGCACAAATTTGATAAAAATTTAAGTTTTTCCACAGCCTTGTAAGAGATTGTGGGTTTATGAGGTTAGACATGTCATATATCAAGTGTAACTTTTTCTGAGTTAAATTGACCTTTACTTTATGGCTTGAAACACCTGTTCGTACATGCGGTTAATAATTTCTTACATGTAGTTAACAATATAAAGTTCACAGAACCTCTCTACTGTCCATAATTTAAAAACAACTAAAGTGTGTGTGTGTGTGTGTGTGTGTGTGTGTGTGTGTGTGTGTGTGTGTGTGTGTGTGTGTGTGTGTGTGTGT
>JBBPDA010000126.1:27080035-27105358 GCA_037974385.1 Arnoldichthys spilopterus | reverse complement strand
ATATATAACCAATATTGCCTAATAACACTAAAAAGTTAAAGTAAAAAAAATACAGTATAAGCAGAAATTTTGCACTCTTGTATGTAAAATATGAAAATTTGTGGGTTAAATAAGCTTTTATTTTTTTAAATACAATAATAATGCAATAATTTGTGAATGCACTTTACGATTGATTCGAATTTCCATGCACTTTGTGCAATGAGACAAAAGACTGTATGTACTGTGCTATAATAACTAGAAGCAAAAAGAAAAAAAAGGAAAAAGAAAAAAAAACGCCCTGTCGTCGTCCTATCAACGGCCCTACCTCGATGTCGTCATTTCCGGCTTCGTGATGGCGGTGGATTTGACTCCAAGGTTCAGGAGGTTGAGCAGCCAAACCAGATGTTTTAGGGAAAATAAACATTTAACAGGTAAACGAGTCAGATTTGATGTGCGCACATATTGCCGGCTATAGTGTGTTCGGGTATGCGTTTGTGAAAGTAACTTTAAGATCCCCATTTTAGCGTTATAACGTATGTAAAGTACACAAACATTTGCAGCTAATGTCTCGTCGCCTAAAGTTTGTCGAAAGCGAACAGAAATTACTAGCAGGTTCAGTTAGAATGCGCCTGAACTGGAAACGTGTTTAGAAATAACCATAACCGATAAGGTTTAAAAGTTTGTATTGTATTATTGAATAAATCAATTTATTCACTGTAACCGAGTCCCTGTGACCCGCCAGATTCTGTGAGCAGCGGTGCTGTGAGATGTGTTAACCAAAAAAAGCCTCATTACAAAAGAAAAGCATGCATAAAAAAATCTAACTTACCTAAAAGTATAGAAAATAAATCAGCTTAACGTGTTAAAAAAGGGGCATTTTTAATCACATGTTCGTGGTGATCGACCATTTAATTTTCCACATCAAATATCCTAGAATAAAAGTCCAAATTAAATATTAATGCAATACTGTATCACAGACTCAAAAAGTTCTCTAAGCATTACAATGGGTATTTAAAAAAAAAATTGGAGGGACCTATTTTATGAGTGCAGTGCTTCTAAACACAATGAAACATCAATATTTTTGCATTAATATTTTTGCAAAAATACTAGAAGTGTAAGAATTAATCGATCTGTATTAATGCCTTGACCAAAATATCGTGTGATCCGGTCTATCGACGTGACAAATAAAAATCATTGTGTTCATCCCACATCTAGTTTTACTTCATTTTACTGTAAGCAGTGTTTAGTACTGAGAAGCTGCTTTTGCTTATGACTAAACTGATGTATTTGACCCTCAATAATAAAATGTTCATATTATAATTTTGTTGCATGTGTGAGTTCATGGAAATGTAGCAGATTGTGTGAGTGCAGGCTCCAGTATTGAATTGAATCACATTGCTGCACATTTTAAAGTAAAGCTAGGCAATATGATGATATTTGTCATTATCGTGATAAACTGTGGTCACAATATGCTCTTCTGAGCATAACTTGATAACGATAGTACTTAAAAAAACACTGTCAAATTTCCTGTTTAATTTTAAGGAGAGCATCACTAGTTTTGCTTAAGTGAACATATTGTACTGTGGTCTGAAAAACACTGAATAAAAATGATTTGTGCTTATAATTTTTCCCTTTGTTCCATCTTAATACATATCATGATGTATTGTATATCAGGGAAATTTCTCAAAATATCGTGATACGATATGTTTGCCATATTGCCCACCCCTAAAGTATTGAACATGTATCGAAAGGTTGGCTAAAATAATAAAAATAGGATCAAATCAGCGAACGACTGACCCTTTGTACAATTATTTCCAGTTTTTCATCATGACACCTTCTTCCCATATTTTGTATCATCGTTGTTTTGTATCAGCACAACCAATGGTAGGACAATGAAAGCTGTGGAAGACTTATTGTTATTACCTTCTTGAACTTGCTTGTTGAACCAGAGTTTGTATGCTTCATGACTTGCATTTCGACTGAATACGCCATCTTATGCCATCTTTTCCCCTAATCTTTCCCTGAGGTGTGACGGGGCCATTCAGGGCAACACAGCTTTGGCGTAACATTATCGGGGCCTTACAGACACAGGTTGAGGTCAAGCGTCGCCGACAGCACATGCGAGTGCACAGAGAGTGCTTTACTGGTTCGGACGCTGTCGATGTGGTGCTCAGCCATCTTATGCAGAACATCTATTTCTGCTCCAGCGAGGTGTCCCGCCTCAAGGCCGCAAGGCTTTGCCAAGCCCTCATGGACGCACGAGTGTTTGAACCTGTTGGAATGAAGCTCTTTCGCATGGAGAAAGAGATGGCCTTTGAGGACTCTGGGTGTAGTCTGTACCGCTTCCTGGACTGTGATGCCCTCCCTGGATCAGCTAAAGGTGGTGGTGATGTGGAGAATGTTACACCAGTAAAAGAAAATGGAAAGAAGAAAAAGTCCAGGTTAGTAAATGACTCTGTAATGCTGTCATAATTAATAATGACTCATTTTTAAACTTTTCTCCTGATTAAGGGTGACCTATATGGCAAAAATGTTATATACAACTTTTAAATTATATATTTTTTCATATTGATGAAGTTGTGATGATCATAAAAGCGTCAGTAGAAGATTGATTCCACGTTTTAAAAAGGCTAGGAAAACTACGAAGTGTTGTTCAGTAAACTCACCAGTCCAATTGATAAAAACTATGATAATAATAAAGGAAGATTTTTTTTAAACGAATGGTATAATGGGCTGACATCCAAACATATTAAATTGGTATGCACTGGTTGTTGTTTATAGACTCTTCATGTTTGCTTTGAATTTGTCTTTTTATTAAATGAAAGTGACACTTTATCATTGTGAACACATTCAAGCACCACAACGAAATGTGACCTCTGCATTTAAGTGCCTTTAGTGCTAGAAAGAACACTGACCACCCGACTCTTGATGCATGTTTTTTTGAAGGTTTGACCATGTGAGAACCATCTCCAACCCTTTGGCACATGGATCCTCAGACCGAAGGGTGGAGAGAATACTGCAGACGATCAACCTACAGCCATCCATGCCTTCTGGCCTAAATCATGCTGGTTTATCCTCTAACTACCTCTCAAAGAACGGTGAGACCGGTGTACGGAGGTGTAAGGCTCAGTGTTTCACACACAAAATCTCTAACCAGAACATGCGTTGTGTGGTCATTTCTTTTTTATGGTCATGCTTTTTAACGTCTTAGAGTGACATAACCAACAGGCAGGGAAAATCACACACGGGAAAAATCAGACAGCACTTTGCTGATATGTCTTAGGCTATCATTCAATGATTAAATTAATATGATGATAGTAAGATTTTGCTAGTGCTGTCCAAGGCTACCAAAGGCTGTCCAAGGCTAAGGATATAGAACATACATTTATGTATAAAGGTAATCTGATTATGATGTTTGATGCAATATTGTCTTTTTCAGTGGTACAAGAAGTGTGGAAACAGCAAACACTTCTTCAGCTTCTGCAGTTAGTGGAGTTACCCATGCTGGACTGCATTTTGACCTCGCCGGGAAAACCTGAGCCTCTTCGCATGCCATTGCATCACAACCACGAGGATCTGGTCATATCCAACACCTGTGTGGACAGAGAGGTATCACAGGTGCTCAACCTGCCACAGTGAGTGTCCAGTTGCTTGGTCCCATAAAACAGCCACTTGAATGGTACATTTTTATAATTCACAAATCTATTATATGATCCCTATAGGAGCATTGAATGTAACCGTAGAAGAATTACTACTGTTGTATTAGTACACAATTTAAATTTCAGTATATAATTATTTACAAAATTAGTTATGCAATGAGTTGCATTTACATTTTGTACTGACTGTCATGTACTCAAGAAAACATTGGAAGCATGTTTTTCTATTCCACCTATTACGGTTCGCACATTAATACCCTTTCAAGGTGAAATTATAGTAAAATATAACATTTTTTTACAAACACTATCGGCTATGAGTGAGAAATAATTCGCAGCAACAACTGCAACATCTTCATCTGTAACAAAAATTACATATTTAATCTTTTTTTTTTAAAGCCTAATATCACTTTTTATCTTTAGACTGGACTCATGGCTGATGGCTGCTGCAGACTGTCTGGAGCTGTTCCCAGATCAGTTGATTGTGGCGACAGGAGAACAGCTGCTCCAGGACGATGACGTGGAGGGTGAAGAGAGGCAGAAGAGGCTGCTGTTTGACACCATAGCTAAGTACTACAGCAGTCAGGAGAGAATGCCCTTACTGGCTGGACGGTACATGGAAATCCACGCAGGCATCCTTGAGCTGTTAGGTAAAAGCTAAGAGTAACACCTGTGTGCTGTTCCTTAACTTACTCTATTTTACTTGTTCTGCTTCCTTAACCTTGTATAAAGCCTCTACCCCCAAAAAAGGAAAAACGCACAGCTGAAGAAAATAGCGTAATAGCGTAGTCTACTTCATGTTTCTGAGCATCTGTCTGAACATGGCGTAACGTAACGTTTGTTTATACCCTTCTGTGCTTGTGTGCATTAGAATGTGAGAGAGGTGAGGATGCGCTAAGAGCGTCCCAGCTGTGCCTGCGTCTATTAGATGCCAGCTCTCGAGATGAGCTGCGCAGACTTCTGGCCTTCTTGGCTGAAGCTGCAGACTCCACTGCCTTCAAGCTGCACAAACAGGTATTGACCACACATCAAAAAGTGAAACCAATGAGTCAATGTCAATCAGCTTCAATACATGAGTTTCCAGGAATGTTCATGTCTGCTTAAAGTAAAAAGTTTTAAAGTACTGTTTTGGTTGTAATGAACTTGTTGCTGACTAAACTGCAGGTTATTTTTCAGTTCAGTATTTTGGCAGAAGCATGCAGTGAAAAAGCTAACGCAGGCATTTTGAACATGTGTTTGAGCAGATCGAGAACAGGCCCTTGGTTAGTCGAACGTTTGTGAAGGCTGTGCTTCCGAGTAAAGATGTGGCTCGTGCGCAGTGTGAGCAGCTGTTACTGTTTCTCATGGACAACCACTTACACCTGTTCAAAGTAATGTCATCCCAGCCCAGCACTAGCAAAGTTGACTACTGGTCAGAAGTTTGGAATCACTTCTGTTTTTAAAAATACAAAAACATTGGTGGAAGACAAGCTTATAAAATGATTTTACTATCTTTGTGCTGGTCCAGATAACAGGTTTCAAATAATTAGTAGTAATACCAGCTGTAAATAAAAATTAATAATGATTAGAGGAGCTATGAATGACCATACAGTGACTAAAAAAGCTGTCACTGAGAATTCGCTTACAGTAAATATATATATATATATATATATATATATATAAATGGTCATATCTCAAAAGTGGAGCTGAAATCTCAAGGCAGAAAACCTGAGAAATAATGTAAATAGAAAATGACAGACAGGAATTGTTATGTTAGTATTGTGTGTGTATAAACCAAATTAATATGGCAAGTGATTCCAAACTTTGTAACTTTTTTTAAATTTGATTTTATTACCATTTTATCATTTTATTTAATGACTCCTTATTCATCTTTCTCTTTTGATTAAACACAATACAACTAGACCCCAGTGTCCCTGATTGAAGCAGTGACAAAGGCTCTTCAAACCTTACAGCAAGGGAGGGATCCAGACAATGTAGCCTGTAAGTTTACATGATGTGGATTACATGTTGTATATTTGTGCCTTATTAAGGGTTCAGTCTTCTCACAATTATTGTTCGGTTATTGTGATTTAGAAATAAAATCTGTAATTCAAAATTGAGTTTTGCACACAGATTTAATTTTGTTTTTAAATAACCTGATAATTTTATTTAGAAAAAGTAAACGACTGTGTATTTCATTTAATATTTTTACTTTATTTGATCATTTTATTGATTCCATGGGTACAATAAAAAAATGTATGCTTGTTTGTCGCCTTGTAGTGTTCGCATTCTGCCAGCAGGTTTCAGTGAAGCAGTATGAGGAGCAGCGGGAGAAGACCACCTTTGAGAGCCTGAAGCAGCTCCTTGACCATATCACCCTCAGTAACGATCTGTCCGTTAAAGAGAGGAGGCGGCTCATCAAAGTGTTCAAAAAGCACCACCCAGCAGTGTTTCTCCAGCATTTCTCCTCTACTTTCTAGACCGGAGCACAAATGTGGCACGCACTCAAAGGAGATAAGGGAATTTTTTGCTGCGGGCCGTTTTAGAACCATATCTGTAAGTTTTAGAAGTATGTAGAATCTGGAGTTACTGTATGTTTTTGGACGAAAGGGCTGACAAGCAAAAAGGAAAAAAATATATACACTAAATTATTGATCTATATTTTGTAAAGCCTGGCTTATCAAAACCAGATCACTATGAAAGGGTATAAGAATGAGGAGGATGGTTCAGAATTACACAAATAGCAGGTGTCTTTACATTAACATACATTATATATGTGTTTCAGCTTAGAACGGAGTTACAGGTAAAGTACTTCTCTTTTAATTGTTTAGGAGTTTCAGTTGTAATAATTTTTTTTCTACACTAAATCTGATTTCTTTGTTTAAATTTTTTTAGCAGCTTCTTACCTGAGAATTACTTGAATTAATGTGTAGATACAAATAATCAGGGATGTTCTTAAACTGAGGGTTTTTTTTTATTAGTGCAGTTGACTGATAGTTGATCCACTGAATATTGAAAAGCCTTGAAACTACTGATCTATGCTGATGTTTGTGGTTGTTAGAAAATTTTCATTCCTAATATAGAAAAAATTGTATATTTTAAAATGTAGCACAATACTAAATTACCTGCTTAAAACACTACTTTAAAAATTGAAAATTAATTAATTTATCGTTTACCTTGAATTTCTCATTTTTACTATATGTAACCTGGGTTAATAAGGTTTTTAGGTTTGTGAACTATATTAGTGCTTATAGAGTGGTGTACAAACGGTCACACATAAAATCGGGGATTACTTTGGTGGTACCAAAATAGTAAAGTTGTCATTACACTGACGTAGAAGCACTTTCCACTGATTTACAATACTCTTTATTTTAAAAAATGCAGTCATGACTGTCACTTTGCCTGCATTTTATGATTCCTGTGCTGGACTTTTTGCATTTTGTAGCGTTTCAATGCACTACTTTGACTTAATGTTGGTGAATTAAACTGAGTTGCTGTTTAGTTGTTTTATTTATTAATTTTCAGTTATTGATGTAAGGACTTAAATAGGAATGGGAACCAAATCCATTCAGACTGGTTTTATGTGAAACGCACAGTTCTAGAGAAACCGAGTTAGAAATGTTCACAATAGTGGTAGGAAGCAGACATCTATAGAGTATAATTCTTCAAAAAGCATACGACTAGGATTGATACCCAAGATATCAATTTTGGGATTGTTTTGAAAAGGTTTTGGCTAGGGATGCACAGCTCATACTTTTTAATCCCAATACTAATACCGATACCTGGGCTTTGGGTTATTACTGAGTACCGATCTGACACAAGTGTTTAATTAATAAGCTGTATCTCACTGTGTGGAAGAGACTGGGATGTGTGAGGCAACATCAGGCTTGATCTAAACATTGCTTTCCATCCATCCATCCATTTTCTAAACCGTTTCTGAGTCACGGAGAAGCTGGAGCCAATCCCATCTGACTGCGGGCCTAAGGTGGGGTTCACCCAGGACCAGAAGGCCAACCCATCGCAGGGCAACACATAGACAGACAACCACTCACACACACACTCACACCTATGGGCAATTTAGAGCATCAAATCAACTTACTGCAGCCTTTGGACTGTGGGATTAAACCGGAGCACCCAGAGGAAACCCACGTGAACATGGGAAGAACATTGCTTTACTAAATTCATGAAACAAAATGTAACATACAAATAAAAGTATTAAGGGAGTCATTTATTACTAAAACAATAATTATGGAGCAGCAGCTTGAGGGGAAAAAAATCTTTAAAATGAACAAGAATTATAGTTAGAACACATGTAAAAAACGAACAGAACAACAGGATAGCACTGAATAAATCAGCCCAGTGTTACGATACCCAATGCACTGATTTGAGCCAGTATCGATATCCAATATCGGATTGGTCTATCTCTAGTCATGGCCTAAAACTTACTTTGCCTCATGACCTAGGATTTTAAAAGCTTCATTAACGTTGCACATTAGAGTTCAAAAATTTATTTTCCCTGATTGTGTTGCACTGAACTAAATTCTTATATTTGTCCTGTACACGTTTCCAAGCACAAAAGCAAGTTTCTCTATAGAGAATCATCAAAACACTCCGAATTAACTTAAACATGCGCATTTAAAGATAAACAACGCAGTTCCTCTTTATTATTATTATTATTATTATTCAATTAAATTATTTGTTTTATTTTTAATATTACCACTATAACTGAGACTTTTAAGCTATCGGAGGGAAGTGTAGTCCTGTTCGCTGTGTGCGTGTGTTTCTGGCTTCACGGAGAGAGATTCCTCACAGGTGTTTTGATGTTGCTGCGCTAGGCTGGTGGGCTGCTGGCGCTGGACTGACGTTTAAAAAGCCCCGAAATTAACGTCAACTCATAAAAGATTTCGCTGTCACCGCATCACGGATAAAGGTAAGACACGGTATATCGGCGGTGCTGCAGGAAACAGCGCCGGCCGTAGCGTGTTTTAATGAATTGAGACGCACACACCTCAGAGTGACGTCTCGAGCTAGCTCAGCTAAGCTAACTTAGTTAGCTTGTGTTGTGCGCATCATTCGGGTGTCCTTTCCCCCCTTTTTCCTCTTACTCTGAGCAACTTAATGCCTACACTGCTTTACTAACGTGTGTTATACAGTTTCTGAGTATGGAAAGCACGTATGTAATGAGAAAACGGACAGGGGAATTGTTATAATCAGGCTAACGTGTTGTTTACGACTGTGAAGTGGCTCTAAACCGGTTAAAACCCCCTCAGCAGGTTTGGATCAGGTCCGTTAACGTTCGCGTTAACTCGGTAATATGTACAGTAACGTTGGTTCAGTATCCGATGTGCTAAGCTAAGCTAACAACTAGCTATAGAGTAGATTTTAGCAAAGTTGTACTGGAAAACTGGATTTGTCCTTCATATATGATTAACAGGATGTTGCTAGTAAATATTTCAAACTGAATTTGACTATTTTTTAGTTATTTAAGCTATCTTTAAACTTTAAAAAGTTAAATTAACTACAGCAAGCAAGGAAGTGTCTTCCTTAGCTTTAGCCACCAAGCTACAGTGTCAATAATATACTCCTGTAACTTCCTGGCAGTATTTTAAAACCATTTAAACATCACTTATTAAATATGATATGGTAAATATCAGATTAAAAAAATTCAGATCATGTGGCACTTACACTGTGAACGTTCATCAGCAGGTCTGCATGATCGACAAAATATCAGTATTGTGATCATACCGCTACATAGTGCAATTGCAATGCCCCTTCCCCCCTTCTATACAGTTCATTTTCTAATCATACTTTTTGTAAGGTCACAAAACCAAAACATTAACATATATCTCTTTATTTAGCCTAAAGCAGTTTAGCCCTTTTCTCTTCACATGAACATTCTAAGAAAGTTCTGTTATTGATCTGAAGCTCATTTGCAAACTGCAGGCTTCTGCAGTATCGGGGTTGTGGAGACCAGTATTGCGATAACGGTGTACAGGTGATCTATTGTGCAGCACTAGTGAACAGTGAGTTTGTCCTCTGCATTTAGCCTATGAGTGACACAGGTGTACATACGCAATGGGGACAGTGCGCTGCACACCTCCGGTACCCAGGGGGGCAGCTAGGGGGTTAGCCTTGCCCAAGGACACTTCAGCCATGCATCAGAAGTGTGTGAGAGGCAAAATGCTGCTTACTCACTCACCATTTCCCACATTTTTTTTTCTAATCTGATAGTTAGCAATACCAAAGCTAAAATCCAGATATTAACTCTAAACATCTTTTTTTTTGCACATAGGCTAATAATAGGGTTTATTTGCTGTTTATACAGAGAAAAACAGTTTAGCATCAAATACAAGTTCTGGAAAGTCATTTATGTTAAAGAAACCCTTGGCATAAATGTTGTGTAATGGTCCATTCTCAAAAGAAAAGGTTAGGAATAGAAAGTATCAACACTAATATCTGTCCCTCCACCCTTAGCTACATACAGTAGACCACACAAACAAACCCTCAGAGACGTCTGTACAGTTCAGCTTTATTTGTTTAGCTTTACAGAAATATTTACAAGCAAGGTGAAGGTGACTGGGTCAGGAAAAGCTCTACACCCTCTACTTTAAGAGGGTGGAAAAGAATCATTAAAAGTAAATAAGACACAAAGTAAAAAATACATTATAGAAGTCAATGGCTGATGATAAGGTTTGTCAGCAAAAACGTGGTGGACTGTTGATTGTATCAGATGTACTGATTGTTAGACGCAGGATTCTTGCAGATTCTCAGTTCAGAATGGGTGTAATGTAGGATTACAGCAAAATTTAAAACCCTGAGTCAGCATAATTACAAACCATATAGAAGTGGGATGTTGCAATCCTTCCACCATCTTGCTGAAGTAGACCATATTTCTACTACAGCTGCTTTGTTCCCTTGTTTGTACTTAAAGGTCCCTTAAAGGTCAAACCTTTTGCCCACATGTATGGTTTTGTTTCAGAACACATTGTTTGGTATTTTAAAGCACTAATAGTCAGGTTTCCTATATGGGTATACAATCTTTAGCCCCATCTTTTATTGCAGTTTAATGAGAAACTCTGGAATGAGCGCACTGGTGCTCTTCACAGCCGCTCAACCTCATTTACAGCATCTTGGCTGTCGCATTGCATGCGCATCAGTGCTCCGACACCTGATCACGTTGTGAGAAGGCGAGAGAATAATTTATGGAACTACAGAGGCTGTAGTTACTGGGGTGTTATTTATTTTGTAGAATTTTATTTTAACAAGCTTCTGACTCCAGAAGATGGGATCAGGGGTTCAAATATATAAATATAACTTTACATTTTATATATATATATATATATTTTATATATACACACATACTCATACATACTACATATACATTGCTGTTCAAAAGTTTAAAATCATTAGCCATATACTTTTTAAAATAAGTGCCAAAAAGGCGCTTTAAATTCCTTTACTTCAAGAAATTTTCTAGAAAAACATCTTAACATAAGATGATCTCTGAAAAGTTAAAACAAGAAATAATTTTACACATTTTAGAAAGGACCGTAGAAAATATACATTTACATTTTATTCATTTGGCTGACGCTTTTATCCAAAGCGACATGGAGCAGTGTTAAGGGACGGTACCTTGCTCAAGGGTACCTAGGTAGTGTCCGCGCCAGGACTTGAACCTGCAACCTTCATGTCCTAAGGCCAGTGTCCTAACCACTAGGCCACCACCGCCCCCCCCCCCCAAATATACATTTGATTGTTGTTCAGCATTTTGCACAATGCAATGCACTAAATCCAATAAACCAATCATGCAATACACCATGTTGTTCGTCAGTGATCTAGAAGTACTGGTGATATCCATGGAATGCTCAGGAAAAATATAATAAATGATAATTTATCACAATAAAGAAAAATTGTCATTTACTGCATTATTTAATTATGATGCAGATCTTTATATGTGTTATCAATAATTTGTTCTTATTTATGGTATTTTACATACAGTAATAACTTTTACGTTGTGGATTTAATATTGCCACTATTAACAAATTTAAATGTTTTAAATAGTTAACACTGTAAAGTTGTCCGCTTTCTTAGTAATTTTACAACCTTTTACAGCTCTGTTTACTTTGCTTTATTTTTATTTACACTTTCTTGGCATCTTACTAATGATCTGAAACCAGAGTTTTACAAGGCCAGCACACGGGAATCATTTTATACACTTGTCTGTGACCAACTTTGTATTTGTATACTTTAGATGAAATGCGGTAAAAATATACAGTGTAGCATTGCAATACATAACATTTAGATTCATGCGATTGTTTCGTGTTACTCTGACGATAACAATTATATAGCTTGAAACGTTTATTGTAACAGTATATCACAATAGCAATAAAACAATGCCATATTACTGGAACATGTATGATAAACCAGACTAGTAATGTTAAATTCTAATGACAAGTTTTCCTATTTACTTTTATTGTGATGCCAGTAATTTGTGAAAGGATAGGTCAGTGTGTGTATAGTTTTTTATAGCATGTGTATGTGCATCAATGAGCCAGGTTATTACAGTGAATAATGTTGATTATTTTGTACATGTTAAGGTCTGGGGTATATAAGATGGTAGGCAAACTGCTGATTCTCATTCACATGGTAGCCGGTTGGGGAAAATGGGTAGGTGTAAACATGTAATAGACTTTGACAAGGGTCAGAAGGTTATGGCTAGACGCCTGGTTTGGAGTCTTGTCCGAAGGCTTGTGGGGGTGTTCCCAGTCAGCAGTGACTCTTGACAGTAGTCTAAGGAGATACGAACCATGAATGATGAGCATCGGAGGCTCCTGGATTTCGAATGCCAGAACCTTACGTCGCTGTGGACCAGGTGTTCCCCTTTATGGCAGTGGTGTTCCCAGATGAAAGTTGCCACTTTGGAGTAATGTCTTGAAGAATTCAAGGTGTTGCCCAGGCCTCTATCAGATATGCTGGGACAGGTCAGATCCACCATGAGTCCATCTTGCAACCCAAAACACATAAAGGACCTGCTGTTAGTCATATTGCCAAAAACCACCAGGCATAAAAGGTCTTGGTGATTGTGTGCATCCAGAGGTCCATGTTTTGGCTCAGTGGTGTTAAACTTTCTCCTTGTTCAGCTTCACCCACCCATTTACTGTGACACATTGCTGTTCTTGGAGTCTGGAACACTTTTAAAAAAAAATTATTTGCCTTTGGCACTTACCCTTGGCAGATGTGGATGGACAGTGCTACAATACAGCGAAGATGAACTGGTTTAAACCTTTTAGTGAGCTAGACACCAGTTGATGCAAGCAACTTTTGTTTCTTAGGATGGTGTTCTATTGCTACGCCAATCAAAATATGGTAGTCATGTAATAATGTCAAAAACAAAGCGAGGACAGCAGAAAATAGTTTTCAGTTCAAAAGGCTGAATTTCTATGATCCTCTTTGTTTGAAAACTGTACTATGAGTGCTGAGGATATTCTTGTTAGCGTAGGCACATACTTTCTCAATGGACACCCCCCTACCTTGTCCTAGTGAAAAACAACTGAAATCAAGAGTCTAAATGAATTATTTTTTTAAATAATTGTTATATCTCTGCTGCGAGAGATCTCCGCTATAATGCTCTCTCCCTTTTCTTCCATTAACCCCATTTGCACAGCCCAGGTTAGGGAGACACAAAGGACTAGAATGGTACCAGGTTTTCAGTGTAGCCAAGCAGGATCTTACTTGATACATTTTTTAAAGACTGAGACTGAACAAACAGGTAGAAATGTTCTCCTGGTTGATTAAAATGTAAACCCACATTGGCCCTTTGCACATAAGATTGGGCAGCCCTGGCCCAGGCGGAAGAGAGAGAAAGCACTCATTGAATTAAAATCGTTTTTTCAAGATTACATTGCGCTCAGTCGTGGAGATACAGTTCTGAGTCTGTCGTCTTTCTCCCACTTTTATTCTGAAAGTTCTTTGGTAGATTACACACTTGCAGGGCTGGGTAAACGCTGAACAGGGAGGGGTTAAGCTCTGTGACTTGCGCTGCTGTTATTTCTTCATCCCTTGCTTGTCTCGGAATTGTGAAAAAGGCAAGTGTGGAGAGCGTGAGAGCGAAAACAGATGCTATGTGTTAGTGCGAGAGTGAGACACTGAGTAAGTGAGGGTGAGGCAACTGGCTGTGAAAGGCACTTTGCGAAAGCTTGCCAAATAGCTCTTTGTTGCTCAGCTAATTTTACATTCGAAGGCCTGCTCTGAATTTCAGAAATGATGTATTGGCCAATATAACAGGTGTAAACGTGCTTCTGGATGATTTTGACATCAATTACAATTGAGTGTAAAATATTAAATGGGCAGAAATGGAATTCTTCCATTTTTTTAACCACAACAACTGAAAAACGTGAATTGTCTGCAATGCTTTGCTTAAGAAACTGCTGAATTGTACCAGAATGTTTAGATTAAATCAGTTAATGATCAAATTTGCAACTAAAATTTAAAGTGTGGTCATTTGGATCTTTTTTTAAAGAACAGAAACTACTTCTACACTGGACTATGTAGTTAATCTTGCCCTGTGTCTTACACATGTTACTGGTTGTCTTGGGTAGGTCAAGTATCCACAACTGGTAAATGTTTCCTACTGATTCTTATTGAGTTTTAAAAGCTAATGTTTTGTTTTTGTGCTTTTTTTGTTTTGTCTTGTCTGTTCGCTGTAGGTCGACAGCTGACCGGCACTGTCCCACCATGGAGTCCATGCTCAATAAGCTAAAAAGCACTGTCACTAAGGTGACTGCTGATATGACCAGTGCCGTCATGGGAAACCCAGTAACACGCGAGTTTGAAGTTGGACGCCACATCGCCAGCGGGGGACCAGGCATGTGCTGGAGGATTTACAATGGCACTAAGAAATCCACAAAACAGGTGTGAGACAAATCAGAATCATGATCTCAGGCTACGTAACTGAATTGTTCAAAAAGTTTTTCACGATTTTTCTTCCTTCATATAATTCTAAAACTGTTGAAAAGTCTCCCTTATAATAATGTTGCTCAGTGTTTAGCTGTTTTTCTTTTTAGTGCATATGGTGCAGTGTTTGTTAGCCTTGAAGGGAATTTCATTTGCAATACAGGAAGAAACTCTGCCAAAGTACATGTGGTATTAAAATGATGTCGCATCTTCAGTTTTTGTCCTGATCTAGTTTTGTTATAGGGTTAACTTGCGTAACGGAGTGTATCAATTGGGTGGATGTACAAGTGAAAAGAAACTGCAGATTCATGCTGTAGTTCTTCATATTTGAGAATTGCAAAGGAAGTGCATTTTTTTTGTGTAGCCTTTTGATTATTGGTATTTTTCTTCATACTGTTTGTATTGTGGCAGAACTTTCACTTGTTTTCTTTTAAAATATTTTGTTTGTTCGCTGTATCACAGGAAGTAGCAGTTTTTGTATTTGATAAGAAGATCATTGACCGATACCAGAAGTTTGAGAAGGACCAAATCATTGATTCGCTCAAAAAGGGTGTTCAGCAGCTAACCCGGTTACGACATCCCCGCCTTCTTACGGTGCAGCATCCTTTGGAAGAGTCAAGGTTCGTACAGAGTCACATGCATACATGAAACCTCAGAATCAGAGTAATTGTATTTGACAAAGTAGGTCTGCACGCACAAGGAAGTTGTTTCTGACTGATGCCGTCTCCCTAGTACCAATAAGAGAGTTAACCTCCAGGATACAGACAGTACAATACACATGTGGTACAATATAATACATAATTGACAATATATGATCTGTAATATACAGAGGTACACAATATAAAGTGAAAGTAGCTATTTGTCATTGTGAACACACTCAAGAACCACAACGAAATCTGACCTCTGCATTTAACCCATCACATGTGCACATGTGGAGCAACGGGCAGCTACCAACAGTGCCCGAGGAGCAGTGTAGTGGGACAGTACCTTGCTCAAGGGTACCTCAGTAGTGCCTGGGCTGGGACTCGAAACTACAACCTCCATGTCCCAAAGGCAGCGTCCTAACCAGTAGGCCTCCACTGCCCACTAACTAACTATGGTGTGAAGTACACCATATACAGTATACACAGTATACACGATGCTTGTGGGATGCAGTACAGTGCCATGAACTATGTTCGTCTACCTATACGTTGCATATAGGCTTCTATGCATATGAGCTTATTTATACAGTATACAACATTCAGAGCCAGTTTGCCAAGCAGGGATTAAGCCAGGTCCTAAATGACACATCATTCTGAATGGAGATGCTCCATTGAGAGGATAATGTAGTCCAGGACTAGGCTTAATCCCTAAAAGTCATTTTTAAACAGAAAACAGCGTAATCCTAATCCTTCGAATTACTTCGCATAAAGTTAAAAACAATCATATTATACATATTTTTTACAATTTCCTGCAACATTTGATTAGATAATCTTCAAAACATTGATTCCAAGCCTTCGAACACTTATTTCAAGGAATAACTTGTGCTTTTGAATAATCAGCATGGAAGCCACAGCACTCCATAGCGGAGCAGCTCCTCTGACGCAGCGAGAGAAGAAAGGGGGGCTTTGAAGTTTTTTTGGCTCTCCTGCTTTCAGTACAAGTGCTGTTGGACCTCTGTGTGTAGTCTCAATATCGGATCAAAAGACTTGGCCTAGCTCTGGGGAAGAGTATGAATAATGCATAGACGATGGGGAGAATGGCTGGAGTAAAGTAAATAGGGAGTAAAGATGAGATTTACTCTACGGTTGGCATTCACACGTTTTCTCTGTTTCTTCAAATTCATTTTGTGAAAACGTGCATCTCCATGACTTACCGTACCGCTTGTTTATACCGCAATAACAGTTGTTTCATAAGCTTTTCTGTGTTTGCTGTAAGTGATCTTTGACTCTTTTTGACAGTCTCTCGCTCTCTCTCCCCCTCTTTCAGGGACTGTCTGGCATTCTGCACAGAGCCTGTGTTTGCTAGCCTGGCTAATGTGCTGGGCCAGTGGGACAATCTTCCCAGCCCTGTTCCCACAGACATAAAAGAATACAAACTCTACGATGTGGAGACCAAGTACGGCTTGCTGCAGGTGAGATGGTGCTACAAGATTTACTGAATCCCCCTTTTGGTATCAAAGAGTGGTATAGGCATTTCTTTATTAGGATGCCAGATTTTTGTCTTGGTTTCCAATATATCCCAGGATCCCAGAATTTTTCAATAATTAGTAATAGTAAGTTAAACATTTTGACAAATAAAATTAAACATATATAAGCAGAACACTCCTTAAATGTTAAATAATGAGCAAGCAATAAAATGACGTTAAATAAACACATAGCTGAATAACGTAAACCTGGCCATGAGCGTGTTTTGATGGGAGTGTTAATAGTGAGCTTAGGAAATACAATAAGCTGTAACATTTTTATGTGAATATAATTACAAGGTTTATATATTATTTTGATACCTCATATATTGCTAAATTAAATGCCTCATCTGTATGTTTCAAATCGGCTAATGTGCATGCCTCCGCACATTTGCCCAGGTTGATTTGCAGCCAGAATGCAATTTCAAAAATTTAGATTTTTTAAAAATTGTTTAAATATAATTTTTTTAAAAATCATACAATTTAATTAATAAACTTAATAAAAAACATCACTAAATTTCAATACGCAGCACTATTCTGAATACGGTAGAAAGTCAGTACACAAAATGTAACAATACATAGTGTTGGTACTGAAAACAATGCAAAGTAACCTCTCTGACTTATGGCTGGTTTCTTGGCCTTTTCCTCTTATTCTGTCTACAGATCTCAGAGGGCTTGTCATTCCTGCACAGTGGAGTGAAGATGGTACATGGTAACCTGTGTCCAGAGAACATCATCCTGAATAAGAGCGGAGCCTGGAAGATCATGGGCTTTGACTTCAGTATCTCCTCTAGCAATCCGTCTGAGGCTGAGGTCAGAGTCCGCGTATGCTGCCCCCTAGTGTCTAGCAGAGGCAATTGTGCAGCAGTGAAGCTCAGAATAACTTCAATAAAACAGTGAATGGAAGAGAGGATTAAAAGGAATATGCAGTGTATCTGCACGATACACAGTGTTGGCAATGCTGATCTACTTAAAGTGTTGAGTGATGTGAGCTCCATGTTCTAGATGTTTCTATGAGTGTTTTGTTGCAGCAACAAATTGTACTCACAAACTTTAGTCAGTGTAATGCAGGCCAATTTTTGAACTTCATCAATGTGGTTTATTTTGCAAATCGCAATATGCATTAGTATGATAGTAACGTTATGGAATATTGTCCATATCTTTAAGCCATGTGTTGTTGGCCTTCCGTGCCTTACAGTGTGTGAATGTATGCATCTCTTTGACTGTGTCCCATAGCCCAAGTATGTATGTAAAGAGTGGGACCCCAATCTGCCCCCCGTTTGCCTGCCTAATCCGGAGTACGTGGCTCCAGAATACATCCTGTCTGTAAGCTGTGACGCCGCCTCTGACATGTACTCATTGGGAGTGGTCGTGCATGCTGTTTTCAATGAGGGGAAGCCAGTCTTCCAGGTCAACAAGCAGGACATCTTCAAGAGCTTCAGCAAACAACTAGACCAGGTGAGCGAGCATAGATTGATGCCTTTGTGTCTTAAAAAACCTGTTGATTGGCAGTTGTTAATAATCTATGTCAGTGATATTCATGGTTCTCCTAATAGCACACTGAGATTTATTGAGCATTATCTGAGCTGCTAATCCTAACCACGGTCGTGAGGGGTACTGTAACGTATTCCAGCACTTACTGAGACATTGAGATTAAATGCGAAGTAAAAGAAAATTACAGTTTTGGAGATAGTTACTTAGTTACTTTCCTACAATATAATATTTGCTGTTATTAGCCCTTATACAAGGTATTGGATTGGTTCCATCTGTATTAAAGAATGGGGAGAGTGGGATTCCTTCACTTAAATGGGCTTTCCTGAATACATCACTGCTGGGTGTGTCTGGCTGGATCTTTTCTCACTCTTTTGTCCTATTTTCCCTACGTTTTGAACTCTGATTGACTTTGAAACCTCCACTGGTCCTGGGAGAGGCCTGATAATAAGTTTATCCAGAGTTACTAAAATGACAAAGCATAAGCAAATGGCTTTTGTCTCGTATATAGTTCTCAAGAATATAACCGTGAACCATTTCAGATTCACGTTACACCTCTCCTTGCCCTTGCTTAGTTGAGTCGCCTGAGTCCAGGAGTGCTGAGCCAGATCCCAGAGGAGGTGCGAGAACATGTGAAGATGCTGCTGAGTGTCACAGCCAATGTGAGACCAGATGCTGACCAGATGACAAAGGTGAGCGCTAGTTTTCTCTCATTGTGACACTGTCATAGCAGGATTTGTTCGTGTACTGATGTTTTTGCATACTTTGTGTATAAGTAAATATGATTTTTGTGCCTGTTTTTTTATAGAACATACTGTTTTTGAGCTGCTGTAGCATCCTTAAGAATCAAAAAAGCACATTTGTCTAGTTCTATCTGTATCTATCCAGCAACCTATCTTGGATCCTGGAAGGCGACGACACTAATTTTACTTGTGAAGGTTTTTCCAAAACTTTTTAATGAAATTCTATTTATGGAAGGGAACGTGCTAAACTGCGAAGCACTGTGGACATGCAGGATTGTCGAAGACCCTTATGTCACGCGTTTCCACCATCAACAGAAGTGTTATGTCTCATCAGCAGGTGTAATTTCTGCTTGTGTGTGTTTGCACATTTTCCAGATCCCCTTTTTTGACGACGTTGGTGCGGTGACGCTGCAGTATTTCGACTCCCTTTTCCAGAGAGACAATTTGCAGAAGTCGCAGTTTTACAAAGGCCTCCCGAAAGTCCTGCCCAAGCTGCCCAAGGTACAGTGAACCGAATGTGAGGCTTAAGCCTGGCCTTGGATCAGGCTACACTGGTAGTGGTGACAATCTTGAAAAGTCTCTTTAAACTTAATCTAGGTTTGCGGGGCTTTTTTAGGGGCAGTGGTGGCCTAGTGGTTAGGACGCTGCCTTTGAGACCTGAAGGTCGCAGGTTTGAGTTCGACCCGGGCACTACTGAGGTACCCTTGAGCAAGGTACCGTCCCACTACACTGCTCCCCGGGCACTGTTGGTAGCTGCCCGCTGCTCCACGTGTGCACGTGTGACGAGTTAAATGCAGAGGTCGCATTTCGTTGTGGTGCTTGAGTGTGTTCACAATGACAGTCACTTTTGATTAGTAACTAATTGATTTACTTTGCGTACTGATACGTAACTGAAAATTCTCGTTTTTTGTAAATAATATATTAGCACCTTTACAAAAAAAGTTTAATATTTTATCTTCTAACCCAGATTGTTACTATAGAACATTTAGTGGTTGTATGTAAATTAGTATGTAAATAAGTAAAATGTCGTTTATAAGAGCTTATTGATTTTCTGCTCTACAGCGGGTGGTGGTGTATCGAGTCTTGCCAGCGCTTACATCAGAGTTCGTGAATCCAGACATGGTGCCATTCGTTTTGCCTAACGTGCTACTTATAGCAGAAGAATGCACGAAAGAGGAGTACATTCGTCTGATTTTACCGGACCTCACCCCCGTATTCAAGCAACAAGAGCCAATTCAGGTAAATCAGAGGCCACTTTCATACAGCCCTTTCATTTTAAACAGCGTCAAGATGTGGGGTCATACCTGTAGATGCATTATGTCTCTGTAAGCATCTACTGTATATGTAATAAGCATTTTTATGTCCTCCTTTCTCTTTTTCGTTTTCTGCAAGACCTTAATCTCATAAAACATTTTCAAAAGACTGGGGGAGACATGGACACGCACTTATAATCACCGCTGCCTGTTCATTTTTCAGATGCATAACACTTGAGCTTGTTTTTCTATTTTTTTCTTTCATGCACTCAGGCAAGCAACATGGTGAGTGGCCTTTATAAAAATGCTGTTCAGCCTGTCCCGGTAGTCCCCATTCCTGTCAGTACTCTGCCAGTAGTTTCCAACCCTTATTTAACTCAAATTATTATATAGCAGTCACTCTCATTAGATTTTCTAGATTTTCGTTCACTGAATATTGTGCTATGCAGATTAGGGCTGCAGATAATGATTTTTTTTAATAATTAGTTATTTTTTCATGTTTTATCCAATTAATTCTTCTGAATTTGTCCTCACAGCAGTAGCACTTCTTTTTTTTTTTACCAGTCATGACTAATGACTCCTGGTTTTATAGTGCAACTAAATAATAAAGCCATATCATATCCTACTCTTGATGTTGTATTGTCTGTGTATGACCGTGTATTTCTTATAAACATTATGAAACATCACATTGATTAAGTCCATTCAAATTTTACATTTAAATCAAGATTTAAAGTCCAGTTACCTATGGAACCATTGCAGCCCTAATGGAAATCCATCCTAACATTAGGAGCCTTTTATAGTGTATTCTCTCTGTGTAGTGTGCAAACGTTATGTTGAACTGTGTTTGAGAATCTCCTCTCATACCTCTGGTCTCCTGCTTTCTTTTGATGTGCTTAGATCCTACTGATTTTCTTGCAAAAGATGGACCTGCTTCTGACCAAAACACCACCCGAGGACATCAAGAACAGCGTGCTCCCCATGGTCTACAGAGCACTGGAGGCGCCGTCCATTCAAATCCAGGTTTGCACTAGATAAGCAGTTTTAAAATCACGAACTGGATGCATCAGCAGTTCAAGTATGAAGTACGTTATTACCTCCTAATCTGAGCTTAAGCAGTATTAAACGTTTTGTTCGCAGGAGTTGTGCCTGAATATCATCCCCACCTTTGCGAATCTTATCGACTACCCATCCATGAAGAATGCACTTATCCCCCGTATAAAATCAGCCTGTTTACAGACCTCTTCATTGGCTGTGAGTCCCACCTTTTGTGCATGTCTGCACTATTCAAAACACTGATTTACTGAAAATATTTTTTTTAAACTCGATATTTCTGTTCTCTTTAAATTCTGTGGCTTTGTTCACACCTGGCATTAGCGTATGCTTCAGTCATAAGTGTGATAGTACGTGTGAATGGGGTCTAAAGAGTAGAGTTAGCATTGTGGTCTGATCACTTAAACCACCTTCAGATGTGGTCAGCAATGCATGTGACCGCACACCATTTATAGTGTGACGGCTAAAGTGTCTTAATGCATCTCTAACAACTTAAAGCTATGCAGCTGTTTTTTTTGTGTTTACTATAATGCAGTTATTACTCAGTTCTTTTCCCATACTTGCTTAAGTTGCTCTAGCAGTTTTTGTGATCTACATTTGTTTCTGCCCTTATACATACAAACACTTACACTGTACTTTAGTCACTACATCTGTAAATGATTGATCATTGGAGACACTCTCACTGTTCACTTGGGATCAGATCACTCAAAAGGAATATTGGTACCCCCTATGACCTTGTGTGTCTGATTGTTCTGGATGTCTCTCTCTGTCTGAAGGTGAGGGTGAATTCTTTGGTGTGTCTGGGGAAGATTCTGGAGTATCTGGATAAGTGGTTTGTCATTGATGAAATCCTGCCCTTCCTTCAGCAGATACCTTCCCGGGAGCCAGCTGTACTCATGGGCGTTCTGGGTTATTATTATTATTATTATTATTATTATTATTATTATTATTATTGTTATCATTATAGTTGTTACTATCATTTATTATTATTATTATTATTATCATTGTTGTTGTTGTTATTTTTAAACCTGGAGTAATGTTATTAAGACTAATAGCTAATAATAAATTAAAAATTGTTGCACAGGTGCACTACTGAAATTAATGATAAAAATATAACTTTTCAGTCTGTATTTTGTTTAGTTGTGAATAGAACTGCAGTGAAATCAATGAATTTTTGGTTTCTTTCAGGCATCTACAAGTGCACTTTTACCCATAAAAAACTAGGCATTCCAAAAGAGCACCTTGCAGTGAAGAGTCTGCCTCATTTGGTCTCCCTTAGTATTGACAACAACCTCAACCTCAATCAGGTAAACTCTTTCACCATGTTGGCAGTTTTAATCCGTTTAATACATGTATCTTATTCATACATTCACCACAGCACTTGTCCTGAGGCTCTTTAATTGATTCTCTCATTGACCGTTTTGCAGTTTAACTCTTTCATGGCCGTGATTAGAGAAATGCTAAATCGAATGGAAACGGAGCACAAGACCAAACTGGAGCAACTACACAGCATGCAGGAACAGCAGAGGTACCTGCCAATTCTTTTGCCATTTTTAGTCCTCTTCATATAAAATTCCATTTTTCAATTTTCAATTCCAAAGTACGGTGTACAGATTACAGAGAAATTCTTACTAGAACACCTCCTTCGCAGACTAAATATATAAATATCAAGTTAACCATACAGTGCAGGTGTGAGCATGGAGTGCTATACTATATCAGTATTGCACATGAGGGAGTTAAATACTCTGTTGAACATCATTGCTTTGGGAATATTGCACAATATTGCTTTATGTGACATATTTTTTTGCCCAGTATCCCTTTCATAAACTTGGAATCACAGATATAGTAACAGCTGTCAATCAACAATTTGCACATGCAATATGAACCAATTGCTGCATTTGAATCAGGAGAAATTAAATACACTATATGATCGGTTTCATCTGTTAAATTATTTACGCCCTTGGGTCAGAAACCAATGGTTTTACAATTACCGTAGGTGAATCAAACTGTGGTGCACTTTGACAGCCATTATTCTGTCAAAGTCATAGTAGCTTAGCTTAAATAAAATATTAGGGCTCAAATAATGGAAAAATTTTTTTTTTTTAGTTCAACTGTGTTTGTGTACAACATGCATAGTGATCATTCACCCTGCCCATGCATTCTGTAAATGGAAGTTAACCCGCGAGGACGACCTGTTTTGTAGTGAAAACCAATGAAATGACTTTGCCACCTATTCAAAATAAAGTTGGAAGGACTAATTCATGAACATGGTTTAGGTTGTAACATTGCATAGTGACATTGTGATTTCACAGTGCAAAAATTTAGATCTTGGTCATTTGAAAACTCATTTCATTGGTCATTTCTAATATGCACAACACCAATTCCCAGCCAACTCCGGCAATCCTGCCTCCCAGCTCTAGTGTACTGCATTTTCAATAGGAGAACGATCAAATCAAGAACATGCACTCGGTGTCTACAAAGCCACACTGTTGTTGTGCATACAGAATGAGGTCTTTTTACATTTACAGCGTTTGGTAGATGCTTTCGCCCAGAGCAACTTACATACAACTAGTCAATAAAGAAAACTTTCTTATACCAGTAAACCTAGACTTGGTTTAAGAGCTGCTAGTCAATGAAGATTATACCTGAGCTCATGCAAAACCTTGACATAAAAGAATTTGTAGTAAATTTGTTAGTTCTGTAGTTATGGTCCTAAGTTCTCTGTGAAGAGTCTTTAGTTGTCATTTGAAGATAGTGAGGGACTCTGCAGTTCTAACAGTTATGGGAATGTTCGTTCCACCAATTGGGAGCCAAAACTGAGAAGAGCCTAGATGTCGGTCTTCGATTTTTGAGAAGGGGGATGTCCAGTCGGGCTGAAGATGATGATCTGAGAGGACGAGCTGTTATCCGTGGTTTGATCATTGAAGATCGGTAAACAGGAGCTGGACTATTTTTGGCTTTGTAGGCCAGCGACTGTTTTGAACCTAATGCGGGCGCCACAGGAAGCCAGTGAAGGGTTCTCAGCAGTGGGGTGGTGTGTGAGAATTTAGGTGTTTTGAAGACCAGGTGAGCTACTGCATTCTGAATTGGCTGTAAAGGTCTTGTGGCTCTTGAAGACCAGCAAGGAGAGAGTTGCAGTAGTCCAGTCTTCATGCTGAAAAAACCATAGACAAAACCATCTCTGGGGGAAAAAAAACATGCATATGTCTCTCTAAAAAAGCCAGTATACACCTCTGCGTCAATGAAACCTTTACATTTATGCAAGCCACCGCGTGCACCTATGCCCCATACCATGACAGATGTCTTTTGTACTTGTCGCTGATAATGGTCTGGATGGTCCATTTTGTCTTTATGTAAAATTATCACTTCTTTAATCATGATGAACTAAGTCGGAGGGAGACACTTAGAAATAATCCAGACTCAACTAATTAACAGGAGCTCCTTCAGTCACAATTCTCTCTGGTTGTGATGAGTGAGCTTCTCTCAGGCTTCCTTTCTCAAACTCAGAAGAATAGCCAGAGTCATCACCATGGCGACATTCTTTATTCAGCCCTGTCCCTCAGGCATTACAACAATGGGCTCATTCACCAGCAGTTCTTAGTAAGAAATTGCTTCTTAAAACCCACTTGGTTTTCAGATTCTCACATTCATCAGGGTTTTCTTCTTTGGAGCTTGCTCTTGGGTACGAACAGAATCTACACACACCGAGCACACGTTTTTTACATTTGAGTGCTGACATGTTATAATAAGTAATACATATATAAATAAGAAAGTTCCTTAAAATGTCGGTCAGCTTCAAAAACAATTCTTTAAGAACAAATGTAAGGAAATAAAGATATTGGTGAATGAGCAAGGAGGGATCTCCAGCAAGGAAACACTCTCAATATAAAGAAGATAGACATCTGATGACATGAGCTTGGGCAATGACTCTGTTAGTTGGCTCCCAGAGGCCTGAGAGGGTGACCAAAGAGACCCAGGGACACAAAGAGCCATACATTCAAAGACAAATTCTCTACAAGAACTGAGTGCCAAGCTCAATTCAGAATAAAATGGCAACA
>JBBPDA010000126.1:27027851-27079935 GCA_037974385.1 Arnoldichthys spilopterus | reverse complement strand
ATATAACACAATAAGAAATATATTTTAAATAGATTTTATGTGTATTTTCTTTCTGTTTATTATCTTCATTGTTCAGTTATTTTTTAGAAAAGCATTATTTCAAAGTATTTGGAGGATTCTGGGCTACATTTCATTGATGTCGTACTAACTGTGTATGACCAATAAACTATTTGAATCTTGAATCATCAAAAACTATTTATTTGTCTGATGTTTACATCTGCAGTGAATTAGATTATAGTTTTTTGAGGTAATGTAAGCCTACATCTCAGCCGCCTATGTGACACCGGGCAGCGAGAGGCCCCTGGGCAATGGCTCCAATATCCCTATAATCCATCCATGTGTTCCATCACTGAGGAGGCACCAGTTATGGGGCTTTTACATAACAGACCCAGGAAATCACCACCATATTCAAAATAAATGTTTATTTCATTTCATTGGCCTAGCCTATTTAAGATCCCAACATCCTGACAAGGAGAAAGAGAAGCTTGGGTTGTATCAGTGTCGGAGCCCATTCACCATCAGTCAGACCCAATGACCTTTTGTGACCTGTTTGTGATGTTGTTTTACTTTAAAACATTGTGTGATTTGCTTTAAGGAGGTGATGAGTGTCCTATTCTTATTTATTCAATTTTCTCCTGGTGGTTGGGTTGGCACTTTTATGTTCTGTCTCACCTTAAACTCCCAGAAGTTGGCAGGAAGTAACACTGCCATGAAACACAGCATATGGGAGAAACACATCAAGAAACATTTCCAACAAGTCTGTTTACATGTATCTCTGCTGGAACACACCTGGTTCTGCTCCCATCAGTCAGTGTTTAAGTTTTTTCTGAGCTGCACTAGGGAAACGGAAAACATGACATGAAAATGTAAAGGGAAATTTGATCACAGTTTGTGAGAGTGAGATGTGAAGAAAATACTACTGCTGAATTGGCATGTATGACCATCTTTGATTTGCTGACATTTTACTTGCTATATGAAGAGTAAACTAAAAGAAAAAATCAAAAGATATCCCTACTGTAACAATCCAAACATTGATGGAAAATACTCCAGCCTCCTGTAAAGAACTACGCCCTCTGGTGGTTAATTCCTAACGTTACCATATAAGGCACTTCCTGAGAGAATCAGTGGTCTACAAATCTGGACCTCAAATCTAGTTTCTGATTGTGGATTTTGTTGACAGGAAACTGTATTGCTGAAAGCAATGGTTCACTTTTGCCACTCACAGATATATTATATTGGATTATTTTTCTCAATTAATTAACAGCAATGTCAAATATTTTGTCTCATTTTGTCTCAGTTCACTTTATCTACATTTAGAACTTGTGTAAATCTGCTAATGTTTAAATCATATTTATGCAGAAATACAAAAAATTCTAAAGGTTTCACAAATTTTCAAACACCACTTTAATATCATGTTAATGTTTAAGCTTGACCCTCAAATGGTCTAATAATAAATAGACTTACAGACATTTATTTGTTGTTGTTTTTTTTCCAAAAATCTTAAACACCACTGTATATACAGCATGTTATTGCCATTACACCACTAGAAATATTGGGCAGTAAGAAAAAATATAATATTAGACTCCATTATATAATATTCTGTCTGTTCTCCGAAGGCCCCCTGTCAGTGCTGGGCCCTTGGAATCATTCTAAATGCACCCCCCCCCCAAAAAAAAACCCCATAAAAACATCCTTTGGCTTAGCTAGAGAATAATCATCCTACAGGTAAATTATTTTATCTTATTTAAATTTTATATATTTTTTAGATAATGGGATGGGATTTGATTCATAGAAGCAAATGTTTCCCCACCAGTGTAAAACTCACTCCTGTGCTCTTCAAAATCAATGCATCTACCTCCCTCCCTAATTAACACATAGGGAAATATATGCCATAGACACTAATAGTGTTTTATTAATAGTCTCACAATAATTCTCAAACTGGTCCTCTGGGATCCAAGACGATTCACACTTTTGCTCTCTCCTTATGTGCTGCAAGTTTAGGTGGCGGTTTCAGAGGAGACTAGTAAATGATGGATACTGTGGTAAGCAGTTTGCAAATGATTTTTGAGCTGTCATCGGACATAATCACCCTCTACTGTTCATTTTCAGAAACAAGTCCATAAATAGAATTTACAGGATTGGGTATTGATCATAAATCTGGGCACTGATGAAATGTGAAAGCAAAAGGTTTCATTGGGACTAGCAATGTTGTCTGGTATCAAACAGAAGTTTGCAGAAGGATGTAGGTGTACTGGTGTAGGAAAAATCCCCACTAAGTTCTCCAGTGTTGGGTAAGATTTGCTTGAATTAGAACAACCTGTGTACAAAGGCTTGTCGACCATATTTGCCCAGTTCAAACAGTCAGTGATAATGCAGAGGTTTATAATTAGCATGTGAACTGGATGCTAGTGGACCACATCCACCATCCAAGGAATCCTTTGAAAGGAAGAGGGAGAAGAGTAGGGGGGATGGGGAAGGTGATGAATCAAGGTTATGCTGGCATATAAACCTCTGGCAAGAGCAACTGTTTCCACTTGTTTATTACGCTAGAGCAGCAAAGGCAATGACAGATGTAGCAGACAATGCCATTAATCTGTAGGATGCTTTACAGTTACAGATATGGACTAAATTATAAAGGCCAGTCAACATTACATTGAGCTAAAAAAAGGGAACAGTGGCTATAGAACCAGAAGCTTAAGTAGCTAGGTACCCCAAAACTACATCACAAAAGGCACATGGCATTGGTCAGGCTTTGACTTATGGTATCATGTCTCAGAAGTGTCGACAAGGAAAGCCACCCTAAGCCATCCAAGACTTCTGAGAAAGATAACGGCACCAAAAAGTGTGTGATGCGCAAGGCCCGACAACTGCGCCAGCATCAAGTTTCTGAATAAATAGCAGAGCCACCTGCTCAGGATAAACACTCGAATGACAAGAACATTTGTCTGCACCGCCCGCTGTTCCCTGGGAGTGTGCGTGTTGGGGGAGATTCAGAGATGTGACATATGAGAACTTGGATTATTCTGTCTATCACAATGTCTAGTGGGACCTATAGGTTGTTCTCATGAGATATAGCATAGGGCTATATTGAGGAGTCAGTGTAAATTGCATACTGTGAATTTGTTTCTCATGGAGTTTGATTAGAATATCTACATAGCAGTGAATCCAGAAACACTAAAATGCAAGAGAAATCATATAGTCAGGTAGTTATAAACACTGTAGGATGGATTCCCCTCCAGAGATTAAGCCTATAGGCATGTACCACATGACACCGTGAATGAAGATTCTCCATAGGAAGGAAACCCTGTCCAGTGACCCAATAATCTATAAATAAATGACCTCTTAACATCACTGCATAACATGCAAATTTGGCTCTTTGGCTCACAGACATTTCAAAACCTCGATTTTATGAATTCTTTTTAGAATATTTGACCTTTACATCAGCTATGTCTTGATGAAACTTCCTGATGAAATGTATCATTTGGAATGTGGTTAAGAGGCATGCTTAGCATGACATTACTTTGACTTACTGACAGACAGCATGCTCGCCCACATGCCCCGTTACTGATAATTTACTAGGCGAATACAGGGGGCCCCTTTAAGGTCACCTATTATGTTTAAACACAAAGTTTTTCCCAGCTGTCCCTTTGTTCTTGTATAGCATGCATATTCATTCTTAGGGCTGAATGAGAGCACTCGATTAAAAAAAGAAAAAATGTAATGTATTTAGTTGCTTAATTAACCCAGTTTTCCAGTTGTGGATATATGCATGAAACCTGGGACACATCCAACTATAAAGATATCTACTTATTTTTATTTAATAAGCTTTTTTTATTTTCTACCTCAGTATGTGAAGAAGCCACATCATCAAATACCTAGTTGTCAAACGTCTACATGCCAAAAACAGTAGAAATGTACATGTGAGACTGATAAAATACACATGTGCATATGTGTGTTTGTGTGTGATTTCCACACAATCTCTTCACACAATCCCTATGCCTGGTGCTCATGGTGTATTCTTATACGCTGAATGTATTGTCAGAGCCTCACAGTGGGTGATATTTCATCCCTGGAGACCTGCCAGGTCATTCCTGAGGACAGACACTGTGCTATATCTGCTGGTCTGTTGGCCGACAGAAGCCAGGGCATAAAAGCTGCCATTGTCTCAGCAGATCATTGTTCCAGCCTCATCTACTAGACAGCAGCCAGGTAAATTTCTGACTCTAAATATAAAATGACTGAATTATTGCCTTTTCTTAAATAGTTCATCTAGTATTCAAGGTTTTATTAGAATAAACACATTTTAAATAATTTATTCCCTTTTCTTATGTGCTATAGTTGCCACGATGTCGGCGTAAGTATAACTTGGTTTTCTGTTTATTCATAGGCTTGCATGAGTTCTAGATAGTTACGATCAGGAACAGCTCATTTGTGACTAGTTCAGCTGTTACTGGGGCTGCACAGTAAGAACATGCATTGTCGATATTAGCACTGAATTGCTGTTTTTATTATAATACATTAAATACATGCTTCAGTACTTGTCTCAATAACACGTCTTTTGTCTTACATGCACTTCACCATTTGACTCTGGCAGTGACGTAAGCATCTTTTTCAGCTATTTTTGCACACAAGATGATTACATACATTATATATTGTTGCACCCCCCCCAAAAAAAAAAAACCCCAAGTATCTCCAAAATAGTCACTGTATAGGAGAAAACATTCTTTACTTCTAATGTGGCGTAATGTAAAAACAAATTATTCTAAGTCATTTTGAACCTTTTTAATTGGTCTGTGTTCCATTGTGGTTTCACACAATGTAAATGGTGACTGTGGTCTTCAAATGATATAGAAACATTTAAACTTACTCTAAAATGGAGATATGTGATTTTCTTTGGACAAGGATGATATATGTTCTTTGAAATTCAGGAGCTTCACATTCTTGGACTGTACAATGCAGTAATTGTTCATGTGGGATCTTCCCTTTGTCATTGTAATTCCAGGGACGCCCAAAAGGGAACCCAAAAGCATTCGACAAGGTATTTATAGAAATAATTCCAACTGTGCTTAAAATACTGAACTTGTTCAACATGCTGGTAAATCATGAAACTTTTGCTAATAAATATTTTGAACCTATATCTTATATGTTTTTTTTTATCTTTGCAGCCAAAATGCAAGATCTCTGCATCCCGAAAACTTTCTCTTAAGGTTTGTTAATGAGATTCAGATGCAAGTCGTAATATCTTAATTATCAGCAGAAAAAAAATAATTAAAAAAATCAGGAATTTTAAGAAAGCATGGTGGTAGCAGTAGAGATGAGCTTGCTACATTGTGGAAGGAGGGTAATGGGGGCATGCTGTCCAAACTTTTAATCAGTAAATAAAAAATTATGTGGCATTTGGGAACCAGAAAGGTACAAACAAGCAAACAGCAGTAACTAATAATCTACATCTTTCATTAAGACCTTACATTTACACAGTGTTTCACAGATTAGGGATTACCATGTGAATGTAGGATAAGCCTAACCATTGTTATTGTTCATTTGTCCAATCAGATGTTGCTCCTCAACAGAGCTATAGAGGAGCTGGAAAAGGAGAAGCAGGATAGAGATGAAGAGAAAGTGCGCTACCTGGGAGAGAAAATGCCTCCACTACAGCTCTCTGGGCTTTCACTCGGGGACTTACAGGTACATTTAAAAAGAGGAAATATCCAAAACATAAAAATCTTCTTAATTCTATATTTCCATACATTATGATTGTCCATGCATTTTATCACCTAAAGTCATCTTATGACTATATATTATTTATTTTATCATTTTTAGGTGGAGTAACAACACAACGTTTGTTTCTGGTTTCTAAGTCTTATATTTCAACTGCTTATGTCTAAACTTTATGTAAAAACAGCTCTACTCATTACAAACGTTGATTTTATGACCACAGCTCACAAAAATGTAGTTATTAGTGGTAAAACTGGAGAATTTTTCCTGTTTTAGTGAAACAATAGCCATTTTCTCCATAATGGATTGGGAAAACACATGTTGTACCCAGTCACAAATGGATATAGCTCATTCCATATATATGTTTATCTTTCTCTTCCAGAAATGGTAGAATATCTAATCACTAGCAAATCATTACTCAGCAACCATACTTGGAGAAAATGATAGTGGTTTAAACATGAAAATTTGTTCTGTCAAGGTCATAAAGTCAGCATGTACAAAATATGGCAGACATCTTTGTCTGATAAAATTCCTATTTTGGCTCCACATAGAGTGTTGTGCTTAGTGCCTGTTGACTGATGTGATAAGTACAAGTATATCCATCTGTGACACGCTCTGAGCTGGTGAGTAATAGGAGATGGCCACTTAAGAGACCAGTGCCCCAGTGGCCTCACTGGGACACAGAATATATGCAGTTGACCCCTGTTCTGACTGTATTATGACCTTCAGAAAAAAACTGAGTTTCTTATAATGTCAGAGTGAATGGGTGGGGCTAAACTGATTCAGGCTGAATAGGTGGGCATGGACTGTTTTTGCAGCTTGGTTCAAGTAAATGAACTGTAGGGACTGGAGTGTGGCATTAACAGCCTTACACTGCACATTAAACTCTCATATGTCAGTAAAAGTGAGAAGAATTGACCATAATATGGGCCCTTTCATGCCAAGCTGCCTTTCATGCCTGGACAGCGTTTCAGACACAGCTTGAAAAACAAATGCTGCAATGTTGTTTCCCATAATGTACTGAGCTCTGTCTTAATAGAGTGCTTGGTCTTTCCTTTCAGATTCTGTGCAAGGAGCTCCATGAAAAGATTAATATTGTGGACGAAGAGCGGTACGACTGCGAATCTAAAGTGAGCAAGCACAATAAAGATGTGAGTATAAAGCGTATAAGTGCACAATCATTTTAAGACTAAGCTGTAAACCTACATGGCTGCAGAAACCTGAACATTGATGCTTCCAGACATGTTTACTGCAAGATACATTTAAGCAGTTAACCTACCCTGCCCTATGGCATGTATGGAACACTGAACAGGCCAAGTGGACAATTTTGGATCAAGATAGTTAGAGGAAAAGTTTTTTGATAAGAATTTGAGCATGAAGAGAAGATTTTTGATAAGAATTTGAATAAAGATCTTTACTGAGGGACTGATGGCAGGTGCTTCCATCACAAAGACTGCTTAACTGACTAATATTCTGGTGACATCTTCATTTAGGTCTATGGGAAAGGCATCCATACACAGAGCTGGAAACAGCAGTTAAAACACATTCATGCACTAGTGTGATATATAAGGAAAGACAGAAGAGCAGGTCACTCAGAATGTCAATGCAGGACACGATAATACTGTCAGAAAGAACAGTACATCCTCAACTGCATGGAGAAGGATATTATAGAAGGACTGCAGTGCATAAACCCCTCATTTCAAATTATGTTCACGTTTGAAATAAATAAATAAATAAAAAGATATTCTAAATTATCCCTGTTGCTCTGTGATAATGTAATAATAATAATTATTATTATTAATAATAATATTATTATTATGAGAAAAAGAAGAATATTGTATTTTTTATTTTTATTTTTATTTAATATTATATTATTAATAACAATAATAAATACATGTATTCAATGCAATAAAAACTAAAAGTTAGGATATTCAAAAAGCATGTTTTCAAGCTTAAACTTTCTTTAAAGAACAAGAAAGGAAGGGAGAAGAAATAACATAAAATATAAAAATACTAGATAATTGAAATAAATAAAAATATAATAAAAAAAATTAATGAAAAACTAAAAGCTTGGGAGAAAAGTGTTTTTTAAGATGCTTTTTAAAAATACAATGAGAAGGAGCTTGATAAATATTGAAGGGCAGATTCAAAACAAAATGCAGTTTTTCTATATTATCTTGTATTTTACTTCAGGAATGTTTAACAGGCCCGCACTAGTGGATTTTAAGGACCTGTCTGGAACATATTCTGAGATGCTCTGAAAAAATATATGAAGGTGCTTGTCCATATATAGCTATAAATACTAATAATAAAAGTATTTCAAATCGATTCTAAAAGAGACAAGTGAATCCGCTAAACCAGTGAAGTCCTGTTCGAATAGAAATAATATATTCTTGCTGCTGCTTTCAGAACAAGCTGTAATCTGCATATTGTCTTTTTATGTAATCATGTAAAAAGTGAGTTACAATGATCCAGATGTGAGAAAACAAAAGTATGTTGCTTCTTAGGATTTTTGATGTTTGACCAGATCTTAACCCAGCTGAATACTTATGGGAGAATTTAGATTTACACATTAGACAGTGCTCTCCATATATAAACACCAACTGACCAAAATATTTGTGGTTTTCCCTCCTTCCAGTACGTTTTTGAGAGACTTTATACCAAAATGCTAAGATGTTCCAGACAGCTGTTCTGGTGGCTTTATGTTATCCAGACACCTTACTAAGATGCTATACATTTATTAATGTTTATTAAAACCTTTTTAAAGACTCTTTATTTCTATATTTGTCTATTTTTCTATGTATTTACAGTTTAATTGCATATATATTATTCTTATTATTAATATTATTATTATTATTATTATTATTATTATTATTATTATTATTATTATTATTAGTGTCACCTTTTATTTGATGACCAAGTTTTCAGAGATGCAGTTACACAAAAGAACCATGTCACACACTGCCTGTCCTGTGAGCATATCTGACCCCCTATTCCAGATTCATGAGCTGAAGTTGAAAGTTCAGGATCTGGGTGGGAAATTTAAGAAGCCCGCACTGAGGAAAGTGCGTGTGTCTGCTGATGAGATGATGCGAGCTCTGCTGGGTTCTAAACACAAGGGCTCTATGGACCTTCGAGCTAACTTAAAGTCAGTCAAGAAAGAAGATATCAAACAAGAGAAGGTACAATAGTGATTTCCTTTTATTTTCAATGTTTAGACATAATTATGACAGACAAATATTAAGCAAAAAAGCAAACATTAGTTGGATAGATAGGGATGCATTTTAGATGGGCAGACATTAGGTGGATAGACAGTCCTCACAAAAACCATAACAATATATCATAATATGCACAGTTTTTAGAAATGTATAGAATATTTGGGGTTCGTATAGATAACCTTTATGTTCTTTAAGTTCTGCAAATATATGTGCTAGTTTGAGTGTGTAAGGATATGTGTATGATTGTACTATGGCATTTATGGTTAAGAAAAGGCAGATGAAGGGACACATTCTCTACAGATGCTGTATAGCCAATGTGGTGACTGTGTGTATGCATTTAATGGTATGAGAGGTTTGTTAATGGTCAACTGGAAAAAAACCACTAGTTACTATACTCAGCATTACTGTTTTTATCCTGTAGATGGTGCTGTAGACTTGCACCAGTTCATGAAGTTTATTTTTAAAGGAGGTGGAACTTTTACAGGGAAAATTTACATTGTTGGGACTCTTTCCTTGATGATGAAAAATGTAGTTAGGTGACTAGGAGCTTAGATTCTGTCCCACCACTCCAGTTCCACTGTACCAACATCATTCTACCATTTTGTGCTTCTTTCCTACTATCAGGTCTTGACAAGTGAGGTAGGTGACTGGCGTAAGAATGTGGAGGCCATGTCTGGAATGGAAGGCAGGAAGAAGATGTTTGATGCTGCTGGCGGAGGCCAGTAAAATGTATACGACCCTGACTGGGGGCCATGAGGGAGAACTTGGACAAAATGGAACTGAGAAAAAGAGAAATAAATGGAAAACCCAATGGAGCCTCCAGTACTTATTGAACTTGATTAACCAGTGGATGAGATTGCCTTGGTGGTCACCTGACCCATATAGCCATGATCTTAAAAATAAAGCTGCCAAAAGGGTTCTTTGGACAATTCACATAGAAGTTCCCTAAAAACCTCTAAAAAGTCTATGGGTGGTTCTTTAATGAACCATTATAGCAAAAGTCATGCCAGTGACCCTACATAATGGAAAGTTTCTTTAAGTGTTTTTCCTTGAAGAGTATATTCAAAGCAAAAACTATTTAGAATTTTTATCATGATAATGTATTACATAGCATGTTTTTTTTACACATTAGACTTGTGTTGCCCCTGCCTTGACATCCTCACACATATCACTGTGCAGATGCAGTAAAAACGAAAAAGGAAAGGGCATGGGATAGGAGTGTTATCTCATGATCTTAAATGAGGGTTATGTGAAGGTGAAAGTCTTAAAGATGTGTAGATTGTATAGAAATAAATAGTGCTCAAGTAACTTGTGTTCTACCACATTTGTGACATGCAGAGAAAGAAGTAATACCAAATGCACTTAACACTACTAAACTGCAGTTCATGTTCATGCAGCCTAGAGGTCCTCAACTTACAGTCACTTTTGTACTGTACCCAACCTTAAAACTGAAATTTAATAAATGCTACAGAAACAGAAACAATAACACTAACAAATAAAAAGATCTCTAAAGACTCTCATAAAAATGACGGTGTCAGATTGGTTCTTTGGAGTGATGCCACACCTGATTCCCTAAAAACCCTTCCAATGAATGGCTCTTTGAAGAACATGCAAGTAAATGACACTTGCAAGTGTGAACTTTTAAAGAACTTTTAAAGAACTTCACACACAAGTCATCAAATAAAATTCTGTAGAAAATAAAACAAAATACTCAAAAGAGAATTCACAAGAATGCCACAAAGGGTTCTCTTAACTCTTTAGTATTCCGGTCAATTATTTGGTCAAATGAATTTTGAGTCCCAGTATCTTATAAATCATGCACAGTTATGATGAAAAAATCCACTGGATTTCATTGTGTCTTTCATTAGTAGACCTTCTTAGCGAGTCTCCTCACTGGACATTAGACAACACATGCAACTTGCAGGTGGTTCTGTTGCACTAACATTTGAGAAAGTTTTATGCATTTATCCATTTTTTTTACTAATTTGTTTATGTGTTCAGAGATTTATGATAAAAAGAAATCTCAACTGTTTAATCACAGCCTATATTTTAAAAAATGATAGAGTTGTTGAATAAAATATATATCATTTTTCATTGCTTTTTTGTGGCCATTAAAGGGTTCAGGATGCTTTAGTAGAACCATTTTAATAATTGTTATTAGGGGTTCTTCCAAGAATCATCCAAGTTTCTTTTACTTTAAGAATGTAATCTGCCGTTATGGTTGTGTCTGCTTAATGACAACATTTACCCACATTCTGCTATATTGTATGTTCCATTTATGGCAGTGTAAAAAAAACTGTATGTTTTACAAAGGAGAAAAATACTATTATATTTATGTTAACAATTTCATATTTGTTACCAACACAACTTCAGAACCATGGCAAGAATAAAATGATAGTATACAGTCTGAGAACCGTGACAGCAAAACACCCTGGTAAACTTGCTAGTTTAAAAAGTATTAAAGTATTGCTAGACTCCGTCCCTTCCTGTCAGATACTGATGCTCATACACTTGTACATGCTTTCATCATGTCTCACCTTGATTACTGTAATTCTCTCAGATCCCTTCAAAAATGTCAGTATACCCAAACCTCTGCTATCAGAGTTCCCACTCCCAACGCTCACCCCACATCACACCCATTCTCTTCCAATTGCATTGGCTCCCTATTCAATCCCGTATTAAATTTAAAATACTACTGCTCACTTTTAAAGCCCTACTCGGTTTTGCTCCTCCATATCTCATGATCCATATCAGCCCCAAAACTCTGGAACCCACTTCCACAAACTCTTTGTGACTGCACATCTTTTCCCACTTTTAAATCAGAGTTAAAAACCTTTTTCTTTCAGGACCACTTTTCTTCCTCTCCTTCTTCCTCTTTCTAAAGGGTTTTTTGGTTTTGCTTTTTCTAATCAGATTATCACTAGATTGTGATACATTGTTTGCTATAGTGCATGAGTTTCCTGGCTTTCACATGACTCATGCTAAAATACCTGACAATTGTTCCTGGTTGAGTCAGTTGACTTACACTGAAATAAGAATAAATAAATAAATACCTAACAATGTAAATTACATCAGTCATGTATTTTGCCAGACCAGTGCAGTCAAATGTATTTATATGCCTATTTTCACTACACACACTGTGACATAGCAGCTTTACAGAAATCCAGGTCCAGGTCCCCCAGTGAGCAATGCAGAGGCAACAGTGCCAAGAAAAAACTGCTCAGGAGCTAGAAATAAGATGAATCAGGTGTTGCAGATTAGATGCAATTAATAAGAGCCAAATTTGTACCTGACATCTAGAGTCTGGTGTTCTCTTTGCTATTAAAGTGTGTTGTCATCATGCCAAGATCTAATGAGCTCCCTAACTCCTTCAGAAAAATGGTTGTGAATGCTTGTCTGACAAGGGCTTTTTCAAGAGCTCTGAATTATTTTAAATAAATCATTCCACTGTAAGGGAAATCCTCTACAAGTCGAGTAGATGTCAGACAACTGCCAGTTTTGTAGGAGTGGCTGCCCCAGCAAATTCAGCTTCAGAAGAGACCGTTTGATGTTTCATGTGTGTGTCCAACACCCACATTTTGAGGGATTGAAAAAGGGCAGTCCATGCGAGAAAACTCTCAGACATCTGGAACACAACTGAAGGAATTTTGCATGGAAGAGTTGGTAAAAAAATCTAAGCAAGCTAATGTCAAACACTGGTGGAAACTTATGCAAAGCACACACAAGAATTTATACAACATTCTGAGGCCAAGACTGTACCAATTTTATTTATAGAAGAATATTACATCCGTTGATAATTTTTGGTGAATAAATGACTGAAAAAAGGCCTTTAAAGGTATATTAAAATATATAAAAATGGGAATGGAATGTGTTCTTTTGAGAAGATGAGAGCAAAAGTTCACTATGCTCATAAGAGTGGATTTTTTCTGGTAAGTGGTATAAACATGGACAGCTTCCATATCCCATTTGGAACCACAATTTCAAAGTATATCAGTGCTAGAAGAGGTTCTTGGTCAAGTGTCATAGAAGAAACATCTTTGTTTTCCTAAAGAACAGTCAATGGAAGTTCTGAAAAGAGCAATATTTGGTAAATGGGATTTGCAATTTCAAAGAATCTTTTCAATGTACACTATATGGTCAAACAATGTGGACACTCGATCATCACACCGATTTAAGCTTGCTGGACATCAGTATGGAATTTTCAACCTTTATTACTACAACAGCCTTTATTCCACTGGTAAGACCTTCCACAAGATTTTGAAGTGCATTGTGAGAATTTGTGGCTGTGATTTTAGCTAGGTTAAATGGTGATGAAATAGGGTGTATACCTCTTTAAGCGACTGGTGCACAAACAGTCTGTCAGGTGTTGCAATTCAGGGGGCAATTTGCAGCAGTACCACTTTATGGCATAGGGGGGAGTGCACGGTTAATGTGTTTCATAAAGCAGAATTTCCCAGTATGCCTAGATGACTTAAGCCTGAAGTCAATCTCATCCAATGGGAGAAGAGCTAAAGGCTGTTCGATTGTACAATCCTCAAGTTTGGGTTTAAGTTATCTGGCTAACTGAGAAATCCTGCTTTGTGAAACAGCCCCCTGGGACTAACATCAGCCATGCTGATGGCTTGTGGGCATGCTGTATGGCCATTACCATTCTCACTGTGTGGGCGTGTTTCTGTGGGACATTGAACTGTCCGTAAAAGAAAGTTATATTCTTTTTCTTCCCATTGGTAGATTTTTTGAGGCTTTTCATGGGACTGTTCTGGAAAATTCTGAGGGTTGTCAATGCCCCGTGAACATTCTCACAATACAATGGAATATTGCACTTGTTAGGTTGCTTAAAAAAATAAGGGAGCAAATATTTTGTATGATTGTTAATGACTTTGTGGCTGTTAAAAATTTGGGTTTAATAAGAAACTACATAAAATTCACTAAAGTTGTTATTTTTTTATCCTAAAGTAGTACACTGCTGCTTGACCCACACAGATAAATGTTTCTGCTTTACATACACAGCACCAAAGTGATAGTCATTTGGTTATCTTAATAGCCTATAGGGTTACACAGCCACTGCATAACCACTATCACCCTTAAGTTTTAACCAGGTTTGTGGAACAGCCAGAAAAAGACGATCTGCTGTCCTCAGAGGACAAGAACCATTGTGAGTTAGGGTAAAAGTAGATAGACCAGAACTTTCCTCATAAAACAGTGAGCGCTTTAGGAGTGTGTGACTAAAATACAATCAAGTCTTGCATTATCTGAATTAATGTGAATGCACAGATAATTATTTGTCTGGCAAATAAGTAAAGTTGAGTCAAATCAGTTTATTTATACGCTAATAACGCTTTTTACAACTGATGTCACAAAGCAGCTTTATAGAATCCGGGTCTGAGCCCCTAATGAGCAATCCAAAGGCAACAGGGGCATAGAAAAACTCCCTAAGCTGGAGGCAAAAACCCCAGGAGGAACTAAGACTCAGAGAGGTAACTGTGTCTGGTTGACATCGGATAACAACAACAAACAAAGGAAAAAGAAAAGAATCTCAGTTTCTAGAGGCTGCAGCTAAAAGCCTATAGCTTGGAACAACATATCTAGCATATGCATATGAAGCACAAGTTACATGGATATAGTCCGTGGTAGATGAACTAGTCTGGGACAGGTGATAAAAAAGCCCCATGATGGGTGATCTGGTTGTGGAAAGAAAAAAGAGCAGCAGTTCTTAGTTAACAAGTGGAAAGTGATGACTGTGTTAAGTAAGTGAACCTGAGGGCTGTCCATATGTGAATCTCCTCACCAGAAGTGAATGGGTTCCAGCAGTAAGAACTTCAACCAGAAGTAAGAATTTCAACCAGAAGTAGGGCATCAGAATGGATCAGGATGGTCCAGACAGCATGAAAAGCGGATCACTTGTATTTCTGTAGAAGAATGTGTAAATAGTTATTTTCTGTTATGCAAAACCTGTTGCAAATTGTTCTTAAAATAACTTATAATGGTTCCACAAAGCAGCAAAAAAGGTTTCCACTATTGTTATATCATAGACACATTTATTGTGTTGAAAGTGTACATTTAATACAAAAATATAAGGCAGTTTTTCATGCTAGAGGGCAGCATTGAACACTTGTGGGCAGGAGTTTAACTGATTCTTAGGATGTAAGGAAAGTCTACTTTTTTCAATACTTGTAGCTTTATCTTTATATATATAAGATATTAACTTTGATAGTCATGTTACAATGACACCTTTTCGACGGGTGAAGAGCTAAATTGTGATTGCTAGACAAATGGGTCAGATCTCCAAGATGAAAGATATTATGGGATGTTTCTGGTATGCACTGGGTATCTATTAAGATTGGTCCAATGATCAACCACTGAACCAATGACATGTTCACTGGCGATCAAAGCTCAGTGATGAATTTTGGGAGTGGTATCTGGCTTATCTGGTTCAATCCCACAGATGAAATACTAAATCAGTTTGCTGAAAATGTTCATGCTGACTATGATAGCATGGTGTCAGAACACATAGTGCATTAAAAGTGCCTGCAATGGGCATGTGAACATCAGAACTGGACCACTGAGCAATGGAAGAAATTGGCCCAGCCCCCTTCATGGCAACGATATTCTCTGATGATAATCTCTTTCAGTAGGATAATGTGCGCTGCTATAATGCAAACATTGTTCAGCAATGGTTTGAGGAATGTGACAAAGTTCAAGGTGTTGACTTGGCCTCTAAATTCCCCAGACCTCAGTTTGATCGAGCATCTATGAGATGTTCTGGACAAACTGGCCTGATCCATTGAGGCCCCACTTATCTAGTATCTACGTCTAAACCTAAGATACTGCATTCATTAGTATCCTGCAAATGAAACAGACAACCTCATAGGAAATCCATTCTCTTGCTTCCGGCCACATAGCAGTGTGATGACATATCTACATCACACCTTATAGACAGACTTTCAAGTTTCAAGGGAAATCTTTTTGTAAGGCACACCCATCCACAACATGCTTCAGTTGTTATGCCACTCCTAGCTTTCACTGCCTTTAGCAATGGGGGGCTGTTGCTTGTACACCTTGCACCTCCATGCTGAAAAAAGGTGGGTTACGAAAGGGTGAAAGTGGATACAGAAACACGTCAAACAAGCCTTTATTTGAATAGGGTGGTGCAATCAATCCCCCTCTCTAAAAACTGGAAGTGCATAACCTTGTCACTCACATTTTTCATTGTGCACTAGGTATTATAATTTTGTACTATTACTTTGTATAATCTACCTCATTGTATCTATTTCTATTAATTTAATTAAATATAAATGTTAAATAAATATCATGTTGTTCATGCAATTTCATCTTTTGCTGTCAATTTTAGAGCTGCTAAATGCCTCACACTTTATGTGGGCATGGTGGTGTAATAGTTAGGGAGTTCCCCCAGTGACCTGAAGTCAAATCCCAAACCAGTATATGTACCCATGGTAAGGTCTTTTTTAGGATATCAGCTCATCACAATGAAATGATGTCTGATTTATGAATATTTTGTTTTTGTACATTTAAAATAAATCTTTACAATCTGACCTCTTGGTTATAATGACATAGGATGTCTCATGAATGTAGGGCTCATTAATGGTTATAAAATAAAAATGTTATTTACCAGTTTACATGGTATAAATGTGTACTGACTTATACTATCTGGCTCTATTTTAATGTGACATACTCAAGAAGACCATGTAATGCATAAAATACCTGCCTGAGAGCCTGAAAATCAGAACATAATTGGTAAACCCAACATCGAGGTCATTAAAAACCAGTCTTGGGTTTCCAAGTCAGATCACTTCTCTTGGTCAGTCTCGCCCAGCATCCTTGTCAGTGTGAACCCATATTTGGTGTGGTTAAGCAGCCCAGCTGTACTACTTTAACCTTTTTGTTCTGTCCAATATTTGAGTGTAGTTTCAGACTGAGGCAGTTGTCATTTTCCTGTTCATTGCCCACATTGTTTAAATAGCAAATGTACTCGTGCCCATATTGGCGTATCTTGATGTATTGATGTATCTTGAGACAGCGGATGGCAATTGCACAATAAAGCAGCAAAAACCTGTCTTGAAGTCAATTCCATATGTGCAATGTCAGTACTTCACTGTTATTTTAAGGTCTCATTGTAATATACATTGGACATAATAGATGTACTAGTCTTGTACACATCACTCCCACACTGCTACTTACACACACAGGGACACACAGTGGTGCACAAACACACAAAACTTTACAAATTGGAGAATAATAAAGAGAATATCTCTTTCACCAGTGTGCTTATGAACTAGCACAGCAACAAAATACAGCAAATCCACTGGAACGCTATTAGTCTGGAGTTTGTGTGTATGACACTAATTATATATTCTTTTACTTATTGTAATATGTAGTGCCCTTGGAGGGGGTGTTTCTCGTACTTCCCTGCATGGGGTTGAATCCACATGACTTTTGTACAAATATTGCATGCCTTTAATAACTTTTCAGAAATCCCTGATATATGACTACTTAATATATATATCATATATATTTCACACCCCATCACACAACACAAAATGTAAATTTGGCATTTAAGTCTTTCATATGTAGAGGAGCTGGCAGCTATCAAACAGGCCCAGGGTGTAGTGTAGTGTATATATGCATATGAAGTTCCTTCTGGCTCTCCTCTTTAGTTATGCAGTCAAAGCGAGTTTTGCCGGAGCTCCTGCCTGCACTCAGACCACAATGAACATTGTTCTTAATTACTCGAACATTCATGCATGCGCGTGCGTGCGTCTCTCTCTCTCTCTCTCTCTCTCTCTCTCTCTCTCTCTCTCTCTCTCTCTCTCTCCTTTTCTCTCTTTCTCTCTCTGAGATACAAGTGTTCCTGTCCCATTCTGCTGTCTGGACCTGCTTCACCAGTCCACCGTCCACCAATCCCTATACCCAATTTCTGGCTGAACTTCTTACTACTGCAACCCACTCACTCCTACTCACTCCTACTGAGAAGATCCTATTTGAACAGCCCTATTCTCCAAATAACTGATCGAAAGCCACTTGTACACAAGGAACTGCTGCCACCTATTTAAACTGTTACTATTATTGCATTTTCTTTTTTTATGTCTGTTATTGCTATCCGGTGTTGACCAGAGGAGCATGGGTTCCATTTCTTGGTTTCTCCCGAGGTTTCTTCCTACAGATTAGGGAGTTTTTCCTTTGGCTTGCTCACTGGGGGCTTGGACCCGGATTCTGTAAAGCTGCTTTGTGACAACGTCAGTTGTAAAAAAACGCAATAGAAATAAACTTGACTAGTGGGACGGTACCTTACTCAAGGGTAATAAAACCTTACTCAGTGATACCTGGGCCAGGACTTATGATACCTGGGCCAGTGAACCTTTGATCACAAGGGCAGATCCCAAACCGATAGGTATTGCACCCATATTGTTTAAACAGCAACTGCACATGGGCCCATTTGTGAGCAAGTTGGTCTATAAATGAAGTGTGTTAAGGCACATTGCTCGTGTACTGGTATCATATATTGAGACTGAGGACAGCAATTGCCCAATAAAGTTTTAAAGTCAATTCCACACTACTTCACTGTTAAGAGCACATTGTAATATATATTAGACATAATAGGCTGGTGCACATCACAGCAGAACACAAACATACAAAACATTAAATATGAAAAGATCCTCTTGTTTCTAGATATTGTTTTCTGTGAGCGGAGAACCAGGAAATGTTCGTCTCTCTTCAGGTAGCTGAAGCACATCTGACTTTTAAAGGGAATGGGAGATAACAATTTGATTTGTTTATTGCATGCTATGCCCAAACAACACCCAGGACTGATTTAAAATGTGCAGAAGTGTGTCCTATGTAGATGATTTGAACTTGCTTTTATTTAAGAGCAACAGCAACTGCCACATCATTCACGCCCCTGAAAAACTTAAACCATCAGCAGCAGCAATAGCATTTCACATAGGATCAAAGGTGCATAGGATCAAAGAGAGCAGCTGCTTACAAGACAAAAAAAGTCTTTTAAAAAAGGGTCTCTTGTACCAGTGTGCTTACAAACTAGCCTGGCAACCAAATTCAGTAAATCCAATGGAATGTTGTTTGTCTGGAAATGTACTGCTGTATCAGTTTTTACTGAGTGAATGCAGTGGTGGTTTTTTTAGAATTACACTAATGATACATTCTACAACTTGGGCAATATTGACTTACACGCAGTGTCTGATGAAAATGAAATAAATACATATTGCAAAGTCCATTTGATATCAGTTATATTTGTAACACAGAGGTATAACTTACCTCAGTGAGTAAGTTTCCATTAACAAGCTTATTGCACAATTTTTTGCTCAAAATTACAGTGCCAACTTTGATAAAACCTTGCATCATGTTCTACGGGAATGACTGTGAGAATGGAAAATCCAGCATTAATCTCATTCATCAAACATCACACAGTGGAAACACAGAGCATTTGCAACTGTTTTATGTTGAGTTCTATTACGTAAATCGTTTTTATTGTAATATTTAATGGAAACCTGGCTAATAATAATAATAATCCATTCATTTTCTAAAGCCCTCCCTTTACTTTAGGTCGCGGGGAAGCTGGAGAAAATCCTAGCTGACTATTGGCTATGGGTGACAACCCTAACCACAACACCACCGTGACGATAACGACAATGACGACAACAGAAAAGTTTTTTTTTCAATGTACACTGTAAATGGTGATTGTATACTTTATTGCAAAGTTATAGTCTAAAATGTATTTATTTAAATTGATTAATTCATTCACAGATGATTTTTTTAAACAAATAAATGTGTCTGTTAATTATTAACATAGTAAAATAAGGCAACCAGTTTCTCAGCTTCAACAGTTTACAAAGTTTGTGACACTAAACACTGGGCTTCAAATCGTATGCTTATGCAAACCTATACCTGTAATAGACATGTTTTTATATCGAAGTTGAAACACAGTGATATTCAAACCAACTGTGTTTTTAGATTCCATGTTGCCAAAATCTAACAGAGGTTATTTGGAAACAAATATACAATAACAATACATGTATAAAATGTTGTGCTTAGAGGTAACTGGGATTTCAGAAATGTAGGAGCTGTATACTTACTTCTAATTAAATAGTTCTTAATAATTCAGTTCTTAGTAATTTGGCATCAAAATTATTTAAAAATTATAGATGTTTTGATGTCAAATAATTATTTGACTACAAGATGTCTTCATTCTTTTTAATCTGCCTGCTCCTCCTGTTTTTAAGAGACTGACAGAAGAGACAATACCTTTTATCTAGAATTCACGTGAATAGGTTGGGCTCAGTACATCTCCGTAATGGCAAGAGTTTCATTCCATGTAGGCTGTATTGTAGACTATCCCCATGACTCATAAGAAATATTATTCACCTTTTGTGTGGTGGTGTCTTAAGACTGCACGTGAAACCAGGGTACGGCCAGTTGAAAAAACTGATGGCAGGCAGACAGATTAATTAGCTTGCTAGAACAGTTAAACGCAGAGAGACTGTTTAGAACCCAGTTTTATGAAAGCTGTATGAGCAGGATAACCCGGATCATCCTTATGGCTGGGGAGAAGGCTGCAGATGTACACCCAACTGTATACATCATCAATACTACAATAATAGAAGGTGATGAGCAGATCTTTGCTATGGTTTCAGAAAGTTGAGCCACTGTTATACTTTTTTGCAGTGCTGTAGTATTAACAGTCCATAATTCACCTCCCAACATGTAGATGGCCAAAAACTAGACATTCATTTCACCATGTCTCCATTCATGAAGAATGGATAATGTTCTCCACTGCCTTTTGTAAAGTTGATAAGCTTGTTGGTCTTACTGGCGTTCAGAGATAATCATTTGTCTGAGCACTACCTCGCCAGTTGCTGGCTCTCCACTGTGTAGGCAGATTGATTCTTATCTGAGGACAAACCTGTCACTATGGTATGATCTGCATAGTTAATTATGGTGTTGTACTATGAACAGGAACACAGTTGTAGGTGTACAGGGAGTACAGGATTACAAATTAAATTAAAGTTTTTTAAGTCTGACTCAGCTGAAAGTGTTGTACTGGAGCAGCCATGGGCCATATTGAAACACACCAGCTTCTCACTAACCATTCTTTTCCCTCTTTAGGTATACATGCTCACTTATAACATGCACTCAACATATACAGACACCTTTTCTCTTTTTGTGTTTCCTGGTTCAGTCCATATATTCTAGTTTACCAATGGATAAACTCACAACAGAGTTAAACAGCATATTTTTAGAAACACTGGAAGAAAAAAATACATTCATGTGAAAAAAGGACATCTGATGGAAATTTTTGTCAACTTACTTGACCAAGCAAACATTTCTTTAATACACTGCCTATAGATAAAGGTGATACACATTTAGACAAATAATAGAGCTCTATGTCATTCATTACACAGTTTTAGAGACACAACACAAAGTTTTGGACAAAAACAAATGCAGTTAGTAATGTTTGTGAAGAATAATAACAGGATAGAGAGTGGATTTAATGTGTTTGTGCTGACTATTGAAGCCATAGAGGATAGTTTCTGCAGATTGTTATGATATGTGTGTCATATAACAGCTGTCAGTTCAAGGATGTTTAAAATGTGCTGACTCATACTTAACTTATCAGAGGAAAATATTCTCAGTAATGGTTATCTACAAATGCATCAAATGTCGTTGGTTCTTGTGTCTTCATTGTTGATATGGTGTGGTTTGTCCAAACTTGATAAGCTGATATAACGCTGAAGAGTTCTATTTGTGGTTTATTGGACCAGATTGCAGATTGCTCTCTGTGTAACTTTTGTTTCTTTTTAACTGCTAGCTTCTCTTTTACCTTCCTTATCACTAGTCTGTAAAAAATCTTACAGAGCAACCCTGTCTGGGGACAGTCATACTTATAAGGATTTCTAAAGAAATTTAAGAAGCTCTTTCATTGTGACCATGATTGCTACTAGTTGCATGAAATCTTCCCAAAGGCAATTGTCTTTTATAATAAAAATAGACCCAGTTAGCAAAGAATGTTTTATATTTTATGTACAAACTCTATTTCCAAATAAGTCTGATATGACAAATGTACAAAGAAAATATTATATTAGTTTTACTGTACACCTCAATTGTATTTTGTAAATTTTTATTCATGTGATAACTTTAAGTAAGGCAGTTTTTGGAGGTATTACTGCTGCAAATATTATGAAAAATCAGTGGATCCCCTCTTTAATTTTTCTGGTCAGTTCATTCTGTGAGCAGATACATTTAATATTGAAAATATTACTGAAAACCATCCATCCATTTTCTAAACCGCTTCTGCTATTTCTGGGTCATGGCCTAAGGTGGGATACACCCAGGACAGAAGGCCAACCCATCGCAGGGCAACACATACAACCATTCATACAGACAACCATTCATACACACATTCATACATATGGGCAAGTTTTAGAGCATTCAATCAATCTACTGCAGCCTTTGGACAGTGGGAGGAAATGGCTGACCCGGGGATCGAACTCAGGACCTTTTTGTTGTGAGGTGACATCGATAACCACTGCTCCACCCTGCCGCCCCTATTTAGAACCAACTGTTAAACAATCATAAACATTTTGATATTTTGTGAGTTCAATTAAAACAAATAGGTTTTTACCTGAAATCCATAAATCGGCCTGTCATGGCCTAGGTGATATGGCCTATATAGAAACAGAACAAACACTGGTGCAAAAAGTCTATTTTATTTGTGTAATAACTAATGTGGAAACAAAAGGTACAGCATGTTCCTCTACAGCTTTGAATTTCCACACTTGTTTTCAAACATTCATGTTGCAATACAAATGGAAATTCACATTCAGTTTTCATGGTGGCTCTTCCTGTTCATCCTGTTCCTCTAAGCTGTGTTTCATCAACTGTGTGTGGGTAAAAGAAAAAGAGAGAGATAGAGAGAGAGAGAGAGAGAGAGAGAGAGAGAGAGAGAGAGAGAGAGAGAGAGAGAAATAATAGGTGGGGTGTGGTGGGTTGGGGTGAGGGATAAATATGAATTGTGTCCATTCATACCAGAGCAAAATTACTACAAATTGCAGGATCTCACCTCATTCTCCACAGACCAGTGGCTTTGGTCATCATGTCTGCAAGAGAACACTTACATGCCTTAATGACCTTGATTTAAGATCTTTGTAGCATTTCGGTACTGTTCACATTGCCACTAAACCACCAGAGGTACAGTAATTAACCTTTCATGAGAATGTCCTAAAGCTTTGAGTGACACTTGATGAGCGCTTTGTAACAAGCACTTGTTGATGGCATGCATGGCTTCAAAGAACTCTGTAATTTGGGGGCAAGTGTTCAAGCTTATTTTAAAGGGCTATGAGTCATTTGGGTTTTAAGGTTTCAACAGGTTTTAAGGTAAATTGATAATACAGATTACTGTGCTGCAATATAAAGCAAACTTACAGTGGTGCTTTATATATATATATGCTTTATTTACCATACCACTTTAGGATTTTAAAAGAAATGAATACGTAAGCTTGTAACAAGATTTAATTATAATTACACAATACAATAAACTAGGACTAGGCCTTGAACTATTGGATAGAAATGACAATACATTGGCTTGCCACCAGCTACCAATAAATGTTGTGTAGTGCATAATTTCTCCCTGAACACAGAGAGGGTGCTGTTCTGATGCATCAGGGGGTAAGAAAAAGTCATGGAATCCATCAAAATCCACATTGCCTTTTACACACTGGACAACGCGTAGGTGCTAGGTGTTAAATCTGAAGAAAGTCATTAGCAATATTAATTAACATTTAATAATCAATGCATTTGCAATAATCCCTCAGAATCACAGAATGTCCTATTTACAACAATGAAAGGTAAGTAGTTCTGCATGTCAGTCTCTCTCTTTTCCGCTTTAACACATTTCATGGTTTTTTGGCATTTTACCAGTTTGAGCCCTGTTGCTAAGATTCATATTACAGTAACATTAGCTCATGTGACATGCACAAAATTCCCCACACTTCAGACAAGTAAACAATTTACAGGAAACCTTAACAGGAAAACAAAATCACAAAACAGACTTCAACATTTACAAAATGTATTAACAGTTTTTAAAGACACTAATGAGGTGCTTGATCCAATTAATTAGGTGTTGACCAGGCAGGCAGGATCTGTGGCTATTCTGGGAAGGGACTCTCTGGTGACAGTGGCAGGGGGAAAGACAATACAAGTTGCTATTTATGATGGACAATGAACATCATCCATTACACAGCACCATAACTAAGCAGAGAATTCTGTTCAGCTGTAGGGTGCTGTCACAGAACTGCAGTACGTCATTAGAACCTTCCCAACAGGGGCGGGGTTGGTTTGATTTCTGGGCCTGATGCTCCTTCTGTGCTCCTGTGTGTACTGCCTTAATAAACTACATTAGCTATATTAGCTATGCATTACACCAGTTACCTCATTACTTGGTCATATAACCTTTTTCATAATGTGTCACTCTAATGTCACCTTATTTTAATATTATGTCATTTCATTGTAAATTTTATGCAGTGTGAACAATTCCTATTACACTTACACTTAATTTTAATGTATTATTTGTATAATACACAGTATATCTATAAACCCAGAAAAGTTATTTTCCAAAAATAAATAAATAAATAAATAAATCTGTGATAAATTAATTCACTTGAACCTTTTTTTTTTCTTTTTTACAGAGAGGATTTTCAGTAGTTTTACTGACCAACTTAATTGTATTTTCTAAATATACACAAATTTGGAAAAAAAATTACACTTTCCCTGAGTGCACTTACATAAATGTGTATGTTTCAGTTGCCTGACAAAGTAATGCGTCTACCAGAGTTTACACATTTTCATATACTACTTTAGACCAGAATAACTTGCTTGTACCTGATGTCATGGTGATGTATTGTTAGGTTTACTGTATTGACTGTGTTAACATTTAGTTTGACTGTATTGAGATGCCATAATAGTGGTTCAGTTTTAGAACATTAACAAACAAGGACAAGGATTTAGGCAAATGCTATTGTTACCTAGCTGCAGAGACGTTGTTAGGATCTTTAAACAGCCCAGCCCAGACTGCTCACACAAAACACACTGAAATAATGGGTAATTGTTCCCCTTAACAACTATAAATGACAATAAAAGAGTAGACACACTTTTCCTGTAGGATGGTGGGGATTTTGTAAATAATATTCCTTTTATAAAATAACAGAAGCATCTAATAACCTGTTGCTAGTTTAAAATTTCTGTTTGCTATTGAAAGTTTACATTTACATTAACAGCATTTGACAGATTCTCTTACCCAGTAAAAAAAGTGAATTACAGAGCTACAGGGCAGTGGTAGCATAGTGGTTAGGGACTTGCTCGTGTGTATGTGATGTGGAAAAATACCCAGCTATGTGTGGACAGGGTCTAATCTCTCCTTTCTTTATACTATTACATCTGCTGGTTTTAAATACATTATGTATATTTTTTTCACACTCCTAGTTCATATTTATGACTTGACAATCATGAAGTTTTATCTGGTGATTAGTTGCCGTATTAAAAAAATTGTGATTAATTTATTTTTAATTTTATGCAACAGTACAAACCTTATGTTGCCAAACTGACAAACTATCTCGCTTTCTAGTTTTTTACCTAGCAGCCAACACTGTTGTCCACATTAAATGTTTCAATTAATGGATAAATTGCTGAAAATGTTGAGTTTCTGTGAGTGGAGTTGCTATGTTTGGGGAAAAAGCTTAATGGCATGACAAAGCAAACGACTTGGATCACTGTCCACTGAGTTTGACAAGTGACTCTGACCGATTTAATTATTTCTTGGAGCATGACAAAACAGTGTCCATTAAATACATGTGAAGTAAAAGTGACTATTTGTCATTGTGAACACATTCAAGAACCTCAACGAAATGTAACCTCTGCATTTAACCTATCACACGTGCACACGTGGAGCAGCGGGGAGCATTGTAGTGGGACTGTACCTTGCTTAAGGGTACCTCAGTAGTGCCCGGGCCGGGACTTGAACTTGTGACCAACAGGCAATCAAATCACTAGTCATCCGTTTATGCACAATTCCATACTCGTCAGACACCACTCTACTGAGATGTAAAAGCCGTTTCATAACATTCATTACACACCATACGGGACGCTATTTTAGATTCAAGAAACACAATCAGGTGAAACCAGAAATTATCTGCTTGTTCATCATGACTAAGCAGTTCTCTATTACGCAGAATCCCCAAAGAGATTCAAGCGAAGACCAATCACAGTGTTTTTTCCACTGTGCTTGTCTGTCCAACATGGTGGAGAGGAAAATATTCATATCTGAGTAAAAATGCTTTCAATCATCAGTTTAACGTAACAGCAATGTGGAAATGCAAATAAAAAGAGTAAGAGCAGATTCAGCACCTGCAGAGCCTGAACACTGCTTTAATCTGTTCCAAAACTCATGTTTTTAGGTATAGCATTTGAGATTTCTTGCCCTATTGGTCTGCACATTGTTGATGGCATTGGAAAATTGCAGGGTGAAGGGCACCATCTGGGATTGGGGTTCAGGCAGCTGGATTAATTTGTTGGCAATTTGGGGAAAACCCAGTTCAGAATTTAGCTACACTTGTTATCTGTGTGTTGTATAATGACCTAAGCTCAAACTTGCAAATTAACTGTTGTCTATAGCCTTTGTGATGAACCTGGCAAAGAAATAAAGTTGTCTTTTCTGAGAGGTTTTGAAAATGATTGTATTACCATTATGTCATTTAATTATTGATTATTTTTTGAGTGTAACATTGGGAACAAAGCTTAAAATGTGGCCTGTGAATAAGTTTGTGAAGTATTCAATGAATACTTTGGCTGAGATCCCACTCTCCAAAAGTTTCAAGTAGCCAGCTAGTCCTTCTTTTTATGATACCCAAATGTTTCTTTTGTATTCTCTACAGAACCTGTCAAACTGAATTCTTCCCCTCCCTCAGCTCTCAAACTAGTTTTCAGAGAGTCCCTGAAAGTCCACATTTTTGCTCTAACCTAACTCGCAATACACTGCACACAGACATTTTTCAATGAAAATAAATAACAAAGCAATTCTAAACAAAAGTTTAAATCTGAGCCATCAGTAGCTTAGATGAGGAACTTACAACTTGTTACATTTGTGGAATGTAATGATAGTGTGATCTTGAGAAAATTTCACAATTTTTTAAGAACCATTGATGTAGCCTACACAGATCCAGCCATGATTTAATATATCATGCTGCTGCAGCCCAGTTACAGAAAGTACGCAATTACACTCTCTGTTTATTTGCAAATTCCAATGAAATTTTCCAAATCCAATCTAGATTTTCCAAAATCCACTATATCAGCATATGACAACAGTTGTTAATACATATTAACATACTTAATGTTTTTATCATAAATTAAAACTATGGCAAATTATGGTGACTTAGCATCACTACAGCTGGCAGTAGCTTGTGAACTGTGCTTGGCTAGCTAGCTACAGTTATTACAAGTCCCTTCCATTGTGAGCTAAGATATAGAGGTGCTAATGGTTCAGTAACAATGATGGCATGATTAGACCCATTTTTTGTTACAGCAAAAATAAGGACTGGCTAAAAATGTGCCTTGCATTAATATGTCAATGTTCTATTTCCGGTTTGTTAGAGCAGTTCCCATTATAAAAGCACTTTGTTTGAAACAACAGCTATGCTTTAAGGCTGTGCTATGTAATATCCTAATCAAATAGTCTAGCTACATGCTAATGTTAGCCCCATGCCTAAAGCTAAGTTGTTACATCTCAGTAAGTTGATAGGGTAAATAGTTTGCTTGGACTTTTTGAAATGTGTTATAATAGTATGCGAACCCCGGATCATTCTGCAATGTAAGTTAATTACTTAATGTTTTGATGTGAGAGCTGAAAACACAGAAAAACTGAAAGAAAAACTTTTTTAAGAGGTGTCTTCTGTACTGTTATGCCAGGTAGTTGTGACACTGTGTGACACATGGTAGATATGTGGATATGAGAGTAGATTACATTTCTATGATGCAAAATTGTGCAAACTTCTACAACAAGGAAAAAGGTTCTTTAGGAGAAGTAAATAATGAGGTAACCCCCCCCCCCCCCAACATTGCAAATAAAACTGTCATCAGGTTTCAGCTATTTAAACAATTCCAGGTCTGTTCTGTTAAACTACCTGCACTGTGGCTAAGCTACACTTATTTCAGTGTTTTCACTATGCCTTAAATGTGTCCTTTCATACCAAAATGTCTCAGCCCAAACCCAAAATGTGCCTCCTGAGAAGCAAAGCAGTCCAATAGTCAGCTAATAGTCCACTATGTTCTACTTTGTCAACACTTCAGCCTGCCTAAACCCTTCAAGCTCTCTAAGACAAATTCTAAACATTGTACAGAGATAAAGGTACCAACAGCAGATAAGTGCAGGGTGAAATTTGGCATTAAAAAAATGTCATGCATATTTAAAATTTTTTTTAACTGTTTGTTAAAACATAACATGTATAATAAACATGTTTTTTTTAATTCTATATTTTATTTTATAAATTCTGCAGATTCTACAGCTGCCTGAATTTTTTTTAGTTTGCTTGAAAAAACAGGAACAACATCCTGGCAAGTACTACTTTTTGGACCGGAACTATTTGGAAATCATTGAATGTGTATGACTAGTAACCTCAGTGTTTGCCTATGCAAGCATGTTTGTGTATCTTTGAAAATGTGTGTTTCACAATATGGTACCTAGGAAGATTTAGGGCCTTGTGTGGCCTTGTTCTGGCACTGTGGACATAGTGATGTACCGTATATGAAAACTATTTGGCATGTATAGAGGTGCTAACTGAACAGGTAAGGTTATGTTTAATCCTTGAAAGTGTAATATTGTAGCTTTTCTAAAAAGAAGCATCTCCAAAATGGAACAATCCTTACTTTTTAGAAAAGTGATTTTGGAGTCTGTTCATCATGAACATTTCACAGAATGTAAAATTCAGTTGCTCTGAAAAAATGGAGATATGTGATTTTCTCTGGAAAGCAACAATATTTAAAAGTAACTCGTGTGAGGAATACCAGATATATTAAAATCGTTCTAAAAAGGTTCTAAAGTCAGCTTTAATAAATGCATACCTACTGACAGACGTACAGAACAGTGTAGAAGTGAAATTAATGTAGAATAATGTAGAGTAAGTACCTTTTTTGTTTACTACAGTCATTAGTTTGTTATTAGTAAATGAGTATGTTCAGTGGTAAATCCTCTGTAATATGTATTCGTGTGTAATATGTAGTATGTGATAATAAAATTGTCAAACACCATCTATGATGGTGGGCAGTGGTAGCCTAGTGGTTAGGACACTGCCTTTGAGACCTGAAGGTCTCAGGTTCGAGTCCCGGCCCAGGCACTACTGAGGTACCCTTGAACAAGGTACCGTCCCACTACACCACAAAAAAATGCAACCTCTGCATTTAACTCATCATATGCACACATGTGGAGCAGCAGGCAGCTATCAACAGCACCCGGGGAGCAGCGTAGTGGGACGGTACCTTGCTCAAGGGTACCTCATTAGTGCCCAGGCTAGGACTCGAACCTGCAACCTTTTGGTCTAAAAGGCAGCATCCTAACCACTAGGCCACCAAAGTCCACAAAAGAGATCCAGTGAAGGACAACTGGTGAATTGATGACGGAGTCATGAGCACCAAAACTCTTATTCCACAGAAGGGCTACTGTGGTTTAAAAAGTGAATAGTATTGAGTTAATTAATATAGAATTATTTAATGTACTTGAATAAAAATATGTAGTGAATACTCAGTGCTTAGGTGTGGTGCAATTTCTTTTATTTTTGCCACTTGTACTCATAACCTACACTTCTCTTTTTTGTAGATATGACTTCCCAGAAGTAGTGAGTTCTAATGTAAATGCTGAAATATGCCTGGTATTTCTCAGTTATTTTCTCTGAAACACTGCTTAATCCTTTTAGACAGCAATGATACTGAACTTACAAAGAATTACAAAGAACCATGTAGCACTGATAAAAACTACATATTTACCATTTAATTCTGTGTAAGTACTGATGGTGTGTATACTATGTATATTTTTGTAGATACTAGCTACATATTTACATTTGAAACACTTGGTACTTACTGTGCTTCGTTTAAAGTGGTTAATTTTATGAAAAGCTATTTATTTTTTCATGTATTAATCTACATTTAAGTGCTTAATAAAAGTCAGAATTGATTGTTGTTGTCTTAGCTTATTATTGTCATAGCTGTCTTTTCAGTGACCTGGCCTGAGAAAGGACCTGCTGCATAGCTAGATTCATGTAATCAAATACAATTTTTTGCATTTTAAATGTGCATTTAATACAATAAATAGTCAGCAAATATGCAAATAGACAATTAGACAACACTGACATTCTTAGCTAGCAAAGAATTTTGCTCAGTGATAGGGTGGTCGAAGAAGATGACATGAAGCTTACTATTGGTTTATGTTTTCATTACCTACTGGTAAAAAGTGCGTCATCAGAATTTACAAGTCGCTATTCAAGCTAAGAAAAGTAGACACTTCACTTTTCAATGTCTTACATAGGCACAGGCATTTTTCTTGGTAACACCCCATCACACAAAGTGCACCACAACGAAATGTGACCTCTGCATTTAACCCATACACTCATGGAGCAGTGGGCAGCTATCAACAGCACCCAGGGAGCAGTATAGCAGGACAGTACCTTGGTCAAAGGTACCTCAGTGGGACCTGGGCCGGGACTTGAACCTGCGACCCTCCAATCACAAGGGCAGGTATCTTACATTTACATTACATTTAGCTGAGCCTAGGTATCTACCACTAGGCTACTGCTACCCACATGATTTTACATAGTGGTAAACATGCCTCTGCAAATTCTAAAAATGCTTATATATTATACAAAATGCACTTTAATTGGTCAGTGAAAACATCTTTCCTTTGTACTTTTGTCAGTTAAATAAAGGGTCAAGAGAATTTACAAATCACACATTCTTGCTTTTATTTATGTTTTTTTTTTTTTTACAAAAATCTTAGGTATTATGCAAATTAGGTTATTAAAGCAGGTCAAAAATGTTTTGTAAGAGAGAGAGGAGAGAGGCAAGTGTGTTGATGTCACAGCATTGGTGCCTACATCCACATCCTGATGAGTACAAGTTAAAAGGAAAGTAAACACACATGTAATGTCATAAAAAAGAGAAAACACGCATGTAATGTCATGAAAAAGAGGTCTCAGGAAATTGACATTGGCAAATAAAGGCATTCATCAAAACATTTAGGAAAAACAAATCAGTTTTTCAACGAGAACAGAGCTTTTTTTAAAGTATTGCCAAACATTATTGCTGGTTCAAAGAAAAAGACACGATTAGAGAAAATGGAATAAAAAATGAAATTTCAGGGGAGACAAGGAAAAACCAACTAATAGAACAAAATGTAATTTAAATAAAACAACTACCCAACAAAATGAAAAAAAAAAAAGTAAATGCAACTGGTAACCAGTCAGGGAAGCTAGCTCCACAAAACAAAGATGAGCTCCTAAACAGATTTTTTGCTTTCAGCTTATAGATTGTGAGGTTGTCAGGCTGGTCAGGGACCTGTGAAGGCAAGAAAATGGCATCAGAAGCCTTCTTCCTTTCTCGCCCCTGACAATCCCATGCATTTGCCCTCACACTGATCTCTGCTGACGAACTAAGGTTGCTTGCTGTGGTGGTGTATGAGGAAGCAGAAGTACAGCAAATAAGCAGTCATCGGTGCTAGGCTAATAGCTACTGCTAGCTACATGGTGGTACCATCTCTTACTTGCTCCAAACTGGACCATCTCAAGCTACAGGCAGCGCAGCTCAAACAAAGGCACTGCTTAGTGACAGTACTGTAGATGTGGCCATTCAGTTAGCTGTGCTAACCACAGAAAAGAACCTGAACCTTGTTTACACCATCACCAATGGAGCACACAATGCTACACCCTGCTGCACCTTGACTACTCAGATCAGGCCTTTGTCAATCCTAAAACCACTGTTCAATTGCCTGACTCTGAAACAGGTTGAGACTGGTCAATAGGACATGTTCAGGGCAGCAGCTACTTATGACTTAGCTGATCTGGAAGAACATACAGCATCTGTGGCTACTGGCACGTGTACAGGGGATGTGACTTCCACCAAGACCAAGATCCAACCAAAAAAAAAATGAATGACTCTTCTCACTGACAAAGTACATTGTCTGTCTTAACAGGTTCTTTGATTCCCTCAGAATTAAAGATCACAAATTACTGTTTAATCTATAGACACTTTGTTTGTCTATAGACCTTTGAACTTTGTTTTATATATAGTTTAAGCAAGAGACACAATAAAAGTGTTTACATTTTGATATTTTTTTAATCTTTAAATTTTATGGCTCTGGATTCAAAGGATACAGTCAACACACTTACTGCTGTTATAACATTAAATTTTACTATTATTTTTACAATTATTAATTTTAACTCTATAAGTACTATTATTAACTTGTAATTAAGTACAAGAGAACATTTTGATTGGACTATTCACACAGTCAAAATTTGTGTCATGATGACACAGAAAATGTGTGTCTCTGACGGTTTGGAAACTTCTGCCATGAGCAGAAATAAAATCTAAACATTATAGCCTAACTTCACCTAACTGAAATTAACACAAGGAGGTGAAACTGCTACTACTGAATACACAATTAGTCAAACAGCTGAACGACAGTACTTTTCACAACGCTTTTGAACAACATACTTGATGATGCTTCCAAACTTTACCATGGGGTCTAATCTAGTTGTGGATGAAGTTAAATCTAGACAATTACACACACACAAACACACACACACGCATGTTTGTATAGCCATAGTAGTGAGGTCCGTGAGGTTTTTCCATTGACTTGTGTAACACTGTATCTCAATAACACTACACCTAACCCTGACCCTAACTCTAACCTCAGTAAACAAAAGTAAATCTCTCTGCACTTTTAGTTTTTCTAAAAAACTTGAATATGTGGAGAAATCAGCTTGTTTCCTAGTGAGGACCATCAAAATGTCCTCACTATAACGAATTTTCCTGTAATTGCTACCTTTATGAGGACATTGGGACCTCACTAAGAATCATATACAAAGGCACACACACACAGACTAATCTAGATTTAACTTAATCCACAACCAGATTAGACCCCATGGTAAAGTTTGGAAGCATCATCAAGTACATTGTTCACTGTATAAGGAATGTCATATGACATGACCTATTGTGCAGCATGGGACGCTGTCCCAACTTAGTCTTCTACTTGTCCTGGGTTGCGTATGTGTTAAAGTCATCCAGTGACTACATAATTACATTACAATAAATAAATACAGAACTACATTTTTGTGCATATTTGCAAATATGTATCATTGTTCTTACTGATGAGCACATCAACCCACGTGCCACACCAAAAGAAAAATTACGAATGTCCACCTTCATTATGCATTTTTAAAGAAAGAAAGACACGTGGACACGTGAAATCCAGAAAGATTTCAATGTGAGAATGGTTGGATTAAGAAAAGAAAGCAGAGACAGATGAGTGCTAACAGTATTGAATACATTCATTTTCATTGTTGGCAATTGCATTGTTCAGCTCCAGCTTGAACATTCAAGGTGGGTTTTTTTTTTTAAATGAATGGCCCTCTATCAGATGAAGTAAGGGTTGAAAATAAATGTGTGTACTAAGTATCAAGTTGGTTCTGGTGACATCTAAAGGTATATTTTCCATTCCTTTAGAAGGGCACTTCCCTGAGTAAGAAAAAACAATGTCCATCATTCAGGCCTCTGGGTTGAAATTAGCTATTCCACATTCCCCGTTTTGAATGGTGGAAGTGTAAGAAATTCCTCAAGTTTAATCGCTCCACTTCCAGCTTGTTCTCCAGAATTCTGAATGGGAGATGAGGAATTGACAGTTAACACCCTTATTGGTATTAATATTCAAAACAATTAGGCAAGTATGAGACAAGGCACAGTACATTTTTCTGATTTCATTTTTCTCTCTTCTTACCTGTCTAATAGCTCCCAGTCCTCTCCTCCCCACTTGTCTTTGAAATCTTGAGTGTTCATTCCTCCAATTCGGTCCATGTCTGATTTATAGATTCCTATTAGACCATAACCATCAATTTCCCAGAAACCTGTGGCATATTACAAATAAAGTTAAGAATACATGTTAAAGACACAACAGTGAACATCTTATTATCATTTATGGTTATATATCTAAAAGCTTTTGGAGACGGCATAGGCAACATAATTGCTCAGGGCAGAAAGAGAAACACTGTGAGCAATATAGGCACCTCTGAAATCATGCTGTGTTCACATCTACTGCCATTCTCCATTAGAATAAACACAAAGCCTTCAAGTAAGACATGTTCATGGATTAATGTCACTTTCTTTTAAGCACCTTTGCTTGTTAACAAAAAATGGTATTAGGCAGTATGGGCAAAAATATATATAACAGTATAATACATTTTATGTAGGTTTCAGTATATATCACAGACTTTTTTTCAAACAGAAATCTGTCTGAAGACCGTAAGCCTTTTGTGTAGCTAAACAGTGACTTTTACTTCAAATAATGATATCAGACAACTAAAGTATATATCAAATATTTTTATATACCAATACAAATATACCAAAAAAACTGAAAATCAGTAAATCTGTCATTACTGCTTTCTTTTTGGAAGACATTTTGAAAATAATTTACAAATACTGAAAATTAACTAGCTAAATGTGCTTAAAGTGTAGTTTAAGTCCAAACACCATCACCATTCAACTGCACTGAACTTCTCCTAGGCTGAGTATAAGCTCCTTCATTATTAGAGGATGATCTTTGATAAATAAAGCGTAATTGTGGTTGTTATTTTGCTTGTTGACTCTCCTGGTTTAACTCTAATTACTTATTATCATGTTGTTTTCCTGAAGCAACTCTTAATAGTGTCCATGTGGGCGAATTTGTGTTTTTTGCGATGCATCCAAATGTCTTATGCAAATTATGTGCTTATTTTTGACACACTGGTATAAGGATAATTGCAAAACTAATAACTTAGGTTAGGTTAGGTCAGGGATTCTCAAATCTGGCCTTAAAGCCAGATTCCACTCCTGGATTTTGTAATCACCAGTAGTTCACTGAACTGTTGATATAATTGACTGGTCACCTAATGTCATATCTACTGATGATAACAAAGTCCAGGAGCAGAATCTGGATTCAAGGTCCAGATTTGAGAACCCCTGGGTTAGGCAGATGTTATTTAAACTCAGTCTTCAGCTATACTTGACCATTTATTCTTAAAGGAACAGATTTAATAGCTTGTTATAAATAGCCAGCCAATGTGAAAAAGTCTTTATATGTATGTATGTGTGTGTGTGTATGTATATATATATATACACACACATACATACATACATATAAAGAGCACAGCTAGTGCTAGTTTGTGAGTTTGTTCTCTAATAAGTTGGAAATTAAAAGGCTTCCAGTCTGCACTCCTCCCTTCTGCAGTGGACTTACTGAGCTGGAACCACCATAGCAATGTTTGTCCTGTATGCAGTGATTTAGGCCCATTGTTAGTACAAATTTTCTATCTTCCATAACTAAGGTTAATTTTTTGCCTAAAGGTTTTCACTGAAGCCGGAGATGAGGTGCAGCTTTAAGGAGTTTAAAGCCTTTGTTATTTTTTTATTAATTAAACCATTCTACATAATATTTCTGCCCTTCTGTAAAAGAGTCAAGAGCTTTTAAAACACTCAGCTAGCATTAGGTAGTGATGCGATGCTGGGTGTGGGGAGTGGTGGTGTAATGATTAGGAAGATGCCCCTGTGACCTGAAGGTTGCTGGTTCAAATCCTAGACCAGTATAAGTAACACTAAGTACCCGTGAGCAAGGTACCATCCCCAAGCAGCTGCCCATGTGCCAGCTGCCCACTACTCCTGCAAGAATGGGTTAAATGCAGAGGTCACATTTCATTGTGGGGCACTTGTAGTGAGTTTATAATGACAAATAATCTTTTGCTTTCATTACTCAGCTACTTACTTCTAGTGCCATTAATGGTTTGAATGGTTTTGTTTGACTGCAAAAAAAGAAAATCAATATTTGGCCTGAACAGTTCTGCATACAAATGTAAAATCCCTTAAGAAGGACTGGCAGGCACCTACAAATTATATCAGAAGGCAGATATGACTTCAAAGGGATGTCGTTCTAAAAAAGTGCTGTTCCGGGGCAAAAAAGGATGTTGACTCATGAACATCCTATTGGGTGTTGCCTACTAACCTGTGGCACTGAAAGGGGAGCTCTGCCACTGAGTGGTAAGTACTTAACTTGTTTTATTTGTTTAAAAATGAAAAACAGTGGAAATGAATGCATGTAACAACATACAAGCTTGTTTAAGATGTTATCATTCAGGTATGTCAGTATAGGTCCCCTTTACCAATTTCAGTCATTCTGCTTTTTGGACCTGTACCTGAGGGAGCTTGTGCTGTGGCTCCACAGTCCAACCTCATCAAAGCTGGGGCGAAAATCATTTTCCCCTGCACGCAATGTTTACGCACAATGTGAATTATGGATACAGGAAAATGGAGATGCAGGTCACATGTGAACAATATACTGTTCTCATCCTAAGAGCAGAAACGAAAAGAGTAACAATAGTTAAAGATTAATCGGATAAACAAAAGGTTATCTTTCATGCAATCAGGGGGCAGAATGTTGTTGCCACATATGTAATGTTATATATTGCAATTTGTTTGGAGGAGAAAGTAAAACGCATTCCTTACTTGAACTAAATTTATTGCTGTTTGAATCGCTGTTGTTTTTAGGAAGGTTCCCTCCAATCTCTTGTACTGGTAGCTGCAAAGTGTCAGAATTAAGAAAAAATTTAAAAACTATGATAATTTATGATGTTCACTCTTAGAACATTTTTGCAGAGGAAAATGAAGTTGTACCTTGGTAGTTTTGCATTTCTCAGTGCTTTCTGTATGTTAACGTCATTGCTGCTGTAATCAATGATGATAAGATTAAAGTTTTCATCCCTTGTGGCTCTGTAAACTCTCTCCATTTGTCTGATGAACTGAATGACCCATCTGCCCTGGTTTTTCACTGTTGAAGTACAGACATTAAAAAAGAATTTGAAACAAACAACAAATAATGAAGGGCTTGCAGAATGACCAGAGTATCTATAATGTGCAGAGGTGGGCTTTAAGTGCTCAAGCAACTGCCTCATTGGCCAAAGTGGCCATTTTGGAAAGAGTAATGCCGAAAACTTGGCTTGGTTTGGATTATCAACAACATTTTTTGTCGATTACAACCACCCCAGCAACCTCCCCTGCCCCTGTTCCACCCACATCTTCGCCACACACAATAGGCACCTGACCCTATAAAGGTCTCTGCATGGAGGTTGCATCTATTACAGACTTTGAAACACAAGAGCATTTACTGATAGCATTACATTTTGTGTGAAGACAATAGGGCAGGATAACCAGCTTGCAAGACACACTAGACTTGCTAATGCACTTTAGAAAATAGAAAGGAATTCCAAACAGACGGAACGGCCCTGCGGTTCTGACCTGGAAGAATGACATTAACTCTGGCTTCTGGATTCCATGAGAAGCCCTTTGGGATGCAGAAAGAAAGCGTCTCCAGTGTATTTATATTATCCTCCTTTTTGTCTGTGGCTACATAAAAATAACGAGACAGCAGCATGTTCCTCCCCTGCCCGTCCTCCAGCTCCAGCTCCAGCAGGTAGCGACTTCCCGCATCATTATCAAACCTCCTCTCCACATTCAGTACACGCTTTAGGACCAGTTCACTGCAGGCACACACAGACACAGAACTAAGCCCAACTGTTTGACTGAGGAATTTACATCACATCCATAGAAGTTTGGAAGTGAGAGACGGAATGAGCTGGACGTAAGAAAAAAAATATTTACCTAGTGGTCTCCACTGAATGCAGGTGATTCATGAAGGCTTGAATTATATCCAAGACTTCGTATTCATTCATTATGATATTTCCAGCTCTCTTGCAGACACTGGTGACAACAGCGGTCTGCTTTGAATGGAAGTCTGCAGGATTTACATTGATGACTCGCTCCCAGTATGGATCAGGCTTCTCTCCTCCTGGTTTCAGAGTTAGTGTAAGGCACTTTAGTTTATTTGTATTAGACTTGATGGTGATAATTCACAGTGTTGGGGAAGCTACTTTGAAAGTATAGCTTTTGAAACTACTAACTACATAAAGTGAACAAGGTTAAACTACAATAAAGGAAGCATGGGAAGATGTGATTCACAGTTATCCCAAAATACTATATAAAAAAGGCACATGCAGCAAAATGCCACTCAAATCAAGGTCTTCAGTTTTCACCTTCAAACACAATCACACTTTCTCTTCCTCTTTATATTAGACACAGTTTAAACAGAATGAAGTGTAGGAGTGTGTGAGTCTGCGAGTATTAGGTGGAACAGATCTGCAGTACACCATTGCACACACACATGCCCACACAATAAGCTTATTTTATTTAACTTATTTTAACATCCATTCATCCATCCATTTTCCAACCGCTTCTTCCGTTCCCGGTTCGAACCCAGGACCTTCTCACTATGAGGCGACAGTGCTAACCACTGCACCACCGTGCTGCCCCCCTTATTTTTAACAAACAAATCATTTTTACATGTCAGAGCACAAACTCCTGTTTACTACACATGAGCAGCCTGAAATGGGGTCAAAGGGCAGCACCAACACTGTACAAAATTAATGATAAAATAATAATGACTGATAAAAATGATTTCCTTTCATGTTTGTAGTTTAAGTACTTAACTACACAAAAATGACAAAAACATTTCATTAAAATCATTTTAGTACTGAAATATTGAATCACTCTGCAAAAATGAATGTAGTTTAACTGCTAGTTCAACTATATGTAGTTCACTACTCCCCAACACTGATAACTGAGAGCGCATTATAAATGATTCCTGGTTAACCCTTAGGATTCACAGATATTGTCTGCACATAAGCACATTCTAATATTCTATTCATTAGTTTTCACTTTTTTCACTATTTTTACTTTGCAGAAACTAAGAAACGGCTAAAACTTTGCGAAATGTTATTTTATGATTTTATATTACCATATTTTAATTTGCATTTTGAGTTTGGCCAAAACGTTTTGCAATGCATACAGAAACAACAACTCACATTTTCAGTAAGGACTCGAGATATTGTGTAAACACATATTTAACAGATGAGATCAAGTTAATAGTTGCACAAGTGAAGACTGAGTTACTAAAACTATCTTGCTCTGGGCAAAGAACCCATAACTATGTGTGTGAACTTCCTTATGCAATGGTGAACATGCTTTCTTCAAGTAGGACAGGTTCTTGAATCAAACTCTTGCTGTTTCTGGAAAAATTATTTCTTTTAAAGGAGACATATTCTACACGTTCTTTCAATAAGCCCTAGTTTCACTGTTTCATTGCATGGCATTTGTGAAGAGTACTTGTGTATTGGTTTTACCCTGTCATTAAGTCTTTTGCCATCTCAATGGAGGGGGTGGAGTAGGGAGTGTACGCACTGTGCATAGTAAATAGAGGGTATGCGCATGATGTTACAGTAGGCGGAGGTCAGTTAAACCCACTGAGTGGCAGCATTAGTGTTCAGCTTGATTGCCATGTAAACACAAACAAAAAAGCAACATCTAAAATGAGAAAGAACTGGAACTGGCCATACAAACGAATGCAACAAGAAATGAAAGATATCTTTTCACAAACTGTCAAAAGCTAAAGAAAAGAGAATCAACTTAATTCCTGCAGTTTGTAGTTTGCCTTTAGTTATGAAAATTGATGAAATTGAGAGGATAACAAATGAGTTAAACTTGACAGTGATCCTTACAACTTACTAAAGAACGGATACTGGCATGTGAACATTGTTTTTTTGGCAAAAGGAAAAAATAAATAAATAAAACAAAGGTTCTCAACTACAAAGGTTGCCAAGTAGCCAAGAAAAAAACCCAAAAAGGGTGCAATGAAATGTTCCACTCACTTTATCATTTGCAGACCAATTTGGTTCCCACTGTAGCAAATAAATAAAAGTAGGTAGTAAAAATAGAAGTGGAAAACTTCCAGAGTTTAGAAAAAGCTGTAAAGTGTTAGCTAGTTTAAAAGTAGCTTTCAGAAATGAAAAGAATGTGTTTCGGGGCAGAGAACATACAATGAGATGTTGAGGGGACTGGTCTACATTGCATAACAGACATTCAGAGAATAAGTCCCACTCTGGCCCTACACGTTGGGAATGTGACAGTTCTCTCTTTTGACAACAAGCCTAAAAAGTCCCCTAATTATGGTGTTCAGCGCAAGCGCAGTGCAAGCCAGCAATTCCCTTTTATTTGAGTCCTACTTGGAAAAAGCCTGTTCACCTTTATCATGCATGACAAGAGATGGCAAAGAAAGGAGGGTTCACTCAGAGCTACACAGATGGCCATAAATATGAATGCTTTTGCCATTGTGCAACAAAGTTCTAGTAATTTAAGAGGGTGCTGAATTTTTGTGTAGACATGTAAGCATGATTGGTTACCTTCCGTGTTCTCAATTTTCAAAAACTGAAGGAACCCGCCTCTTAAAAAGGAAACATAGTGACATGTTTAGAAGACAACATCTTTTTTTGAGTACATGCAATGTTCATATTATTATAAACATCAGTTAAAAAGTGGATTTAAAGTTTAGAGACAAACCCTACCCTTCACTGAATGTTTTATCCTTGTTATAGAAACACATCTCATCAGCGCCTGTATGAGTCTGTCTTGTGAAATCGTTGGGGTACACGGCAGAGTAGCGAACCTTAATGACAAAAATAGGATACATAATTTTAAAGACGATGCATTGTTAGAGTGCGTTGCAGCCCAGACAACCTGTCACAGGTAAACTCTTATTTATACAAGTGAAGGTATACTCACATAGTATATACCATGATATCTCTGCATTTTGTTTCCATCATATACATTAATGGCCTTATAATCACATTCAGGAAAGATGTCTTTCAGATAAGTCTCATTCATCAGTGGTACTGTTGAGATGGCGGGGACAAAAAGTAATCATTGAGCAAAAGGCTGCACTTATAGTGACGTGACCTTTACACTTAATTCTGTAGGACTTGTGAACCACTCACTCTTGAAGAGCGTGTCTCGTGGGTCTTCTCTGACCATGTCCACTACAGGGTTGAGCTGCTTGTAGATGAGGTCAGGGTGTAACTCATGACTGGCTGCCGTTTGGGGGATGTTAGCCGTGTCCCCAATCAGTAAAGAAGTTTCATCTGTTTGGGTGGGATCATAAATAATTCATATTCATTTGACAAATCCTCCCACCAGAATCTCAATGAACATTTCTTACACAGAATAGCAAACATGGATTAATTCATTAATAAGGGACAAACACTGTAAAATCATTTTAACAGCAGAAACAGAAGTGACATTGGGAACATGTCCCTTGAACATTATCCTGAAATTATTCAGTTTGAAAGGGCAGTGGTAGCCTAGTGGTTAGGGCCTTGCCCCTGTGATTGGAGGGTCGCACGTTCAAGTCCCAGCCCAGGTACCATTTGCCACACTGCTCCACGAATGTTGTTGCCTGCTGCTCCATGTGTGAGTTAAATGCAGAAGTCACATTTCATTTTGGTGACTTTGTTTAATAGGGTGTGTTCACAATGGTAATCACTTTTACATCCTGTAGCCTACCATGCAGAACCCTGACAATGTGGCACATTCATTTTTTAAATATTTGTGTGTTCAAGTAGTCAAGAAAAATATCAATGCCTGGATACAACAAGACAGTTGGAATTTAAAACATTTGAGTTTAAGCACTTATGACAGTATTGCACAATGAGGCTCATTATAGTAGGTGTGTTTTTGAGTTTTCCACCTGTGTATAAGGTGTGGTGTCAGTTGTCATTCTCATGCCATTTCTCCAATTTAAACTGAGTCATTTGAGCTATTGGAGGGGAACTCAAGTTTTCAGGTTTGTGTTACATAGTATGACTTTTTTCACTGTGGTTTTTCCAGATTTACTGTATTCCTGTCACACCTGCCTATGGAGAAATACCCCAGGTCCTTCCCCTGGTCTGCAGTTACATAGTTTGAGTTCCCTAAGTGTTACCCATTGTTTATAAGTCACACAGTGGTTAAGGCAGTGATCGTATCTCTGTAATATTTAAAGATTATCAACCTGGAAAGTCTCTTAGATCGAAAGGAGCTGGTCAGCTACTGGTGCATAGAGTTTTAACTAAACAAGGTGAAATGGCATGTAGTCACTGTGCACTTCTTTGCTGGATCTAACTCCTATGGAGGTCAGATCCAAACTAAAATTAAGCAAAAACTGCTTGTTCTCCACTGCATTTAGTAAAAAAGAAGTTCCATTTTTATCTTAATAAATGACAAATAAGTCGTGAGCTTTTATCTGAATTAAACTTATTTTAAATTTTAGGTTTATTTCTTCCATATTGACTTTAGTGCTAATTTCAGTGCTCTGTGTATGATAAACATGCCTTAGGGCTGCGATATACTTGCTGTTGACCATCATATACAGAGGCTATGGAAGCAACATTTTTCATATACTTATTTACATCTTCTGACTCTCTGGTGGATTAAAACCTATATCCCCTAGGGGGAAATGAGAGCCAAAACATCCCCCCTGTTGTCCTGAGAATTTTTGATTGCCTCTGAGCTTTAGCACAAGGTCAGTAATAAACATGACCGAAGATGAGGAGACCATATTGCTGTTAATCATGAAAAAATAGCAAAAAACGAATGTCAAAAGTAGCTGTTATGATGACATGGTGCAAATCACACCATGTCATACTATTCAAAGCTGCTTACACTGGTTATGTTGGTGTTGCAGAATCATCAGATTTACACTGAAGGAAATTCTTGACCTTCTAAAACTAAATCAGCAGTAGTAATCAGAGAGGAATGTTTCTGTTAACTTGAGCGTTTAAGAGATATTGCTTTTAGCCCTCCAGATGAACAACCCGTAAACAGACAAGCATGCTAAAAATGCTGTTTGCATAGTTGCTTTGCACATCCACATACACACTGGTTAACAGCAAGTAACCACAGCCCTAAAGAGCTCCCCTCAACCATTACAGCACACACAACATATGCTTTCCGGTGATTTAAAATTTCAAACTGAACGTAACTCACTGGACAGACATTGTAAAAAGATATAACAGCAAGAACAGAAGTTATACCAAAAACATGACTCTTGAGTATCGTTGCTGTCCAGAGAAAACCATATATCTTCATTTTTGGATTTTTTTCAGTTTTTATTTTTCTACATCAACACAGCAGCTGGTCATTACAATGTGTGAAACTTCCATAATGAACAGACCAATAGAAATGCTCCAGAATCCTTTGCTCTGAAATGTTTTTCCATTAACTTTCATTTAAAGTAAGGAACATTTTTGCCTGCCTGTAAAGTTACTATTTTGGAGATACTTGTTTTTTCTTGGACAGCGACAATACTAATATAAGTTATTAAAAGATTGTCTTTATGTTGACTCGTTTTGGAACAGATTTTCTGTTTTAAAAGAGGAACTACTGACATTTGCTTTCATTCACCAAAGAAGCAACATTTCCAACCCCTAGGCCTGAAACTTACTGGTAAAGATTGACAGATACTCTGAGGTAATAACCGTAAAAGTGCTGTTCCTTTCATTCAGGCGCCACTGAAAAAAAAGCACAATTAGTTTATGCCTGTGGATTTAAGACAAAAACATGACATTTCATTGTACTGTTCAAAGAACAGGATTATTTCTCTCTATAGGCTTAATAACAATGGCAAAAAGACATACTGCGACTTCCATGTGATCTACCCCTTCACTATGTTGGAAAAGTACTTCAAAGTAATATCGTGCATCTTTTGATAGCCTAAAAAGAAAGAGACATATTACATCCATGTAAGGGCATGAAGAAAAGAAACAATTTAAAGCGAAGGTGTAAGGAATGGCGTCATAGCACCGCCCCCACAGCTGAGCCGAGTTCGGGACCAGCTGTGGGTTATCAATGTGTGTAAAGGTCTCCGTGTGCCACCCTTCCGGGTCGGTCTTTGTTTGTCTGTCTAACTGTTTGACACTGTCATGATCGTCGTGTATGTTAGTGTTAGTCTTGTGTGTGTTCCTTGGTGTTCTGAGTCTTCGTGCGTGTTTAAATAAAACCCTTGAGAACCGAAAGTCCTGCCTGCGTGTGCTGCCAGTCACCCGCGATCGTTACAGAAGTAGCTTATATCAATTCCAGAACCCCACTTCAGTCCAGTATCACTTACTTTACAGGCTGAGATATCTGAGTTGCAAATTTTTCATATTCTCCTGGACCAGACCATTCTGCCCCTGTCTGATATAGTAAGAACAAGAATAAAAATAATTTGCATGTAAAGCCTAACTTTAGCCATTTCTGAATCAAGCATATACTACACAAAAATGTAAACTGTTATAACCATCAATTGGCTCTTTTGGGCAAAAATTGAGCAGCATAATGACATAAAGGCAGTGACTGCACAGTGGCAACAAGTGTGAGAAAGCTTCCTATCATATCCTGGTTAGCTACTATGATGAATTTATATACTTAGTTAAAATCCTACTTTGAGGGAAAAATGCTTAAGTTAACTGACATACTAGGTACAGCAACACTTACCTTTCCCATATAAGCCATGAGTTTGAGGCCTTGAACTTTTTCATTGAAACTCAGCCAGAATTCAGAGTTCTTATCAGAGGAAATTGCAAAAGTATACTGATCTGGTAAAGAGAAAGCAGAAATTAGAAACAGCAACCGTAAATGATTTTTGTGTGTCCTTAGTCATATAACATGAAATGACAAAAAAAGATTCTGATCAGTCAGCACAGTTACTTTAAGACATGTTGTGTGTAATAGACAAGAGTAGAAATAAAAGTTACACAATACAGAACTGATAGCTTAGTTAGACATTGGCTTAGGTTATACAACATGCTGCACCAAAGACTTTCTAAGGCAGGACCCACCACTGATTGGAGGATGAATGTAGCCAAAGATCCGTATTCCATAATGTTTCCATCTAGGATATACTGCAAGCCTGTTCACTGTGGTCCGAACCTGAAATGGTCATAACACACATCTGCTTTGGTGATCAGTCATACACATAGGTCATTACAAGCCAAATTTCACTTGGTCTGGTTAAATTTAAGTTCGTAAAAGTTCCATAATTTACCTGCCCTACGTCAGAGCTTCATCCTGTTATTATCAGATTTTTAATATTATAATTACTATTAATTACTGTCACTTTAGGCCTGTTTGCACATCTGACCTGCTGTACATATACTGCACATTTTATGCATAAATACCACAAATATACAAACCTGCATAGAGTTTTATAAGCTAACTGTTCTTTATCTGCACTTTATTTTTTGAAACAGCAAGCAACTACAATTTAATTGCAACACCATTTTTTTAAAAGGTTGGGACGCTTTGTTAAATAAATTTGTGATTTGTTGATTATCAAGAAGCTTTATTTAATTGACAAAAGTGCAAAGAAAAGATTTCCAACATGTTTACTGAACTTAAATTTATTTAATAAATATGAACAGGTAGAATTTGATGCCTGGAAATGAGGTTCTAGTCAGTGAATATCTGCAAACATTTTAAACTCTTTTATGGGGTCGAAATGGCTAAACTCAAACTAAAAGTGCATTTTCAATTTTCATTAGACACCACACAGTGTCAAAAGGACCTAATCCTTAATTCAAAAATATGATTAAAATACATTTAACATGGTTTAAGAATTTCCGGCCATGAGATATTTGTACAAAAGTATAGAGAAATAAAAAAAACTGAAAAACAATGGATTTCCTAAATGACAATTATAATGCACCCAGATGGACGTACGCAGTTTGAGCGCTAATATGTACTTGTATTTCTGTGTTTTTGGGAATCACAGCATCTCTTGCAGACACACCCAACAAATATTTTGTCAAAACAAATTTCCTGGCCATGAGGGTGAAAAAAAAACATCATTATCTTCTGAAGTTTTCAGAAAGCATGCTGTCACACTTTCCTGAAAAACGCTGACTCTTTACCTGAATTTCCTGTTGCCCATGTCATTGTTTTTTGTTTTTTTTTTGCAAAAGAAAGTGCATTTCTGTTTGCAGTTTCTGTACTTCTTTGTATTGACCTTCTTAGTCACAATGCCAATTTAATGTGAAAAATGATTCTTGGTATTGAATCTTGGTGTGTAAGCTGCTAAACTCCAAAAGTAAATTGCAGTATAAAACCTGTTAATGCAAACTAATTTGGGAGTTTGCTTGATTGCACAAATCAGTTGTGTTTTCATTTTATTTTTCTCATAGATCAGCAAGTCCAGGCCCTAGGTGATCTGGCGTCATTCAGTTACATTTCCTTTTAATTGCAAATTGACAGTGCGTTGTAATTGAAAATGACTATTTTGGATTTGTGATTTGTGTATGTGTGTGATTACTGACATGTGGAAATAGAGGGTACAGCACATTCTTCCTCAGCTGCTCTACGGAACTCGCACACCAGTCTTCAAACACATGCATGTTCGCTTGGCCTCGAAACTGGGGACATGATAAAATATGTTACAAAAACAGCAGCATGGAAAGAAAGTATGCACTGTTCAAATGTCAAGTTCCTGTGAAAAGAATTCATGTGTGTTTTGCACCTCTGGTTTCCATGGTGTTTGTTCCTGCACAGCTTGCTCTTCAAACTGGTACTGGATAGTCTAAATAAGATAGAGAGTGTTCATTCATTATCTGAGCCAATTATCCATTTTGGGTCACGAGGAAGCTGGAACTGATCCCAGCTGACTTTAGGCACAAGGCGTGTTCACCCAGGACAGGAGGCCAACACATCACAGGGCAACACAGATAGACAACCATTCACACACACACACACTAACACCTATAGGCAATTTAGAGTATCCAATCATCCTAAACCACAGCCTTGGAACTGTGCAAAGAATCCAGAGCTCCTGTTAGAAACCCACATGAACACAGGGAGAGCTTGCAGGAATTAGGAATATATTAGTAACACTATACAGTACAGTTAATTAACTAATGCTAATTAGCCAGTTCTCTTTCTGCTAACACACCTGATTAGGTAATCAGTGCAACAAGAAAGCAAACTGTGATTGAAACAATGTTCATCTTAATGTTGAATTTGCATGGATCTCATTGTATTAGCCATTGATTCAAAGCTGGAAAATAAAAAACATTGGACATTTATCCAGCATAAACTGAACAGCACTCATTTATGGTTCAATAGCTTAATTGACACAAACATTTTCAGATTGAAACACAGGACAATGACCCCACCATTTCACCCCTACCATGTAAAAGAGCTGCAAAGGTCAGCACAGTGCACAGACAAGAAGAAGGTTCATCCCTCATCCAAGCCTTGCTGCCATGTAGGAATGAGTTGAACCAGTGGTCAATACAGCAAACAAGATCATTGCTAATTCAACATCCGTCAAATCAAGTGTGTTGGGACGTGAAACAAAACAAATCTGAAAAGAAATGGCTGTGAGGTACAGGCTCTTACCTCAACCTCTAAAGCCTGGGGTTGTGTGCGGCTCTGTCGGAGCACTGAAACACAAAAGAACACTTCAGCTGGATGTTGTAGAGCAAGTTTAACTGTGCTGACAAAAACAATAGATTTGCAAAAGTGGCTACTGAACCAGTTGCAATAAAGATTTCATACCTTATGTAAATGTCAGTTTTTGTGGGCACAATTGAAACACCAAGAACTGTCAGTTTTGACCAAATATAATTTTTTTACTGCTTAGTCACATTTAAACAAGCTTGACTGGCTTTACAGATCAGGTGTGTGATGTTCTTCACTGTCCTCAGTTCAGTAATAGTTCAGTTACAAGTTACTTGGCCCAGTTACCACTTAGGGACCTTTGTCTGTGTAAAGTGTGAGTTTGTCTAAAATACAATAGTATAAACAGGGGTCAAGATTTTGCAGTGTTATTTTTCCTATTCATGGAGTTACAAATGCAAACAATTACCATCTGCAGCAGTTTTATCCTGTCTTTTCAAAACAGCAATTGGACGCCAGTGCAATAAAAGCAGTTCAACTAATTTGTCACTGTGTTTGAGATGTTGCTTTTGCAGACTGTGTGCTATCATTAACCCACTTCCTAGCTAAAATAATGGCCTACTCATCAGAAAAACTGGACAAATAAAAAAAAATAGTTTCTGACATTAGAACACCTCCAAAAATACACTTAAGAAAAACATTTTTATGAAATGATTTTATAATGAGTTATAATCATTATTTGACTATTTAGCTTCAAAGACTAAAAGTAAAAGAGTACTAGAGTTCTGATATTTAAAATGGGTAAAGCATCAGCAAATGTAATATATTTATTTTTTTCTTAACTATAATGTATTTTTTACTCATATACAGTATTAAACATTTAGTGTAGCTAAAAAGATTAAATTAGCAGAAAAAGATTAAATTGCATTTATGTGACAACAAACAAGATCAGTGGTTCCCAACAGTTCTGGGAAACTGCCTCGCTTTGCAGCTTGACCTATTTTTTGCTCCAGCACTATTACCTAATTGTTTTCTGGATCAGAACTAATCTACAGAGAACATACATTCTCTACAGAGAACAACCTTCTGCACACTTAAATGCACAATTACTATATTTACTATATGTGTTTACAGTATTGACTAGATTGAATAAAAAAGCCCACAAATTAAAAAAATATGACACGCAAAAGTTTCAAAATTAAAGTGTATTCCCTGTAGTGAGTGACACACATGTGTTTAATATTTTGTACAACCCCCCTAGATGAAACATAATTCCTAAAAAATCAAATAACAAAAAATACAATAATAGTTATTTATTTAGGTGGAAATATGTGATTTAAGCAAGGTTTGCACCCTGCTTTCATGTAAAACATTTGAGAATTGATTGTCTTTTGTGAAAAAAAAAAATCCTTGGGAAATCATCATGCATGATATATATCTTTAAAAAGATGCATAATTAAAATAACAAAATAAAAACACTGTAAAAACACATTTACATGTTAAATGTTGACAGTGCAGTTAGCTGACAAAACTTTGGGCCCTTGTAAGTATTCCTGGGGGTTTGGCTTATATTATATAATGACTTTTCCTTATTCACAGTCAAACAGTCTCCAAAAAGGCCTCAGCCAATATTTACGAGCTACCACCAATCACAGCTAATTTAAACAAATGTAAACAAAATCTCTAACACTGCCATCCAGCAATTACCTCCACATCTCCTATACTGTCAAATATTCCTCAAAAGTGTTTAATAGTATGTTTGCTCTCTGACTACTCAAATATATTCTAGTTATAGAAAATAGAGAGTATAGACCAGTTATAGATAATACAGAGTACAGACCAGTTATAGAGAATACAGAAGTTACAGAGTATAGTCCAGGTAGAGAGAAAACAGAGTATAGTCCAGGTACAGAGAATACAGAGCATAGTCCAGGTACAGAGAATACAGAGCATAGTCCAGGCACAGAGAATACAGAGCATAGTCCAGGTACAGAGAACACAGAGCATAGTCCAGGTACAGAGAATACAGAGCATAGTCCAGGTACAGAGAATACAGAGTATAGTCCAGGTACAGAGAATACAGAGCATAGTCCAGGTACAGAGAATACAGATCATAGTCCAGGTACAGAGAATACAGAGCATAGTCATATCATATCTTGACCCCTACACTAGAAGAAAAAGGTGCCATTGTAACATAGAAAGCTAGTATCTGGTTGCTGGTGTCTCATACTTCATATACAGGTCAGACAAGCTCAAGAAAAAAGAAAAGAGTTTCTTATTGTATAAATATCAATTATAATATAGAAAATGTTTAATATTCCTTTAAGGTATGTTAATGTCGAACATACATGACATATTGTCTTTACAGTTAAATAACTATCTGGTCATTACAGAGTAACATGTGTCAACATCCAAACAAGCTACTTTTCTGCTTATATGCTCATAGTATCTGTTAAATGTACACTTCTGAGGCAATCAGAGAAATAAAATCACATTGCTGGGATTAATCATTTTCCCCTTATTGACATAACTCAGCAAATACACGTAACAGAAATGGAGTCAGACATTTTTGGGTCAACACACCCTTGGTGAGTAACTCATTACAAATTTGTGTTTGATAGTCTGTTAGCTCTCTGACTTCTCAAACATATTCCAGTTATAGACAATACAGAGTATAGACCAGTTATAGAGAATACAGAGTATAGACCAGTTATAGAAAATAGTTAGAGAGTATGGAGTATATACCAGCTACAGAGAATATTGACCAGTTACAGAGAACAGAGAGTTTAGACCACTTGAAATAGAGAGGTTAGACCAGTTACAGAGCATAATGCATATGACAGGTACAGAAAATATAGACCAGTTACAGAGAACAGAGAATAGAGAGTTTAGACCACTTACAGAGAATACAATGTACAGACCAGTTACAGAGGATAGAGAAAAGACCAGTTACATGATACAGAGTATAGACTAGTTACAGAAAATACAGAGAACAGATCAGTTACAGAGAAAACAGAGTTTGGAACAGTTACAGCGTATGGAGTATATACCAGTTACAGAGAATATAGACCAGTATGGAAGAATACAGAGTGTAGACCAGTTACAGAATTCAGAGTATAGTCCAGGTAAATGGAATACAGAGTATAGTCCAGGTACAGAAAATACAGAGTATAGTCCAGGTAAATGGAATACAGAGTATAGTCCAGGTAAATGGAATACAGAGTATAGTCCAGGTACAGAAAATACAGAGTATAGTCCAGGTAAATGGAATACAGAGTATAGTCCAGGTACAGAGAATATAGAGCATAGTCCAAGTACAGTGAATACAGAGTATAGTCCAGGTACTGAAAATACAGAGTATAGTCCAGGTACAGAGAATACAGAGTATAGACTAGTTACAGAGAATACACAGTATAGACCATTTTAGGAGATGTCTTGTAAATGGCATATTTCGCCATAACCAAGCAACATAAGCTGTCCCCAGGCAAGATCATATCTTGACTCCTACACTAAAAGAAAAAGGTGCCATTGTAAAATAGAAAGCTAGTATCTGGTTGCTGGGGTCTCAGATTCTCTATACAGGTCAGACAAGCTCAAGAAAAAAGAAAAGAGTTCCTTACTGTATAAATATTAATTGCGCTCATTACAGATTAACATGTGTCAACATCCAAACAAGCTACTTTTTCTGCTTATATGCTCATAGTATCTGTCAAATCTACACTTCTGCGGCACCAAGAAAAATATATAGTATATATAGCATATATAGTTCTGCTTCACCCTTTTGATTTTCCCCCTAGGTCTACCTATTACTGTGTACATCTGTTTTCAGTGCTTTTACTTGACTAAGTGTACTAAAATAGACTTAGAGTAATAAACTAGAGTATAGTTTACTGAACTTCTAATGAGTTAACAGAGTGTAGAACACAATTCTTGTTGTTAGAAGTTCTGTTACCTTATTATTTTAAGGCGGCAAAGTGATTACATTTTATACAGTGCATAACACAAGGCTGTAAAGTTACACAAATGTATTCCCAATATGTTCAGTTCATTCATAATTTCATTTGCCTTGACTCACTTTGGTGTAATGTCATTAAATGAAGTGACCACATAACATTCAATCAATTATCTAAGAAGCCATTTAATGTGCACTTTCTTGTCAAAAACCTTTAGGGAATTTCACTGGATCGCCCATTCCTGATCCAAGCCAACTTTAACAGGCATCAATTAAACCAATTTTAAGTAGCAACTGATGATTGTAAGGTTGGGGCCCTCCGGCAGGGGACGTCCAACACCGGCAGTGTTGGACGCCGGCGGACTTCCCCCTGCAGCTACAGGGCGCAACTGCAGAAGAAGGCAGATGGCAAACTCACAAGGCAGAGGGCAGCAGGAAATGCGTAGAAGGGGCAATCAGCACTCATTAGATGCAGCTGAACCCGCGGCTTTTTCTGGCGCGGCGTCCTTTGCCACTTGGCTGAGTCCTCTGCCAAACACTCGAGAGTGTGAGACCTCAGCCGGGAATTTCCGTACAAAAGAAAAGAAAAGTGGAAAGAAGAAAA